>CM032469.1:2600453-3200453 GCA_019059595.1 Marasmia exigua | reverse complement strand
CGGCTTTTGCTTTAAAGAATATCGCAGAATAAAGATATTCCTTGCATATAAACACGAAGTGATAAGTAGGTCATAGCAAAATACTAACTGTAGAAATTCAATAAGTAGGTAGTTATAACTGTGCTTCTAATCATAAAATTCAGTTGACAAACGGTTACTGCAAGTTTATTTACGAAATGTCATTTTCTATTTACGACCAGAAAAAAGAATCATCGTCAGTCATCGTCAGCCCATTTAAGTCCCCACTGCTGGGGCACGGGCCTCCCTCAATCACATGAGGGGTAATTGCCATACTCACCACGCTTTCAGACGGGTTGGCGAGGGTTTTGATATAAATGCAGAGTTTTCCTTCTCTGGGTGCTGATGATCATGCCAGCAGCTTTACCTTAGTCGCCTTTTACGACACCTCGGTAAGAGTGAGGGTGGCCTATTCTACTCTGTCGGGCACCACACGGAAAAAAGAATAGGTGCGCAATATCCACAATAACTTTCTTTTTTATGGGATATGCATAGTGCACACACTCAAAAGGCATATGGAGAGAAAAATTATGGACTCCAAGATCGAGTCTGGAACTCTGAAATCCGTCGCAGGACTAAAGTCCAAGACGTCGGATCTAGAGCGATGGAACTACAGTGGAATTGGGCAGGACTCTTAGGCGCGGTGATGGCAGTTGGAGCAAAGTACTGACCGAATGGTGTCCTAGAACCGGTAGACGACATCTGGGTCGTCCAGTGTCACAGATGGATCGATGACATCACCAAAATCGTGGGGACTACTTGGATCCTTCATGTCCATAATATTTTTATGTTCCCTCACAGTTTCAGCACCATCCAGTTTCTAAATTGTCATAGGTTGGATCGAATGTCCAGTGGTGCCTAGGTTCAAACCATTTAGTCCAAACAGCCACACATCAGGTTCCTACAATCAGTCATATTACCTCAAATGAAATTGAACCAAATGGATTTGACATTATAGTAAGAATCGATTGGTGAAATTTGTCATATTTGTGTACATTGATGTGTGGCTGTCTGTACATAATACTATAAATCAGTGGTCTCTTTTTGTGGGATTTTTCGCTTGATAATACTTAATAAAATCATAAACGTTTTTTCAACAAACCCATTTTTTTGCCGATATTCAAATACATTGATCTATTATTTATATTCTATGAATTCCTTTACATCGATTACACCCCTCGTCATGAATATCATATTGCAAATACCACAAACCGATGACACTCAGACAAAAGCCCTCGTGATGCATCGCGATCTATGCATGTTTATAATCTGCAGTACGTGTGTCCAGTGTCCTATATGAAAATATTATCGATGACTAACCGTCATCGGTAGGGTGGCCACAAATCCCGTACTTTAAGGGTACATAGATATTCTTCTCGCGAGAGGGCACTGGTGACGTGTAACACAGGCTCTTAACCTACATCAGGCACCAGTCTCTCACAATGTTACGGCGGTTTGAGTCTGACATTAGCTATAAAATCTACAATTAAGAAACATGTAAGCCAACATTGTGAAGAGAATAATAAATTATTTATTTATTTATTATTATCTTTATTGCACAATGATCAAAACTTAAGGGTTAGGTAAATTTACACTGAATATTATCTGTATATTTATCAGTGTAAAATTTAAACTTCTCTTATCGCTGGCAAGCAAGCAATCTTTACCATATAACCTTCTAGTATTAACAAAGGTATGTCTCCAAAAAAAAAACGCGATGAATGGTTTAAAGCCTCCGTATTTTTACCAAATCTGACATGGACGACCAAATATTAATCTGAAAAGGCGAATTTAAAGTCAAATGTATAAGTTAAAACTATTAATAAACAAAGTGAGTAAAATGCTGAGGAATGCAGGCTAGCTGAGTCTCCGACCAAACAAAAAGTCTCGATCCCATATTCGTATAATAGAAAGTGGTCGTGAAATTCTTGTATAGCTCCTATTTGATCGGAGCTTGCGTGGTCACCCCAGTCATCGTGCACAACTAACATAAACAATTGATGTTTCTAGTCCCGTGGAGGGCAACAACTAGCGTATAACTTATAAATACACTGCAATTTTTATCACATAACAGACGTATAATTACGTTCGGAATATAGGGTAACTAGCAATACAGCTTACAAAGCTTTTTCATAATAAACTTTTCACGAATGATAGTAGGCCCTTTACCTATGAAATAGCCGTTTTATTTTCCAGACACAATAAGATGTATAACTTCTTTAATAAGCAAAAATCATCATACTATAATTTTATTTTATTTGACGACCCGATTGGAACAGTGGTAGTGAACGCTGCCTCTGATACAAGGGTTGCGGGTTCGATCCCCGCACAGTACAAACATTTGTGTGCATGAACATGTTTGTTTGTATTGGTCTGGGTGTTTGCTATGTATTATAAGTATGTATTTACAAAGAAAAGTATTATATGTATATATTTGTAATCCCACTGTTGATTCTGATATCCGTAACACAGGTGCTTGAGCTACCTATCTCGGAGTCAGATCAATGTATGTGATGTTGTGAAATATTTATTTATTTATTTTGATTTAAGACTATTATTGTATTTGTTGTATCTCTGAAAAACTATCCTACACGTTCTTACACTTTGTCCATTAAATCACAGTTAATTATGGAGGAGCAGCATTAATAGTTACTTTACAAATAAAAAAAAGTTGGTATGGAAAATATAACTTCTAAGAAAAGAAAATCGCCATACAAAACAGCAATTTCATAGGTAACGACCTAATATGTACTAGTAGATATCATTCGTGAAATACCTACTACATCTTACCCGATAACGGTAGTCGAACCAATAATAAGAACGCTATAAAAGTGAAAAATACTTTGAAAATTAATGAATCATCTCAACAAACCATTATTGCTCTTCTAATATTAAAGTGATTAAGATGCAAAATGAAATTCAGATCTAAGTTTTACCAAGACTCACTATGGGTCGCTGCGCCAACCTTGTTGGTAAATTCTGGCTACTGTAGTATTCTGGCTTCTTCACATTTCTATGTAAGGCCCAGTCTCTGAGCTATAAGGTCTATTGACATAGAGTTAGCCCTATGTCAACAAAGTGCTTTATTCTTGGTCGTCATTAAATCTGTGTCAAATATGTCATGACCTAAATATCATACTTCTAACAAATATTCACCATATGGGCGAGCTAGCGCGGTCGATAGCAAATACAGGGCGAGGCTCAACTCATGAATGAGTGAGTGAGCTGCACCGTAAATGACATAGCATTTACGCCCTGTGTAATTGCTATCGCCGCCCGTCACTTTGACGCCGTCGAGGCGGCTCTGTGCTTGGTGTGAACACGTCCTTATTTGTATCTAGAAGTACACGCCTTTTATGTGAATGCGACATATTATCCAGAGGCAGAATGTGTCTGCTAGGTAACGCTTATCCGAAACCAGAAGACATAGTGACGCTGATGAAACGAATATTTCGTGAGTAGGTACAAAAGATTCCATAGGGTCGGCGCGTGCCCCATGAAAATGGCTCCTAACAGATAAGATAAGATATAGAAGTATAAATCCATACTAATTTAAAAGGAATTCTAACACGAGATTTTACCAATTATTTTTTTGAGGTTATCCCCGTATTAAAACTTTCTTAATAGATCCTACCATAGTCACAAGGTACTTCGCATATTTAATAGACTAGTCTTGTCTCCAGCCTCTTCTATAACCATTATCTTATTCAAAGTACAGCATAAAATGCGCACTTAAACACACGAAGTATTTAAATGTAAATAAAATGTTATACAATAAACTTACTGCCCAATGACTGTCTTCACTCTATATACTTCGAACTTTATTATAGTGTCTTTAATATGTCATTTAGTGCGGTGAGCTATAAAATTGTGAATTTACATATAGCTGCATTTAACTGTGATTGTTGATCAAAATCTTTACTCTTTGTTTTGAACCTGTGGCAATTACTTCGAGGCTGTATTTCACCTTTTATGGCCCATTTCTTGGGAACACATTTGGGCACATAATTTGGAATCGTACCAATCCTAATGAATCATAATTTTTATAGCCTTTGCATTTTATGATAACCTTCTTTGACCCAAAGAACTTGTTACAAGCTGTGTAATATTTAACATCTGGATCCAGTAAAAATAATCTTATTTTACCTACATAGGTATTACTGTAGGCTTGGTACGGAGAGCACGTTGGGCTACCAGAAAACCTTTGCACTGTTTGTGATGACCTGACGTCCTGCACCCCAATTCTCGTGCTCGTGAATTTTTTTTCATACGACATATATCACCAAAACACAGATTTTTTGTATGGTTTTCAGGTGATATCCGCCATGTTTTCAAAATGTCACGAGCCCGAGAATTGGGCTCCTGTTGACTACATACTTATCGTATGCGATATAATGTATCACATTGTGTAACCAGCTCAAATGAAGAATCCTATCAATTTAATGTCAACGAACACAATTTTGTGTCAAATACGATCAGAGCTAACTCTGAAGATCATATTCTTTACGATTCTCTAAATATATACGATTCTCTAAATTCCATCTCTCAATCCCATGTTTGGTGTAAAATGGAGAAGAATCCTTACCGCGCCAGATCCCTTGGGTTTCGACGCGGCGACGTATGCGAGGTACTGGATGACTTTCTTCGTGTTCTCCGTCTTACCAGCTCCGGACTCGCCTGTGCAGAGGATCGACTGGTCTTCCCGGTCTGGAATTAGAAAATAGATACGTTCAAATACCACGCAATTAGGAAACAAATATGAACTACTCATAACAGATGACTGACGGTTAGGAATGATATTGGATCCAAATGAGTTCCTTAAGTAACTCACTCCAAATATTTGCTATTTCTACTATTTACTATTCTTATTTAAAATTGGGTGAAACACCTATTAAGGAATTATAATAAGTAAAAATCCGAGAAATGTTTGGTATTTTAATCGATTTGATTGCAGAATGCTGATCGATTTATAAGCTTTACTCAGGTAAAACAAAATGAACATTTTGACACTATGCAGTATTTATGATGTATTTATTACAATCAAAGTTTTTGTTGCTGCATATTTTGGCTAGAATATCAGTGTAAGCTAAGTAGAAATAGGTACCAATCCTATGTATAAACAAAGCTTACCAAATACCAGTTTGTGAAATGTCGTCTAATGACACGTCCCATCAAAATAGAGGCGCGGTCGGTTCATTCTCAGTAATTAGTGCATATGCGCACTTTACTTCTACTCCTACAACCGACATATAGTGCAGAGAGAGTTCAGTATGACCATGATATTATACACCACGTCGCGCGACATGCATAAGAATCATAATTTTAAAAGTATCTAATATTTTAAACCAATGAGCTCGAACGTAATTGGATAATAACCATAATCGAAGTGACGAGACCAATAATAATAAATAAATATTTCACAACATCACATACATTGATCTGACTCCGAGGTAGGTAGCTCAAGCACCTGTGTTACGGATATCAGAATCAACAATGGGATTACAAATATATATAATAATACTTTTCTTTTGCAAATACATACTTATAATACATAGATAACGCCCAGACCAATACAAACAGATATGTTCATGCACGCAAATGTTTGTACTGTGCGGGGATCGAACGCGCAACCCTTGCACCAGAGGCAGCGTTCACTACCACTGTTCCAAACGGGTCGTCAAAACCAATGATTATGATTCTTGGTTGATACAACAAGGTGATACAAATCACAAATCAGCAATGTCCTACCCAAACTTCACTTCGGTACACCAAGTATTATGACCCCCCTGGGATTCTCCGGAAAGTGACAACGGTCTAATCTTAACCATTACTCATTTCATACTCAGTTCATCAGCAAAAGATGCAAGATTAATTTCATTTCGTGATTAGCGCAAATTCGTTAGTGTAACGCTGACTAAAGAAATCCAAAATTAGGGCAATATGAATTCAATAGTTCAGAAGAATTCATAATCGATTCCACTCTAAATTAGCAGTTTTACTCTTGAAATTCTTAAGCCTCTTAATTCTTAATAAATTACTAAGGACTTCCTATATTTCGAAGATTCAGGCGAACTGGCTCACTGTTCTATTCTGTCATTTGTGTATGGGTATGAAAATGGAAGTGATACCCCTTCTCCCCCTAGTCGTCGCGGCGTATCGCGGTTGGGAAACAAACGGTCGTGGGCGTTTCCTGCTCATTAGAACAGCTCATATAGCCGCATTGTAGTGATGCGTCGAAGCCTCTAAGCATAACTTCAAACTAGTGGAATGTAGTAGATATGGTAATGTAATGGATAACATTTCATATTTTTAACATGTCCATATTGTTTTTTATATGAAAATAGACATAAAATGAACAGACCCATATTTTTTCTTTTTTCAAAATTTGTCCATTTTCATGCATAAAATAATTATCAAAATTCTTTACATTCTAAATAGACGTAAGCGCCAAATGACGTCATCGGACGGCTGAATACAGCGATATTCCTTTGCTTATCATTGTTTTAATAAAAAAAAGGTACTACTGTCAAAGGTAAATAATACTAGTGTCAACATTGTCAATGTCATTCATTCATTCAACGTTGACAAGTTGTCATTTTTTTTACTGTTGCATGTCATGGGTTTGGCATTTCGTAAATTTAAAACTATAATGTGCTAAGCAAAGAAATATTTTACATTCTGCCGTCCGATGACATCATCTTACGTTTTTTAGTTTTAAATTTTTTTTTAGTAATTAAGCAATATAAAAAATGAATAAATGTATATTCGCGCAGCGGAAAAGTAAATAAAGAATTGGTATTTTTTGTTTCAGAGCTTAGCAATTTTGAAATGTTGTCCATTCTGGTTTATAATTGGACTGAGGATCTGACAGAAATTAAATGAGTTAAGAATCCGATCCCAGACATATTATTATTCTTGTTAGTTGGTTGGTTCCCCTGTCTAAGGGTTGTGATGTGAAAATCAGATGGCAGGTAGCTTTATTGTAATTTAAGAGACTTGGGTACTAAATTGACGACGGCGCTGATGAAGAGGTATAAGATAGTTTTAGATAATTTTGACTAATTGTTAGCCTCGAAAATTATATAGATTAAAGGAAAAGCAAACGTATCTATGAAACAGGCTCTTGTATTCTGCTGTACCTAAACACATTAAATTATAAATTAGTATCCTTGGACCTCATAATACATCAAAGAAACCTTATTTTCAAATGATGATATTGAACATCCAAGATTTTCTCTTGTTTATTTTCGTAGAGATAATCTACTCAGACTGCAGTCAATATCGATTTAGATCAGAATAAAGTCAAGACTAAACCACATAATCTCACAATTTCGACAGCACCGCCGCTCCAGCTACGGCAAGTCCCACATCACTAGGGCGGGCAGATAAGCAACTAGTTTTGAGGCGAGCCATTTGTCTAATTGTACACTAATGGCTGCCGAGCCGATACGCCAATGAGTTACGAGCGGGCCGCGGTCACGAGTGTGAACTTTTTGTGTGTGCTCCACGTTGCGTTAACAATATACGCCTTAAAGGGTAAATAGAGAAAGTGCAACCAGACTACAGATAGGGACAGTATGAGATTAAAAGATTAGAGCCGTTTTTGACATTTCTTTTCTCAATGACTTTCAATGAATTATAAATCAAAATTGAAATCATAAGATGATTCATTGAATATAGTTCTCTACCTATGCTGGGTCACGTCCAATTCGATTGTCTCGATTAACAAAGAGCATAATTAATAACTATCGAATCGTCGAAAACCGGACAGTATTTCCGCTGAAAACAGAAACCTAGCGATCACACTGGGACTGAATGGTCATCAGACGGGTGTCGATAGCTAGGCATATCAAAACTAATCATAGTTTTCAGTCGTTTCGATAAACCGCGATCAACACAGATCGTCACCATTGAATCTTCGACAACCGGGAAGTGTTGTAACAGACATCTAGCATTCATGCTAATACCTAAAGGTCATCAAACCATTATCTTGTGCTGACTGACTAGTTCAAAATCTACTCGACATTCCGTTATTATCACAAATAATCACCACCGAACCGTCGACAATAGGGAATCGTTTCCGAGATCTAGCATTCACACTACCCTGGGACCTAATGTCACCAAGATATCGGACGGGTATCTAGCGCAATACACTGAATATAGGTTGAAATCTACTCGACAATCCGCGATAATCACAAATCGTCACGACAGAATCATCAACAATGGGGAAGCGTTTAAAGATCTAACGTTCACGTTGCCCTGGGACTTAAAGAGCACAAGGCAGGACACGTGTATCCTCAGCTAGACATTCTACCTGAAATCGTCTAGATAAACCGCGACCACCACAAATCGTCACCACCGAATCGTCGACAACCAGGCAACGTTTCAGAAATCTAGCGTTTACATTCCCCTGGCACCTAAAGATCATCATCACACGGGTATCCACACCTAGACATTCTGCTTTCAATCGTCTAGATAAACCGCGACCAAAACAAATCGTCACCACCGAATCGTCGACAACCAGACAGCGTTTCAGGAATCAAGCGTACACGCTGCGACCTAAAGGTCATCAGACAATCTAGTGCTAGATACCGTGAATAGTCTACCGCTAGTAATTGGTGTGCTGAACTTTGCGTTGTCTGCCGTAATTGATTGGTTAATTTAGGAATATGGTGCGACTGCCGATTGAGGCACGCCGAGTCGTAGATAAATGCAAGAAGTCGTGTAATTACTTAAGAGGAAAGAATATATCACGAAATTATTTTTTCTTCTGAACAATGACAGAGAGCCACTGAAAATCAGATGGCCTAACGTTTGAAAAACCTAGTATATCAATGAAGCGACTGATGTCTGACCTGTCAAACCCTTATTATACAGGAGAATCAAACCAATCAGATCATGGTTTCATCAATGTTCAGAATCGTTTATATCAACAATGTCGAGTACCTACAGCTTTTCAATGTTTTCTTTCACCGCTGAGCCAACGATGAGATAGAAATATAAACAGATATTATTTTGAAAGATCCATAGGTGGTGCTGGGATTTGAACTCACGAGAGATCCCGTTTGGATGCACATGAAGAGCCCTCTGAGCTACCATCGCTGAGGCCAAATTTGGGTGCTGGGATTTGTACTCACGAGAGATCCCGTTTTGATTTCCAATTTCATGCTTTCGTATAAAATGAATAATAAAAAACATCTTACCCTGTAACATAGAACGGTACGCTGTGTCTGTGATGGCGAACACGTGTGGTGGCACTTCATGCCTTTTGATGCCCTTATACCTCTCCATTATCTTCTCGGTGTAGATCGGCAGCTTCTTGTACGGGTTCACCACGACGCAGAAGAGCCCGGAGTATGTCTGTGGAAGAAGAAAAGGAAAATTAGGCACTAAGTCTTGAATATCTACTTTTTGGATAGATAGATAAACTTTATTGCACAAAATACACAACACAAGACAACACAAAATACACAACGTATGTACATATCTGTCTGTCTGACGCCCCACGTTCGATATATGGTGCCAAGTTTTGATTTTTTTTTTATGAGAGAAGGGGGCAAACGGGCTAGCGAGTCACTTGATGGTAAGCGATCACTGCCGCCCATGGACATTAACCATGATGACGAAACTCAACTTTGAGCTAGCCAAGTCCATTCATCATCTTAGCGTAAAATCCAGGGTCCTTAGTGCGACCGACACGGGATGTCGGTCGCACTAAGGACCCTGGATTTTAACGAAAGAGAATATACCTCTCTAACTCTGATTGGGTCGTAACGTCCGGATCGCGCTAAGGTCCCTGGTTGCGTCCCAAATGACGATCTTTAGCATCCATAATTGTGAGACTATTGGCACTCATGACCAATAAAGGATGACCCTTTAGCCAGTGGGGCGATAACGCCCCCTTTCCTGTAATCGGGCGGCGTAAAACCCAAAAAACATTAAGGCAGGGAAAAACAATGTCGACAAATATCTTAGGAGGGCTATTTGTATTTTTTTGTAAAAATATGATCCCCATTCAACAGATTTTCAAAAAAATGTATCGTCAACAGAGAAAATCACCAGTTTTCAAAAAAAATTGTTTGATGCCGATCCGAACCGATCGACCCGACCGAGTCGACCTGTTTCAGATACTGAATCTAAAACTTCTTCGGGACCAACCCGGTTGGAGACTAAATAACATAGGCCATAGTTTTTTTTTCCTTATATTAATAAACGATTTTATGAAAACTTAAACAACGCTTTACTCGAACGCCATCCTCTCTCGAATAACAACACGTAGCCCTTTAAGTCTCTTTAAGCCGTATAATGCGTTAGTCGTTTTAGAGCATTTTAAGTCGTTTTTAGCGCACTAGTCTTATACGTTAAATGACTGAGTAGTATTATTGAAGACTAACAGCTAAAGTCTTAATTTTAAAGCAAAGTCTTGTATAAAGAGGCGAGTCTTCTCTTAAACGACTTAAGGAATAAGGTCCCTGGTTGCGTCCCAAAGTGGTTGGGTCCGCTTTCCTACTGCATCTCCTCCACATCACACGATCTTTAGCATCCATAATTGTGAGACTATTGGCACTCATGACCAAATAAAGGATGACCCTTTAGCCAAACATTTTTGGGTCTCCCCCTTGTAGCGGAACGGGCGATGGTGGCATAGCCAGACATGGAAGCTGAGCCAGCAAAGTAAGTAGAAATAAGTATTTTCCATGAAACATACAGTGTCCTAAATTGTATAACCTTATTTCATAACCATAATAAATAATAGACAAGCATGTGTATGACAAAAACATGGTCAATGTTTTGAAAACTTTGACTAGGCTCTATTACAAAAACAATAAGGCTGACAACGAAATAACTGTATAGGCTTAATTAGAATTTCGTCACCTCCGAATGACATAGTTGATTGTTTGGACGGAATGCTTGATTATTTGATTGAAATTCGATACGGTCTAATTTAACTGAACATCATAATATGACGTTATTACAGTCATAAAACGCGTCATTATCATTGTTACTTATTGGCTAGTTAAAAGAAAACAGAGAACATGATATTTTTCGTCTAACGCTTATAAAGAATCTAATTTTTTTAGGATCTCAAAGGTATAAAACGGGACCCTATTACTAATAATCCGACTGCATTGTCTCTCATCGGGCGGGGATCTCAAATAGCTATACTCTGATTATTTTTTTCTTTGCGGACTCAATCACACGTTCAACGACGCAATGATTCCGCCAATGTCAAGTGTTTACTAAACTGACAGATGCAAATGTCAAGTTCCAATACATTTTGACATTTGCGTCTGTCAAAGATGACACATCTGACCGTGGGAGAGCCACGCTTCGGCATGAATGGACCGGCTCGACGAAAGTGATACCACGGCCTCACAGAAAACCGGCGAGAAGCAGCATTGTGCAGTTTCGCTGCGTGAGTGTGGGTACCAGAGGCCCAATCCGGGGGAAATGGGGGGTTTACAGATTGGCAGCGCACTTGTTACTCCACTGGGGTAGTGGGTGTCCATGGGCGGCGGCAATCGCTTACCGCCAGGTGATCCGTCTGCTCGTCTTCCACCTATCACTTAAAAAAACATTGACATCTGTCAGTTAAGTCGACAAAAATAAAAATCACAGTTCACAAGTGAAATTTACCGACGTATTTCTGGTGCGGCTTTAATCTTTTCGGGCTATTCTTTGTTATAATCAAAGCATATTATATTGCTCGGAAAAACCCTTTTGAATAAACAAACACATCGCAGGGTAGCCATTTCATTATGCAGGACCAGTACTAGCAGAAACCCTGGGGTATTCCGTCTAGACGCTGTCAGCAAGGAAAAAGCCTGTGTTTAGCTTAGACCACGGTTAAGCCTATCTATTGGCCTTTAACGAAAATTTCCTCCACAGATGGAACTAAAGTCTATAAAGTCGTTAAGGCGACGGGTAGCCCTAACTAGCGACACCATTCGTTTTTAATTGTTAGCTACTAAACCGGATCTATTTTAAACAATTTAATAGTGTGCCCTACCCGTCACCTTAAGTGTGTGAGAGTGGCTTAAGCATTTTTGCATTTTCAAAATCAAATTATTTACATAATATGTAAAAATGTATCGCGCGCTGATTTCCAAAGAAAATTAACAACATTATTGACGAATATTACAAGCATTTTTAACCTGTTGAGTGAACTAGTTAAATATTTATGCGGCTAACTCGTAACTTTTTTTTAGTTTAGATAAAGATTGCAAGGATAACATAAAATACCTTAGTTTAGGGGAGACCAATAACCAGCAAGATTTTTCTATCGATTACTGTTGAGGATCGACAGCTGGACCAGTCTCTTTTATATTGTTTGTTTTTATATTTATTTTACTGATTTTGATATATTATTGTTTTATTTATTGTGTTTGCTGATGTCTTTTATCCATTGAACGAGAATTGCTGATATCCGTGTTTTTATCAGCATCTGCCTATCTCCAGCGCTTTATAATAAGTTATAAGTTATACAGTCCAATCGCAACAATTACTATTAAAAGAAAAATATTGGAGTACTATTGGAAATCTGGGGCTTATACAAAAAAAACAGTTTCAATTATACGTATTTGATGAACAAGAAGTATGGTGTACAGGTACCACCAAAATCAATAGTGTGCTATCATCCTATCTACGTAATTTATAAACGTAGAATTACAGTTCAACAATACTAGCATTTAAATTACAATGCAGCACTTAATAGCAAATCTAACAAAGCACTTGCGTGCGCAAGAGCAGCCATTGTGCGCGTTCATCAACGGTTTATAGGTTAAGGAAGCCAGCAGTCAGCGCTGTCGGGCGCAACAGAGCCCCTAAAACGAAACATAGTTCACGACTGAATCTTTATTCCCTTCTCGTTCACACGCCTTTGTTTGGGTGTGACAGGTATATTATCGTTCGTACGGGCTGTTTTCGTTGTGGGCCCTCAGACGCGGCCAAGGAGCGATGCGAGAAAAGAAAACAAAAGCCGTTTCCGTGTCCGGTTCGGCCTGGAGAAGCGGTGAATCACGCAGGGTTAACACTAACAGTTTATATTCCTTATTATTTTTCGCACCCGATTTTAAAGTTATTTATCATGACAAAAGAAGCAATTCTGTGCGTCCTGTGAAAAGCGGTACAAGTCGACTTATAGGGAGTTTGATTTTCTTCTTGCTACTTCATAAAAAAAATCCTCTATTATTCTGTCTGATCAGACGGAACAATGGAGGATTTTATTATGTCTGATCAGACAGAAAAATAGAGAATTTTTTTGTGATGAAGGAGCAAGAAGAAAATCAAATTGGATATAAGTCGACTTGTACCACTTTTCACAAGACGCACAGAATTTATCATGAAAAGGCACCAAAGATATTTTTCAACCCTTCATGCCCAGTCGAGGGCTAAAACAACTATGTAATTTAGCTGTCTGTCTAGTAATCTATAAAGCATAAGGACTAATAATAATTTGTTTGGAATTATGAATAAGTCTACGAAAAAGCAGGAATTATTAAAACAACATACACTTAATCAATTACTTCTCTTATACCATTTAAGGTTGTCTTTTGAAAGCAAGGAAGCGAAACCGCAGCACTTAGGATATAGTTGAGGTCTGCTGACGACCAGTGACTGGATGAGTAAACCCTGGAATAGAAATCTCTAATCTAATAAGTATGAGAAGTAGAATAATGTCCTCCAACCGATTACGGCTATGGCGGCCAATCTCAACGATCAGCCACGTACGCAGAATATATTATAGGGCTCAATTGTGTGCTCAAACACAAATGCACTCTCTATTCCCTTACCCTCATATTCCGAAGGGACACCAGCGTGACACGACCGGAGAGGGATTGGACGCAAGACCAACGGCTTAATGTGCTTTCTGAGGCACGGGGGTAAAAGACCGCCAACTTCCAGACTTCGGACTGAAAGAATTTCTTACCGAAAACTTAGGTACACATTTTTGGTCCGACCCGGGATCGAACCCGGGACCTCTTGCGCAGCCGTCGCTTTAAAGTGCGACCCACTACCCACTGCACCATCGAGGCAGTCATCGAGAACACCAATAACAATATTAATAATTTAGGTACTTAAAAGTTTATCAAGCATCAACCCTATGACCCAACGCTCGCGTGTGTGCGCCGGCGCACCGAAGAATCACAATTTATTGCAAAACCACAATACATTTATTAATTTATTGATTCAGCAATTTGCTTAAATATTTTTAAACCAAACTACTTTATATTTGTGTTCTGGTTTAAAAAATAAGATTTATTACCTCATTTACATCGATCGCTTTAGTGGATGTTATTTTGCTATTTCTTCAGACAAGAATTTAGCATTTAGGAATTCATCATTTGCGGACTTGAAATATCGTGACGTGAAGTCATCATTTTTCAAAAACTACTTACAAGTACTTGATTTACTACGAGTACCCTTGCTAATATTAAAAGAATCCAGAAGTCCAAATCCTGAATTCGGTCACAAAATTATCAATACAAAAATTGCTGCTGTTTTTGGGTTTTTCGAAAACCTTTTCATAGTAAAAAGGACCTCAAGAAGTATACATAGTAACAATAACTCTTAGATAAAGAGACCTAATTCGATATGATTTCAATAACTATACATTAGACGCTGACCTTTGTCCCTACAAGTGATGTTTATATTCCTAATTAAATTTATTTAGATAACACTCGTATCGATGACGCTGTGTAACTATGTTCAGATAGCGCCCACATAATACTCATACTAGCTCGAGAGGTAGGTAACTGGTAAAATTCCACATATAATCAACTCTCAATTTAAATGACCTATCATAATACACTCGTATATTTAACGATGATGCACCAAGAGATGATATTGCTACTAAGAACTCAATTTACGTAGTTTATACACCTGATCTACTAAAAATATGTACATATTATGAACATTTTGTAAATATAACAAGACTTCCCGGAAGGGAGTATTTCCCGACGGCTACGACTTAGGGACCTTCAAGAGAAGAGCGTACTCTTTTTTAAAAAGCCGGCACATATTTAGCACTCTCTCTTATTTCGCGGATGTTCATGGGCGACGTTGATTACTTTCCATTAGGCGATTCGCTTCGTTTGTCGCCTCTAGCATAGAAAAAAAATATACAAAAAAAAACATAAATATATAATGCATATCTTATTTTGTGCACACATGATCTCGGCAGACGAGATCAAAAGCTCCCCCATCAGCTCCATTCTCGGGTTCATCCTGGAACTGGAGCTAAATGAAGTTCTGTAATAGGTTATGGGGCTGCCACAATAGATCATCTACTGGTCGCAGTGACTATTCAAAATTTTGTCAAAGTTCAAAAGTACTTTATTTGCATAGGCTTATATTACTATTACTGCTCTTACAAATCGGCTATGAGACGACCCTATTTCTATCAAATAATAAATAATAAAAAATCTTATTTGTGAGGATACTTGGTCATAATATGGCACTCTGAGTGACTGACACCGCTTTATAAAAATAATAACTAAGTACAGCAAATATATTGAATTAAATACTATCTATTATTTAGCGGAAAGATCTCAAATTATATGATTTATATAAGCAAAACAGCATCTCTAATTGAAAAGTGATAATATAAAGCAACTCGCTAGTAGCTTTATCGAAATCGATGAACAGTAATGAAGAGATCTTATGATCGAGTTTTATTTTAGAACATTGATTTCTGTCAATTAAAGATAATGTCGATGAAGGTGGTCATAATTATTCCGTGATTAAATTTAAATCAAAAGTAAATTGTTAGTCCTAAAAGAAAAACAGTGCAGTACGCAATGCAACGAAGTATCTGTGCATGTGGTGTACTCGCACCTTGCCCGACGGGTCACAAGCTTTACGTTACGATAGAACCAATTAGTTAAGGCAATAATTCTCTGCTAATTGCTTGTTTGCGCTTTGCTTTTATGATCTGTCGCGACTCGACCTGATCATGGATTGTGATTAACACACAATCCTACAACAGTAGAGATTCCTACTAGTAAAGAGTTAACGATAAATCAAGGTAATTCTGACCGTGGGAGAGCCACGCTTCGGCATGAATGGGCCGGCTCGACCGGAGTGATACCACGGCCTCACAGAAAACCGGCGTGTGAAGTAGCATTGTGCTGTGTTTCGTTGCGTGACTGAGGGTACCGGATCCGGGGGAAAGGGGGTATAAAGGTCAGCAGCACACTTGTGACTCCACTCATCAGGTGACTCGTCTGCTCGTCTGCCACCTATCACATAAAAAAAAGGTCAACGGTCATAAATCAATGACCTTCCTCATTTTGGCAAAGTTCTACAATATAATGTAAAACAGTATTGTTTAACTATGACACCTTTCTGATTTTCAGAAGTTTATAGGCGTTAGCAAGTTTTTACCGTTGTAAATATGCTCTCGCATCGACGACCCAATATCATAAACACTCTTAAAAAGTTAATCGTAGTACAAATTAATAAAGACAGCAACCTAACTAATAACAAAACCAGAAAGATTTCTCAGCAAGATCATGGCGATTAAATTTCGAACATGTCAAACTCAATACATAATAAATATTGGAAATATGACTGACACATGAATAGTGAATTACATCATGTCAAAACGTATTCCTATTTGGCACAAAATCAAAATAACAGGAAACAAAATATTGAGAACATGTCAGATAGATTTTGATGACTTTGGTACAACCGTTAAATATATATGAGCAGACTGCATTAGCACGATTCAACATGGTAAACAATATATTAATTATTGAACGAACAGCTATCTATACAAAGTATTTTTTTCATGATCCCGCAGTTACTACACATTACACTATTTCTTCTCTCAATTTAATCTCATCTGATCCCATGTAAACAACGCCATAAAATCTTGGTTCAGATTACGTATTAACTTAAATAGTGATTACAAGTTGTTGCTACTCCTAGCGTTCGGTGACATCAAAGTCTAATGCGGCGCATAACCCCGATAGCTTATCTCAGCCCTGATAGCGAGGGAGCTAGGTGATTCAATTTGTGACTGACCCGACAGCGACATCTTCTACAGATTATTATATACTGACAATCTTCTAGAATTACTTGAGACTGACATTTGAACATGATCATCTTAAAATACTGGAGTAAAGTAAAAGCTACATACAATTGTAACCAGCATTAGGCTGATATTAAAAAAACTACAAGAAATTAATTATCAAATCAAAAATGTGTACAATCTTTAACTGTAACTTATTGCAAAGCAATTTCCTATTGGCACAGATAGAGATGAGAAAGACGCATGTCATGTGATTCACTGAAAACAGTACCAGACAAAATTATGTATTTATCCATCACCTATATAGGTATAGTTGATAATACATGTTTAATTTTGACAAAAACAAGCGATAATTATTTACACTTCATATTATTTATTAGTCCAATTTCCTTATAAACGCTCGTGTACGTAAATGTAGATTGTAGGTGCTAATTAATATTTAGTTCATTGTTTACAGATTACCTGAAAATTACTCATATTCGTAACCTAATATGAAGTTGGTCCTTCTATAATCTAAATCTAAAAGATGATAAAATCAATCAAAAAATCAAATAATTCTTTATTTGTATAGGCTTGTACACAGCACTAACAAATCATCATACATTTGAATGATTTAAAACTATTTATAAGTACTTATGTAATAAGTTACATGTTAATACATATATATGTTGATACATAAAATATACTAAAAAAAGTAAATAAACATAATGCGATTCTACCACCGGCTCGGAAATTTGTTTCTGGTCGAGAAGATCCGGCAAGAAACTCGCCAGTTACTCTTTTTAATCGCCAACTTTTTTACAATGGTTTATTATCCTCATACCAAGTCATACAGTCTAATGCAACACAAAATAGAATGAAGCAAATTAAAAGCTAAATATGAGGTAAACCGAAATGGACCAGTCCCCAAAGGTGGCACCTGTTCACAAGTATGACGTATGTGTCAGCCATCATTTCACTCAACCATATTAGAGGGAATGTAATGACCCGCCACATAACGCCACCACCTCAGAGACATTTGAGTGAGCATGATTACTTAGGTTCCCCTCATAGGTCACAGAGTACTTAATCCAATACTAATAAACTGCAGGTCGAGGTGTACAATAGTAGGTGGTTAGCATCTTGTCAATTGTTTGATATTTCAAAGACTTAATTCTACTAAATTCTTGAACTTTTTTTTTATTGCTTTGCAGTCAGATTATAGGTTCGTGAACAATACTAATTTCCATATTTTTAAAAGGGTTTAGGAACGCTGGAACTGGACGCTTACTATATTGCAAGAAATACTGCTACTGTATCACTGTAATGTATAAATTAAAATTAATAAGATGTTGACTCTATACATACATATTTTGGTTATTCATTCACATCTTACTGACTTAGTAACTTTATGAGTATAATACGCTCCACATCCATGTCACCTGACAACCGGAAAGCGATAACCAAATTGTTCGCATACTTTAAAGATAATTTGTATGCAAAACAATTACATTGTTTTGTGTCTGTTGCGTTCATCGCATTAGATAAGTTACTATCAACTAATTGTCGTTCAGCAACGGCAGTGACATACAATGACTTTGGTATAATAATTGATACGATCAATTAATTTCTGAAGCAAATAATTATGTCAAGAGCGTTATAGAACTCGAAGAGATCTATTTCGTCGCTAAAATGAATACTAAAATCCAACTAGGCAAATGATTAAATAGCAAAGTTATGTGTAGTTTACTATGCCACACCAAGAAAATCCCTAAAATCATTTGTTTTCACAAAACCAAAATGTTCTTTAAAACGCTTTTCGTATTACGTAGAATCGTCACATAATTTATTGTCCTCTCTTTAAAAGCCTTTCCTTTTCTACTTTTTTAGCTTGCCTTTTATCTTAGCAGATGTTACATCAATCATACTTAACGTCCTCCTTTGTCGTATCAAGTGTAGGTACCTTTGTTGTACCTACACTTGATACGACAAAAGAGTAATGATATCTCCAACCAGCGCCAGCTGTCACTCCCTCTCAATAATTCAAAGACCGAACAATGTCGCAATCGTGCTCATACAAGAGGTGCAAAAAGTAGATCGGCACAGTTTACACGAGAAGACTCCCTTATTTGGCCGTGTCACATCGCCTTACTGGGACCTAATGCGCGTTGACCAATGCCATGAAAACGAGCTTTTGGCTCCACTCGTGCTGAGGTTTTGCAATTGCTCTTAGGTAATTCTTAGTTTGCAAATGTTCGTTGCTGGATGATTGAAAAGGTTTCGATTTGAAGGATTGGGAGTGAAAGTTACAGGGTTAACAACATGCTTACTGCAAATTACGTGTTCAGTTTTAAAATATGACAGGTAGATTTTGTTATTATTCTGTGCCTGGAAGACATAGAAATATCATATGAATAATTTGAAGTGATATCAATCAATGCTATTGTTAGAAAATGGACCAGACTCTTTTGTATTGTTTATGTTTTTATACTTTTTTACTGGTTTTGATAGATTATTGTTTTGTTGTATTGGTTTTGGTTGTCTATAATTGTATATTATCGTCCGTGTCTGATGAACCTGAGAATATACCAGAAAACTATTGGTTGCTGATATCTTAGTAGTTTTATTAGCATCCCATCACCAGCGTTTTAGCATAAGTTTTACGTTGATATACAGTGCAATCGCCACATCTATCTTTTCACTAAGTTATCCTTGTGGACAAAGTGACCTAATCTATTGCTTTTAAGTGGCCTTATCTTGAACTTTAGTTTAATACTTATTGTAATCTAGAAAACCATCGCATCATGCCAACCTGGCAAAACATAGCTGTAAGGTGTGTAAGTTAAGTGTAAGCATTTCTCCTTTCTGCGCCCTTGCTGACTTACCCACAATGTGTCATACGTTACAGGTAACATACGTGAGCCACAAAGGACCAATCAGCGTCACGCGGTGACTCACCGCATCAGCATTCGTGTTTGGCAACGTTCTGTGCGCCCGCGCACGATGTTTTATGGTCACTTTATGTCGGTACTCTTTTATGAATTTGAATGCCTCCGAGTATGTGATTTCGGGGAAAATTTATTTTAACTAATGAAAGCTTACGTCAATGTATTGATTAATTGGCACGAAAGTAATATTTATATCCATAAAAGAAAGTCCAGCCGAAAAGAAACTGTTACTTAATCAAGAGTGACAAAGAACTGCGAAAAAATGTGGCCTCATTCTAGAAAAACAAAGTAGAAATTATTGCCTAATATAACTTCCTCAATTACAGAAAATGTGTTAACTACAAAAAATAGTGATAATGATTTGAATGCTTCATAATCAACATGTAATTACTTAAGTAGGTCATGTGAAGCTAACGCCGATTGTGGTGAACCAGCAGTAACGGCTGACAATAACAATTCAATATAAGATGACATAGTGGAGATTGATGGCCCTTGGGCATTAACTCGAGTGAATAACGTAAGCGATGGCGTAATTTACTCAAGAGCGGTTACAATGCTCACGAATAATTGCTCGAAATTCCTAGTGTAAAATAAGAATAATTTACAGCCTATTCAGAAATAAGCAAGTCAAATTTTTTTGTTAAATGTAATGAAATATGAACTTCGACTATCGTTTGTTCCATTGTGTGCTGTAGAATGAATTAAGGAAAAATTGGATTTAGAAAAATATTTTTTTTAGACGTATTTTTTCACTGCCTACTTTTAGTGTTATATAAATTACGAAGTGTACCTTAACCTCCTAAGGTCCAGACAGCAGACACAATAGAAATCCATTGTGTTTGGCATTTAAAAGGATTCTAAAGTTCGGTCTGCTGCTCCTGATTGCGACTGAAAGCTGCAAAAGTTGTACTAGAACTGCAACCTAAAATGTACCCTTCAGGCATATGTAATAAAATTAAGCTTAAACAATACTATCTCACGTGATGTGTATCCGGTCACCAGTAAATATGTCTTCTATAAATTACGGAAGATAAAGTATACAAAACTGTCAAACTTCCTTTATTTTTCACCTTAAAGTCAAAAACCTTCGGTTTAATATCAATCGAGGAATTTGACAGAATGTAGTAACCTAATGTGTGGCTGTCCGTACTTTCTCAGACTCAGGAATACCAGAACTTAACATCGAAGACCCGAAGATCCAGGCATCAGTTTGTTTCCTACGCTTCAATAAAAAGGTTTCTAATATAAGTTTCTAGTATAAGAGGTTTCTAGTATCTGGTCATTCATACCTATCTATAAGAAATATTTTTATTGATTTTTTGTTATAAATTATCTATGTATATATTGCTTATTATTATTTATGTAATGTAATAATATTAATATGTAAAATAATGTATATTTCTGCCATTCTCAATTTCATTTGTTAAACTACTTTGCACTGCCTTCCCTTATTACGAATACGATATTTCTTTCCTCTACCCAAAGGTTGTCTGGAAGAAATAGCTACAAGCGATAAGACCGCCTTATTGTACTGTCTGTTGCTGTTGTATCATGCTTGTATTTTATTTTTGTGCAATAAAGAATATCTATCTGTCTATCTATAAGATTGTTTCCTGCTAAATTATGTTATTTTATAATTAATCAACGTGCCTCAAGCACATATCGCGTTGCTAGGCGGCGTTGAGTCACCTATCAGCGACCGGCGCCCGCGCATCTGTGCAAACGGAGGCAAGGCCGGCCGAGGCCGCTTTTTAATTGCTGCACTATTAACTATTCAACATATTACTACGACACCGTTCTCGGTAGAAAGGGTTTCCTTGTCGATTAGGATGCCTTTTTCAACATTATTCTTGGAAAGCCTAATATTGTACAGGATTGCAAAACTTAACTAACATTGTGAATTTGTCTAAATGTTAATTCAGAATTATATCAACAAGACATGACTTGGTCATAAACTAGGTACTAATTTTAAATCATAGATAGAGCCACATTTGAGAAAAATATTATGTGTACGGCAATTAGCAATTACCCTTTACACATCCAACACACTATTAGTACCCTTAAAGGGTCATTTTTGCGATAGTTACACAAACAGGTAGAAGGATAATGATAGATACTGTAATTCCATTTAGTAACCCTTGCTTAACGATTAATTAACTAAACGATGCCATGGAAACTAAATGCTATAATAAATATCAAGAAAAGCTACCAATAGCTATAATTAGCCGATGAAAGATATCGCTGATAATAACATGTATAGGTGAGTCGTTTCCATAGAACTGCTTGTTCCAATATTTTTCCAACATTACGTAAATAAATGCTAAGCGAATGTAAGCTGATAACTTCAGCATATTCAACATATATCTACGAAAAGTTCTAAATATAGAAAAATAATAAATCATATCAGTCACATTGATATTCATTCCAGCAACTATGAAGATTAGGTGTTGAAATAATATTAGCAAAAAAGATTTTGATTACACTGAGTAAAAACTGGTGGTCCTTAGAGCAAAAGGATAGCATTGCCGAAATACCAATATTAGGTACCCTAGTCCAATTAAAAACAAGTCTATAATCTATAAGAGAAGTCGAGCAAAAAACGGTTCATTAGAAACAACCAAAATAAGTGTAGCATCTAACATCAGCTTAGTTGGACGAGGTATACCTTATCTATCGCCCACCTAACCTCGCATGTCAGACGAAAACTTCAATTTATCACCATTTTCTTCACAGTAAGGCTCATTTTCCGTCGTCGCTGTACATGTGTCTACACATGAGTCACGAGCAACAGATGCCTTTATGGCAAAAGGTACGTTTACTGAATACAGCGCCTAGTAAACTCTACCATATATGGGTATTTACTCTTCTGATAAAATCGAAATGTGTAGTGGACCTTAGCACGACCATATGAAGGAATGATAATTAGAAACGATCATGACAGAGATGAGGATACTGACGTTGTAGACTGAGATTAGTCTTCTTATTTATTTACTGTTAGTAAACAAATTATAAATAGGATATGCCAACATTTGAGGTGTCAATGATCTTCCAATGAAAAGACTTCCTTCATATTTAAATCTAAATCACTTTTTAAATAGCTTGAAATCTTAAGATACACTATGTATAGAGCAGCAACATTTGGATGAAACTAAATCATCAAGCAACAGAATCGCATCCAAATAGCACTTGACCGCAGCCGAAAAAATCTGACAGCGGAATCTACAAGCCGCCCTATCTGATCTGATAAATTGTCAATGCACATCAAATCGCAACTCAAGATCACGCCTTATCAAGATTCTAATCAGATTTTCCTATCAAAGCTCGTTAACACGGACCACACAATCTTTGCACACGAGATTAGAACCCCAACAATGAAGCCACCCACACGCTCCCATAATTGGCAAGTCGAACAATACTTCAACATGATTTATATTTTAACGGTTGCAGTAGTAGAGTTAGTTATACAAGTTAAATTAATATCTTGTTAATGATAACATTATCTAGAATATTAATAGCTGCTAATTTTGCCGAAATTAGAAGAGTATTAGATGGACATGGTGTAAACATAAAGTTCATTGCGGCTTTTGGTTCCCGCGATTATGTGCACACAATGGCCACGTTTACTACTGAAATTATTATGTGTATTGTTAACTGTAAGAACATTGCGGAGAACTAGAAAGGTCACTGCTTACAAATCTATTTAAGACTCGACTTGATTAATAGAAGCCTACAAAGATTTTTTCACAGAAAAGTCATCACATATCACTGTGGAGAAAATCAAAAGTAGCAAGAGACGTCAAATTATTTAGCATATGACTAACCCATACATTTAGAAACATATATATAGCAGAGGAATTGCGCTTGACTATGTAAATGTTATCTAAACTAATAACCTTACAGACAGACACAAATAAGGATAAAGTAAAATATTAGACATTGTTTATTTTTTCGGGTATGACCTAACCAACTCTTCTAATTTTTCTAGTTCATCGTCACATTGACGCAGATCTACCTACCTAAGATATTAATTAATGTACGTGATGTACATTAAGAAGTACATAAATGTTTAGATGTAACACCGGCGCCAACAGCAAAGACGGACACGGCTAGCCATAAAAAAGTAGGTTAACCACGATGAATGGCGCTGCCAATTTTATCACAACATTCATGTAATTAATAGTTCATAAGTATTTTTAATTCATTACAGGTTTAAATAGTTTACAATGGTATGTCTATAAATATAATTTATAGGGACATAACTGTAGCATATTTAATAGCAATTTAAATGCTCATCGGCTAACAATTGTCAACTATTAGTTTCTCTTTAAACTCGAGCAATGTTTACAAGTAAATATATTTGAATTTTCTCTTCGTACTAGGTTAGAGGCGTTTAACCCTTAGATCCTTAGGTAGTTTAGTTGCATCTTCGCTATTGTACTGTGCTCATATCTGCTTTCAGCACACTACTACTTATGTTCGTTAATTTTAAGATCGTAAGTAATACTATATGCCTTCTTTTCATTTTTCAAGTCGCGATTCATTTGTCTCCTAACATAAACCCTCCATTACTTGGAAGCGGTAAGCAAGCCTTAAGATCTAAGGCAGCTGTAAGGCAATACCCACTTCTTTAAGCACTGGCAGTTTTTAAAACAATTAGCGACAATTTGTCCACTATCTGGTGCTGCTTCCGCGCGGGTCGTTCAACCGCTCGCAGGATACTGTGCGCTCTGCGTATCGCTGGGCATCCGTTGCGATACTCCGCCGCGCTGCAAGACTTTTTGTTTGATTCTTGAGGATATCGATCGGCATCTTGAATGTGTTAGACTGGCCCGATGGCGCATTTGGTAGTGACCATGCCTCATACGCGTAGGTCAAAGTGTTGGATCAACACTCTGGACAAACATTCGTCTAGGCTGTTATATGATTGTTTCTTAGGTGATTTTGATACCTATATAACACAAGTGCCTCAGCTACTTACAGTGGGGTCAGTCAGTGTATGTGTTATTGTCTGATATTTATTTAATGATTGTCTTTGCCGTTTATATTATGGGCTAGTTACATGGACGTTAACCCTTTCTTTTAACTCTCACGTTATGCATGAGTTTATCTATTAAAGTTATCCTATTCAACTCCGATTTCATAGAGATACGAACAGGTAATAATAGTAACATAAATAATTAAGTCATTGGCATACAGGGCACAAAAGTAACTTGTTAGCTATTTAGTTATTCTAATTAATTACAATAGAATATATAAATACAGACCGAAATCCAATCCAACATCCTGCAAACACATTGTAAGGTCTTACTTCAACAGATCAATGTGACTAGTTACGATACGCGTAACATTTTCTAATCTAATGGATAGTGTCCATTTTAGGAAATGGGATTTCAAGGCCTTATATAGCCCTAAAGCCATAGATTTATAAGATTAGATTAGTGATGTAAGCGGCCGTTTGTAAACACATGCTCTGGTGACGTCATCTCTGTGGCAGAACTGTCTTATAAATAATTGAAGGTTGCCATGGTCGTGCTCGTGACTGAAGATGCCTGACTATCGATAACTCTGAGGTCGATGGTTGATATAAAGAACTAACTGGACTTAGTGACTTTGTGAATGGCTCGAGAAATCGTCGTTCTTCAGACACCACATAAACAAATTTATTGCTGTTCCAGCTTTAAAACAAGACGTGGCAAAAGGAGAAGAAAATTTAAAACATGTCATCAAAGGTCATTTTCAAAGAACGAATTCTTGTTACATGGAATCTAGCGTTCTTCCTACACGCGATCTATAAGAGGCAAGTTGCCTCATGTCACCATTTATAAAAATAACTTTCAATTCAAATATTATTCCATACAAGGGTCCGAAATAGGTATTTAAACTTCAATAAAAATAAATAAGGGATTGCTGTAAAAATTCAACTTAACCCCGTTATATTTTTACTTTTTTTCTTTCGATTGAAAACACCGTAAGCCATGGTTCTACTACGTCACCATTATTGTAAACAATAAAACGTCAAACGCCAGTTTCAGGTTATTCGTGAAAGGTTATGACAGTCATGCGTATTGCTTACAATAACAGTGACATCACGGCACAGATAATTAATAGACCATCATGGCGGACGGCTTTTATGGCTGTATAGCGAAAATGTAATTAAAAATTTAAAATATATCAGAAAAGGTGCTTCAAAAAAATTTCATATTTTTTATGGCGTAATATAATCGTAATGAATCGTTTTATCAAATAATAAAAAAGTGGCAACAAAGCCTATTGCTTAGTTACAAGGATTGATATGAATTACGGTAACGGTTCCTTAACAAGTATTGTTATTAAGACTGTTTACAATTTGGACATTGACAATAGTCGATTGTTTGCTGACAAATTATATCATCATGAGGTAAAAGACAGTAAAAATATTTACTAGACCATCGACATTATTAACAACGAACAACACTAATGGCTTCGGATACATAAAACCATTACTTCATGGAAGGGAAGTCTGGATTAGTCAGTGAAGGACGTGTTATAAGAACATAACAGTAACTAAAGGGGTAAATGGTGAATACGCTAATTAAAAACAATCGCTCAGAAACCTTTAAGTCAGTCATAATTTAAATAACAGTTTGAAGTAATTCTACATTGAAAACGCTGTCGTTTCGGAACAAGATTCTAATGTATTGAAAACTAACGTCGAACCGTGAGACTCGACAGGGCAGACTAATAAAATCCTTGTATCCGATTCACTGAACTGATCCTTTGTAATTGTTTGAGTCTAGCTCCAAAGATTTATCAGACGACGTAAACTGGAAGAGCAGTACGGTGGTGGACTATTTAGATTAGTTAGCATCATGCAATAGGCATTTTGATGTGTCAATTCTGTGTGTTATGGCGACAAAATCTCTCACGAACGGTCATTGGTACTGGTTTATTAGTTTATGTCATAAACTTTATGGTAATAAATAAATAAATAAAATATTTATTGCAAATAACTTAAATCAATTACAAACTTATGGGCATAATCTTACATAGTGGTACTTATATTTGACATTTTGCCTGAACTAGGATACCCTGTGTTTCAGGCTAAAAAATAGGTAACAAAGAAGTCAAAGCCAAATCTACCACAAATAAATTTGCCCAAGTTTTTCCAGTCCTGACAATCGTGTCCTTACTTGGTTAAAGTACGATTGTCAGTTGATCATACAGAAACAAATGCAATGATAATGCAACTATTGTTTACTATATTGAGATTGCAAATGTCAATTAATAATGATTGATACAGGGGGCCTAATTTAAAGGAGACGTTACGCCCGCAACGGTGTTTCCCTCTCTTTTACACGCGCTGTGTCTCCTTTGTTTGGATGTGACAGGTATATTCTCGTTCGTTACGTGACGGCTTTAAGTTAAGCCACGAGTTTCCAAACGCTTGGACCATCAACCAAGATTTGGTTAAGTACAATTACATTTACACTTTGCCGTTTGACCTACGCAACCCTTTGATCAGGGAATCAGACCAAACGGAGCATGCTGATGTGGAAAACAAAAGGTGTCGAGCAAAATAAAACACTCATGTTTATTTTACCTGTTTTATACGCGCATCGATAAATTCGACGGTTACTTTCCAACTTTCTAAAGCGGGGTCGTTTCCAGACGGGCCCAAGTTCGGAGGCCGTTGCACCGCGCCTCCTGCCCTCCTGAGGGGGAGAGGGAGGGACAGGGGAACATACACCTGTCGCCTCCGACAGGGGACCTGCTTTGTTTTTAAATTCGGGAGGCAATAATAACCGTTACTCGGAAAACAATTGGACTTATGATCTGTTTTCAAATGGAGGTCAATGTATGGTACGGAAAATGATTTCATATTTATTAGAATAGATAATGATTGGATTGGAACTCAAGTAAGAAGCCATTACTTATGTAGGTATTATTGACGACCCGTTTGGAACAGTGGTAATGAACGCTGTCTCTGGTACAAGGGTTGCGGGTTCGATCCCCGCACAGTACAAACATTTGTGTGCATGAACATGTCTGTTTGTATTGGTCTGGGTGTTATCTATGTATAAGTATGTATTTACAAAAGAAAAGTATTATATGTATGTATTTGTAATCCCACTGTTGATTCTGATATCCGTAACACAGGTGCTTGAGCTACCTATCTCGGAGTCAGATCAATGTATGTGATGTTGTGAAATATTATTAGATTTAATATAAAAATTCAACTTCATACCTGCTTAACCTCATAAGTCAGAATATTTGCGACAGCTCTAGTTTAGCGCAGTGCTTTGCAATGCCAGGGTCGAAGATTCGATTCCCGTTCCAACATAGATGTTAATTAGTGAAACAGATAATATTTTATAATCACAATGTTGGAACTGGGTGTCTGTGCTACCGTCATTGTTTATGGTTTCCATAGTCCAAGGGAAAACTTTAATTTGGCCAGCATAATTAATGGTGTTCATATTGCTTTTTTTTAATTTTAATCCATAAAATAAATAATTCTCACAACATCTCATATATTGACCTGATTAAGTACTAAGTAGTTTAAGCACTTGTGTTACAGATATCAGACAACAGAGGAACACAAATATATACTTAAATACATATATTACACCCAGACACTGAACAAACACAAGTGTTCATCGCACGAATGTTTGTCCAGGGTGGGGATCGAATCCCACGACCTTTGGCGTCAGAGGCAGGGTCACTACCAATTGCGCCATCCGGTCAGTCAAAGTCAAAAATAAATATGTAAGTAAACAGAACTATATGCAATTTGTTCTATAGGTAATTTCAAACGGAATCGTCACCATCATTAAACCATCAAACCAAATAAACTAAGCGACAATTCGAATAATCGAATGTATCATCAAGTGTATACTCGATTCCTATACCTATAGCTCGCCGACAATTGGAATCTGGTTTTAGAACTAGTCGCAGTCAGGTGACATTCGAGCTCGGTGACGCTAACGGCCATTGTGATTCTTGCTTACAACGGAATTATTAAAAAACAAATCATGTGATAGGTGGAGGAACAAGCAACAAGAGGAGCGATAAGACCGCCGAAATTGTACAATTAAGTTTCTGTAATGCCTAGTTTTTTTAAGTTGTGTTTTTTGTGCAATAAAGTATATCTATCTATCCATCTATCTATCTAACAGAGGACGGCCGATAAAGAGATGGATTGATTGTGTGAAGAATGACATGATCGGAAAAAGAGGGTGGATGATTCGATGACGAATGACAGGCACGTATGGTGAAGGAAGACATACTGCGCCGACCCTAGATAACCTGGGAAAAGGGCAGGAGGATGATGAGGTAGCAGACGAGCAGATGGATCACCTGAGAGTAACTGGCATAAGCCTGTTGCAGTCCGCCGCTGGACATAGGTCTCTGTAAATGTTCGCTGCCCCGATCGATTTTTACCAGAATACGGTAAAGCCAAAAAGGAAGAGTTGTGATTTTAGCAGTCTATGTATGTAAGTATGTTCCAAGATTCTGCCTAAACTACCAAGCCGATTTTGATGAATCATCAATCGATTCCTTATTACTGTCCAGGTGACCTAGGCTTATATTTTATTTGAAAATAATAGCACAGTGGGTGCCATACGAAAAAAACCGAAAGTAATTTTTTTGGCTACTCGCATCCAGCTTCTGGCATCCAACTTCCGCCAATTGTCACTCCATCTGGCAAGAGGGCGTCCTACACTATACACTACCTTTACCAAGACTCGGTCTCCACTGCATAACCCTACAGAAAAATAATGCCCTATTTATTCAATATTATGAGAATGAACAGGTGTGCCTTGAATTACATTTACATTTCTTCAATGTAAGCAGTCCACAAAGCCATTTAAAAAATCGATTCCAACGTTCATTTAATGTGAGCTTAGGTGCGATTGTATTTTATGACTAACACGTAATAGTTCTTATTATTATTATCTAAATGATGTATTAAAGGTGTTAAGAGTTAAACTTAATGCTAACATAAATAGTGTTGCCTATTTGAATAAAAAGATTCGATTAAAGAACCATTTCACGACCGATAGTAAGCTATGTAAAGGAGAAGAAATATAGTTTTTAGATAAGATAGGCTATAACATCGGTAATTCCTGAAAGGATTCCTTATTTGAGATACGAAATCTGTTGCTTAAAAGGAAGCTCCAACCACAATTATCTGTATGACATGTGTGTTATTGAATAAACAATTTTGATTTTTTTTTTAATCCGCTAAACAGAACCTGTAGAGAAGCTAACAGGAAGGCCACGAGACGTTATTTTGTACTTTCCTCTCTCTTTGTACTGATCTGATCTGAAATTGAAACTATTCTAATGTACTGACTAACTGTATACAAATGTAACATTCGTTTTGCAAATAAAGTTTTCTGATTCTGATTCTGATGAATCAAGAAGAACCGTAAGTGCAGGTCTAATTCTAAATATCGGTTCTTCATGAAGTCTTATTCATTGAAGTTCCACGCTACATTTTCACCTATAGCTGCTTCATCTAAAGGAGGCACACTGATCAGTTATCAGTTTAAATAGATAGCCTCGTACCTGCAAACACCTTCGTACCTATCCGTGGGAGAGACACGCTTCAGTAAGAATAAGCCGGCTCGACCGGGGAGTTACACCACTGACTCATAGAAAACCGGCGTTAAGCAGGCAGGAACCTCTTACCACCCGTGATCCGTCTGCTCGTCTGCCACATTATAAAAATATAGACAATTCGCTGATGAATTACACTGCGGGTGACAATTCTGTTTCCTACTCTAATTTATATCTATCTCCGCTTCTGCAGACGGGCGTCGCGCGGCGTCGTCCTGTCGCGAGACAATTTTCCGGTCTGTCGCCAAACCGGTCCCTGTGCCCTTGCGCCCTGGTTTGCACTTGACGCTTTATTCGTTGCACTATATTTAGAATTACTTAGCGGTCTCTTCCGCGTGAGATTTCTAAATTTTATAAGCGAGGGAGATAAATCGGTGGTGAGCGATCAATACCAGTGGCTCTGAACAAAACCCCAAAAGAATAGCAGCATTGACGACATTTCAAAAAAATGTAGATAGTAGATTTGAATCATAAAGATTCAAACTATCATATTAGGATAGAAGCTCCCAATTCCCCGAATGTGTCTTTTAATTTAATTTGCAGCTAAACATTTTTAACGTTATCAATAATAGGTACAAACAATTATTGTCTTAGCCAAATATTAGTCAGCAGATATTTCTACAAGATAAGAAAGTAAACAAAAGGAAGGATTTTGAGAAAAATAACAAAAGCGGAAAAGGCAAATTACGTTATCTTTCATTTCTTATTAAATTGATAAAATAGACAACTAAAAACTAAATTAAAGAAACAAGTTTTTCTTCTCCACAAAATTGCAACTCAATCCATCAAAAGGTTACAAAGAAGTCACTCTAAACGTCCATTTACCTCTAAAACCGTTTAAACGATTCGAAATCGTAATGTCTAAAACAGTAAATGTCTGCGAGTAGTTTCGTGTACTCCACCACAAAGGCGGCGCGTACGACCGCTAACCGCACTTCGTGACTGGTAGGCTTCGATTGTTCTATCTGGGGCTGCAGTTGATGGAGAACTTAAGATGGAAAACCATTATTCATATCTCACTGTAGAATGACGATCAACATTAATGTCAACGCCCTCGTGTCTATATTAGAACGAAGACATATCTTTGTCTCGTCTCGTCATCATCTCATTACCAGTTAAGTCCAAAACCGTCGATTCAGAGCCCAGGGTACTCTTCGACTATGAACTAAGATTTGGCTTCCATTGTTCTATCTAGGGCTGCAGTGCCTGCAGTTGATGGAGAACTTAAGATGGAAAACCATTATTTATATCTCACTGTAGGATGACGATCAACGTTAATGCCAACACCCTCGTGTCAATATTAGAATGGAGACATATCTGTGTCTCGTCAGAGTAGAAATGTAAAAAAGAAGCATTTACAAAAACGCAATAAAAATATTTAATAAACTTCCATCAAACCTAAGAAATGAAAAATATCCAAATAAATTGACTAATGTGTTTCGCGTTCTGTACCTGTATCTAACTATTTGAAATATAATATAAAAATCTATTTGATTCCATGAAATATTTAGTAATGTAATCAAATAATAAAAATTTAATGTAATAATAATATTTAATTTAATTTTGCACTCAATTATATTGTAAATGTTGCTATGCCCAAATGGGTTTCATGAAGAAACTTATAGGCATGTATTATAAATTATCTTATGTACTTATGAATGCAATAAATAACTTGGAACTTTAAAAAAAAGGCGTGTACCAGCAGGTTAGTGCACGGATGACAGCATGGCCAGATTTTATCTTCTAAAAATAGAGACTTTGATTACATTTGATTTAAAAAAAAACGGGATTTTGTTCATCGATTGCGAGAAATAAGAAAAAAATATGACATGGCCATTGAGAAACAACGTCAACTTGTGTAGTCATTTTCCAAACTACTTAGCGATGCGTCATATATTTAGCGAAAGTATGCAGATTGTACGATATTGATGATTCAGAAAAAGTCCAACCAAATGAGCTGACACTACCACTTGACGCATAGTGTTAAAAATGCCTTATTTGGAGAAAATCTTGATAGAGTCAGAATTTACACAATCAATACTGGGCCGGTAAAAATACTTTTCTCAACTTACTATACTTCAAGTGAACGTTACAAAAGCTGTTTTTACCAGAAACAGTGCTGACCAACTTTCATTTCCTTTCAAACTTCATATCTTAATAGAGGATCATAACCTTAAAAACTTAACATAAAAAGTTGGCGGCGAGGACATAAACATATTTGATTGGTCGGAGTACTTTGTACACCAATAAAGGCTTATCACAAAATCTTTAGCGACCTATGAGGAAGACCACACAGGCCGGTAGAAAGCGACAAGTCAATTGGTATTTGACCTGAGAGTTGCATAAGAGCTGCATCTGTGATTTGTTGAACATAGACCGTAGACTTGTTTGCTAAATGTTATCCTACAGAAGTATTACTTTCTGACATATTTTCTATTCGAATAAATTACTAATGTAGCTCGCCTTCACTTCGTTTCGGGACATTAGTTCCACTTTTTACCAAAAGATGGCGCTAGGTGTGGATTACATCGCGCAAGCGTTTCGTTTTTTGGATTACAAGCGTTGCCGCTGTCTGTAGGATTTACTTTTTTATAAATAGTTTAGATATACGGTCCATTAAAGTTTTTAATAAAATTAATCGTGGATCGGGGGGATTCGAATTAAAAAGATATAATTAGGTCATAACGTCAAATAAGTATAAATTTCTACAAGTCTACATCTCAATATAACACCTTGGAATTGCTACAGCGATACTTTTAAGTATTAACACAAATATATCGCGTAAATGTCAATCGTCAATTTAATCTAAAATTAGATGTCACTGTACAAAATAAAGTCACGAAAAGAAGTGAAGGCAGTTGATAAATAAAATATACCACCAACATAACAGGAAACGAATAAACCAGGAATATTAAAGAGGAATCCTTAAAAACATCCCTATTTTTTTAACTTTCACAGAAATATATGGACTCGGACGGAGTTACTTAACTTCATATGACGTCATCATTAAACATAATAATTCAGAATATCGCAATTTTAAAACAAAGAAAAACTACAGAAAGATGATTTCTGTATTCTTTCGCCGTCGCTTCGTTGACATGTCATGAATAATTCAAGCCTTTTCCCTTGATAACTTAATCATACAACATAATATCAGGTGAATCACTTATCAATTATCCGGTATCATTTAGGTCAACATTCAGAGGGCCATTGAGTCATCGCTTCTCGAGGAATGTGATTATGTGACAAAGCCATCTCCACTGACAGGGTGGGTTTCAAACTCGTTTCTACGATCCGAGTCGTCTAGTGGATTAAGTGTCGGGACCCGAGGTATTAACCCCAAGATCACAACATTTATATTTTTCTTATGTAGAGGAGGAATATGAACAGGCGTGTCACCAGCTAACTGACCTTCACACTGTCTATTCTATACTACCTAGTTACCGGAGCAGTCATAAGTAAGGATTAAGGATTTTAACGACTAGAGTAGTAGGTAATCCAACAATAAAAAAGCACAGCCAAAGAACTTGATGCACCATTTACAGATTTCTGCAGCAGTTATTACTTGGCCTACTTACTTTTGAAACATCTATTCTAAACGTTATATTTGACTATGAATGTGTACAGAGAGTCACAAAATAAAGTACCTATACAACTGTAAATTTTCTTAATTTGACTCTTACCTTACTAAACCTTTAGTTCAATATCAAATTAGAAAATTTAAACAGCTTGTTTCAACCCGATATGTGGTTATCAGTACGAAAGCATTAAGAGTCACATTATGCACTCCTCTTCATCATTCATAACCTCCAGCGCACAATATCAAATGTTACTGTGATTAATCCGTATAATTCGATTTTAACGGAGCCACCCACAGCCCAGGTATGCGCTGGCGCAGGTCAACAACCGGCGCGAAATGTGCGAATGTCATTGTGTACCGACATTAGAATAACAGGATAATTGCGCAGGAGAACTGTGATAATATTGAACGGTATACTATGAGACAGATCAAGCAAAGTTGAACCACTTCTCTTTATCACTTCAGCCAAGAGATACCCACTACTGAACATCCCCAAGGATTTGTGGGGAGCCTGCCACAGCTACGATACCCAGTGTCCACATTTGGTCCACAAATGCCTTGCAGCCTCTTGAGCAGTCCCAGCTTCTTGGAAGGGGATAACTTAGAGACGATTGATAAGATTTTAGTTTTCAAATAATAATGATCTGGCAATAAAAGATACGATACGCGAAGTTGAAATATTCTTCCCTGAACTATGAAATAAAATTCGTGGTCTTTTTTATTTTGACAAGGAAAATAAGAAGGAACTGCATATCGTTGCAAAATTAAAACCACTGTGAGTCATAAACTTTCCATTTCAAATGAGTTTGACTCAATCATTTAGATAGGCTAGTTTAGACAATGATTCATTTAGATTGAAACTTGATTAAATAACTTATTAAGAATACCACATTCAACATCCATATGAAAGCGTTTGCAATTAATGTGTACCTGGAAAAAAAATCACACCGTATCTGGTTTACCGAGGGAGAGCCACGCTTCGGCATGAATGGGCCGGCTCGACCGGAGTGATACCACGGCCTCACAGAAAACCGGCGTGAAGCAGCATTGTGCTGTGTTTCGCTGCGTGAGTGAGGTTACCGGAGGTCCAATCCGGGGGAAAGGAGGGTTTACTGGTGTCGCGGGTGTCCATGGGCGGTGGCAATCGCTTACTATCAGGTGATCCGTCTGCTCGTCTGCTACCTATCATATAAAAAAAATCTACTTATTAAGACGGCATCCCATCAGAAGCTCCAGATGCAAGTTCATTCTAGATCAAAGATTATTCAATATTGAAGTGATAATGTTATTACTTAACATGACAGACCACATCAATAGTTCTGCCGCAAATAGCAACGAGAGATACATTACTTTCTTCGGCGCTAAAACCCTTTGTGTGTTTTGACCTTGGCCTCTTCTACTATGGACTCCCTAGCTGTCCGTCTCCAGTTCGTAAACTTTTTCATCTACGATAATCTTCGATGCAATCGCACCATCTCTTCCTAGGCTTCCCCTTGGTCTCTTCTGCTGCGGCAGATACTTAATAAACTTTGAAAAGCTAGCTATATAGGTTGCTCAGCATATTGAATGCGCCATCAGGACGGTACTCTTGTATAATTGCCGTACGCAGGATCTAGGCCACGGCGAAGGCGCTTGCGCTCCACCGGCATTGTCTCAGATTTACAACCAATCATTATTGAGAAAGCTGCGTCGAACAATTCCTGAGCATTCAGTTCCTGATGGCATGTTACCTCGTAAATGTACGTTAGTGGCGCTTGTTATGATTGATCAGTACAAGAACACTGTATGCTTGATATGCAGACGACGGTATGCTCTTCTCGCCACGCACATTTCGCGAGTGCGACTGATAGGTATGTTTAAGTTAGGTTAGATATACCGATCCGTGCATTTCATCATCAGCCCATTTAAGTCCCCACTGCTGGGGCACGGGTCTCCCTCAATCACATGAGGGGTAATTGCCATACTCACCACGCTTGGCAGACGGGTTGGCGAGGGTTTTGATATAAATGCAGAGTTTTCCTTCTCTGGGTGCTGATGATTATGCCAGCAGCTTTACCTTAGTCGCCTTTTACGACACCTCGGTAAGAGTGAGGGTGGCCTATTCTACTCTGCCGGGGACCACACGGATCCGTGCATTTGCTGTACTCTAATCGTCGTCGTACGTAATAGCTAATCAACGTCGTCCATGGACGGTAGGAAGTGCAGTTGAGATAATAGACTCGTGATCAGCCAGAAATGTGTTCAGTTCAGGTCATGTGTCTAAAAGGTTTTGTGCTTGTACACCCAATTAAGAAATTAGATAAAATAACTCTGGAAAAATAGAACGTGCATTCTTTATAGGACTAAACCTATTAAAGAAGTTTGTTTTTTGTCACAACAAATAACAATAGATCTTATCCAGCTCATTATTGTTTTGTTACGCAACTCCGAATCGTGCGCACGCATAACGGAGAGATTATGATAATTATCATTTACGCATCGCAGGCTCATGTTCGAAGTAAGAAGATCCCTATAGTGTAGTGAAAGACTGGAGCTCTTCAGTTTTCAACTCGAACCATTAAAAATAACTCGAGAGTTATTGATTCCCTTGAGTTTTTTCGAGTCTTTTCAGTCCTTTGTTTTTTTATAGTACCTAATATTTATAAAAAAGTATTACAATTAGCCTTGATAATAAGTAAATTTTAGTGAACGTCAGAATAGAAGTCTAAGGACTATCAGTCCCTTATTTATCTTAGCCATGGTGACTCGAGTCTTTTAAGAGTTTTTAGACTTGAGCTGGATCCGGAAAGAAGCGAGTCTTCAAAAATAACTAATTGGACCATTATTATATTTGGTACTACCGACAGTAGATTACCTGTTTATCATTAAAGTCCTCCTCATCTTAGCGTGTAAATCACGGTTGCGTACAAACGGCACGCTTGGACCATGATACAGGATTTGGGGAGTCTGGTAATTACAATGAAACAACTGATGCGGTCTGATCTTCGCAGCCCCTTAAGGTGAAGGGTAAACCCCACTAGCGACGCCAATTGATTTTAATTGTTAGCTACTAAAACCAGTTTTGAACAACTTGGGGGTTTCAGTCTCTCGGTAAACCCCTTATACTATTTATTTAATAGTTATAGTTAGCAATTTGATCTGGTCTTGCACTCGAAGTTTTGAATTACCGCCAAAAGCGGCCACTTTTGGCGTGAATCATTTTTTTTAAGTACAAAAACAGGCCCAACATTTGGGCATGGTTATTTAATAAATAGTATAAGTGTTTGCCTAGAGACTGAAGCCCCGTAATTATTTAAAATATATTTCTTTTGGTAGCTAACAATTAAAATCAATTGGCGTCGCTAGTGTGCCCTACCCGTCGCCTTAACCGGGGAATCAGACCCAACTAAATCATGAGTCTGTTAGTGTTAACATTCAAGCGTTGTGTGCATATCCGTAACACAAGTACTTAAGGTGCGGAATCAGGCGAATATATAACATGTTTGAATTTATTTATGTACTTAGAGTTCAGGACTCGAGTCTCTTACAACACTAACCCCGTATATGAAACGAAGCTCCATTTACATTCCTGCCATGCGCCCGCGCCTCCAGTGAGCTTGGCATATTAACCACGGCTCGTAGTAATGCGTAAAAGATCAACTATGAAGCCCGGTCATACATTTTGCATGCGATTTCCACACATTTACTAGGAAATAGACAGAAAGCGGAATTCCCTATGATAGTTGTCATACATTTTTATAACTTGTTGCTTTTATAACGATTAAGGAAAGTTTTAGCTACGAAGCTCATTTCGAATATGATTAAGACCAACGTGTTTTTTGGCTATTTGTAATGAATTAACTCAAACATTACTTGGTATAAGTCGAATTAGACTATTCGTCAAGTGAAAATCGAATTGAATCAAAATTAATTAATGAATCATATTCAGATCAATAAAACAACACCACACGGAAAATATAAATCCAAATCAAGTTCGAAATATAATCGCATAGATGTGAGCTCACAGTTTAAAGCACAGTTGTAAAGCATAAAGTTAATACGAATCAAGTTGTTTATTGACTCACCCTTTGTTACCATGGTCTTACCATCGTCATATACCTGAACGCTGCCATCTTTGTCAAATGCAGCAGTCATACCTGCTACTTGCATTATTATTCAATTAGAGCAATCACAACATTTGTTTCTGACGTGTCTCAAATTTCGCGAGAACAACAGTTTTTTTTTTAGTAATTGGTTTTCTTTTCAAAATTCTACTATAATATTGTGCCTGTCAACATCATACTTGGATTTCACGGCCGCTTACCATCAGGCGGAGTGAGGTCATCCTAATTGGCCTTTCTAAAAAAAATACATAGCACAGGCTAACGTACACATGTTACGTTTTCCCGTAGCCTGTGCTATATTAAGGACTAAAACCCCTTTATTACAAATTGCGAACTAAGGATAGCCCTGGAACAAAATTCGTGCAAGCCCCTGTGTCCGCCCTTATCTCCTTTCAGGTATTTTTTTATATTACTTTTCTTATTATGAAAATGATGGCTGACACACGTCATACTTGTGAACAGGTGCCACCTTTGGGGACTGTTCGGTTCATTGCGTGTTGGAACGGGATGATGAGTTTTAGTACGGTAATAACTTTAGATCGCGATTTATAATAAGGTTGGAAAATGTTTTTCCCTCTGTTAGCGGAACATAAAAATCGATTAACTACATAACTACGCGATATACGCACAACCCTAGTAACGTCATTCACTTGAGATGTCAGATTTTTACTATTAGATTCGCGCGTACTTTTTTTTATGTGATAGGTGGGAGACGAACAGACGGATCACCTTGGTGGTAAGCGATTAAGCGACCACGGTCTTGTATCGAGTAAAACAGTAACCCTACTTAAAAATGAGTTTCATTGCTAATACTTCTTAGGAAAAGAAGGAAAAAACATTTCAAGTCCTCATAAGAAAGGGGCAAACGAAGAAACTACCGGATGGTAAGTGATTATAATCACCACCTCGAATGGACAACTTCATCGTGTAGTATTCATCAAATATACGATGTCGGCCTCTTCATTTTTTTACAAGTTTATAACCAGTTAGCTTTTCAACTTACTGTTATCTGTACTGTCAGACAGAAACAAAAAATACAACAATGTTGTCTATACACACGACTAATATAAATTACTGTTTAAAAGCTTTGCCATGTTTTGTAAATTGTCTATGGTTGAATGCGAAAGAAGTTAGTGCAGAAATGAATTGGACCTTTGAAAGGAGGTTTCTCTACTCATAAAGTTGGACGAACTAAATGTCATTTTCATATTGAATTGCAATTTTTGTACAAGATTGGCAGACAAATTCGAGAAAGATGGTTTTTTTTATAGTGACACAGTATATTGGCTCTCCTTAGTCTGATGTTAAGCAAGAGAAGAGCCCACGTTGCAATTACAACGGAAGCAATGTCAGGCATCACCTCCGTTGGGACTGCCATACTGGCCCGCGAGTGCCAGTGGCTGGCTAGTGTAAGTTGGATGCAAAATGCGAAGAACCGGGATAATTAGCGGAGGGTCTTTGGGGGGTGCAAGGCCCATTAAAGAAGGGTGCGATTATCGGTGCGATCCAGTCCCTGCTGTTAGGGTATCCGACCGCGATCACGCTGAGAGGGCCCCATGAGCTTTGGTAAGGGTTAGAGTCCCACATACTATCTTGTTCCCTACATCGACACCAAAAGCTTTTTTTTTATGTGATAGGTGGCAGACGAGCAGACGGATCGCCTGAAGGTAAGCGATTGCCGCCGCCCATAGACACCCGCAACTACAGTGGAGTCACAAGTGCGCTGTCAACCTTTAAGCCCCCCTTCCCTCCGGTACCCTCACTCACGCAGCGAAACACAGTGCTGCTTCAGCCCGTTTTCTGAGAGGCCGTGGTATCACTCCGGCTTTTTGTAAGTGACCTGAAAAGGCTCTGGGAGAGACCTATATCAGCAGTGAACGTCGATAGGATTGAATGATTGATTGAAACAGCTCGAGATTCGACTATAGCGGCTTATTCAACTGCCAGCGCCCGGTCTGTTTATCGTCCGCTGAATCTGTGCGTGGGCGCAGTAATCACGCCGAATTTTCGGTAGACACATGTTCGCAACAAAAGGTTTCAATTCCTGTTGCATTTCGGCACGATTCTCGGCATCTCGGTGTGTTTATCTGTCCTGGATTTTAACCGACTTTGTGAATTAAAGAGGATTATAAATTCATCGAAAAGTAAATTCTCTTTTGTAGAAGTTGGTTATTTAGTTCGTTTATTTTCTGAAATCGACTAATAAATTGAGTTTAAAATTGCGAACAGTGAAGTCGAGTGTTTTTGTCAGTTAAAGGTGAAGATTAGCAGCTAACTGATATATATTACGGATTAAAAATATATAAAACTTAAGCCACATCTATATGTGCAAAAAAGAATATATTTTTTTAAATAACGGCCGATTCCCAAATGACGCTTGAGCAGTTCCAAATAAAATTACTATAAACTCGGGCGTAGCCTCGTTAGATGTGACTCATCCTAACCGCCGTCGCTCAACTTAAGCCTCCATAAATCTAAGCCGTTAAGGTCTATAATAACCAAACAACTTCCGTTAACCGAAGCTAGTCAGGTTTTTGCAAGACACAAGTAAGATATGTGAACGTCAATGAATCATGGTTTCGAAATATTTTGAGTGACTATCGCCATCCGTGTGCGATGGCTCTGGTTTTCGTGAAATGGTGATCTAAAAATAAGAAAATATTTATTAAGCACCAAACATAACAAATGAATATCCAAATTAGATCTCGTAGCATAATATGTTATAAATTATCTACGTATATATTATTAGGTATGTATGTATTGTTTATTATTATTTATGTAATGTAATAATATTAATATATAAAATAATGTATATTTCTGCCATTCTCAATTTCATTTGTTAAACTACTTTGCACTGCCTTCCCTTATTACGAATACGATATTTCTTTCCTTTACCCAAAGGTTGTCTGGAAGAAATCGCTACAAGCGATAAGACCGCCTTATTGTACTGTCTGTTACTGTTGTATCATGCTTGTATTTTATTTTTGTGCAATAAAGAATATCTATCTAATATGGGCACTTAAAAATTTTCTGCGAAAATAAACCGCCTGCGAAAATAAACCAAAAAGGTGTCACCGAAGTCGGCGCCCAATACTATCTTGTAATTTAATACAACATTCAATTATTCAACAGGGGTTGGGCGCCGACTTCGGTAAAACCTTTTCACGAGTGTACTGTAATAAAATGGTATTTGAAGTGTACAAAGTGTTAAAAATATTATTTTACACTTTTTAGTTCGTGGTTATTGAAGGCGGTTTTTTTTCCCGGAAAATTTTCTTCAAGGTTTTTAGTGTCTTATTTTTGGCAGCCTCTTCCACCCCCGCCAAATAACTAAAAAACTAATTGGGAGTACAGTATTGAAAGTGTAATTCTTTAACTCCTTACCGTTGAGGAATCAGCAGAGCCACAAAATTAATATAACCAGGCGTAAATACTGGTGCAGTTTTGAAAAAAGACACAAAAACACTATGTGTGCCTTTAAAATTTGAGGGTTCCCCTCAATTTTTCCAGGATCCCATCATCAGATCCTGATATCCTGATCATGGTACCAATCCGGGACTATCTACTTCCAACTAAAAAATAATCATCTAAATCGGTTCATAAATGGCAAAGTAATCGGCGAACAAACAAAAAGAAAAAAAAATATGTATACATGTCGAATTGAGAACCTTCTTTTTTTGATGTCGGTTAAAGAGGTGTCAAAGCTCAGCATCAGTCACGGAAACGTTGACTATGAGAAGAGTAGAAAACCATACTAAAGGTGAAGTTCAGCAAATTTTAAAACAGCTATTTAACAAAACTTGACAGATTGCTTGACGTTATAATATAAACTATTGACAAATCAGTTGTTAAAATGTAACACAGGTGTTTTAAAAATCGGAAGTACTCCTCCATAAGATATTTATGTTAAGAAAGCCAGACTATAATACTTTTTATTGCCATAGAAACTGCTTGGGCTCTTTCGCTTTTTCGTCGCATTTACCAGAGTACAGTCAATATTACACTAAAAATAATAAGGACCTATACTAAACCTTCTTAGGGAAGTTGTAGCTTCAGGATTTTGCAAATGGAAAAAGAGGTACTGTCTATTTCTTATAATTTCTACTCAACACATCTTATAATATCAACAACATGCGTTTGTTGCAGTATATCATTATCCCCTTTTCAAACGGCCTTTGTTTCCTGCGTAAGGAAGTGTGCATTGCTCACGCGCAGGCCTTGTATAAATGAAACATAATAACTTATATAAGTTATAGGAAAGGTTAAAGGAAAGAATATTATTTCTATCTTTAATATGTAAATTGTATATTGTTTTGCGCTAACAACCATAAACATAGGAGTCAACGTACAATTTGCACTTCGGAGCAAACTAGGGTTGGTAACACGATGAATCAGATGTTTTATTTATTTATTTTATTTACTATCTACCACATTCGAGTACGAGACCGTGCTCTAATACTATGTTGAGTCCGGTACAGGACTCTATCAAGAGTATTGCAACCTTTTGTTTTTTAAAAATTATTATAAGAAGATATGCCATTACCTGTTTTAAAAAAAAGAGAAAGTGTCGCTATTAAAACCAAAAGCAAGAGAACAATTGAAAAAGTTCTAATGAAGCCTTTGATACTATTTTAGAAGAAAATCTTTTATTCATTAATTTTAATAGAGTTGAAAGAGTACCTACTCGCAAATTTCGACAGTAGTTGGGTACAGACCCTCCGGGAAAACGTCACTTGAGTAACAAGCCTCAAGTCGCAAGCTTCAATCAACATCTGATTGCATAAAAAATAGATTATTCCTGTTTCGGAGGGCAGGCACATACGTTAAGCTTTAAGTCGCGACCGTTAAATTATATTATTGTTAAAAGCTCAAGGTGCTTTAAAATTATGACGTCATCGCTTTTAACCCACACAACATAAGGATTTCTTAACAAAAAATTAAAATGACAACACAAATTTACAATCCTTGATAAGATCAAAATTTGTTCAATATTCTGTATGTGCATTGTAAAAAAGCAATCAAGGATATCTAAAGACGTTGAGTAATCTTGAGTTGCGTTCTTTTTATATTTCAACCAAACGAAATAAAAATACGCGCCCAAAAACATCAGGCAAGTGTCTTAAAGCCCTCAAACCAATTTCGCGTCCATAAAAGAACCAGATTTTTTATATTCGCATTTTGGCTGTTGAACTGAAGGCGAGACCACTTGTAACAACACACGGAACGTGTTATAAAACCTCTTTGTTTGGTTACGAGGTGATTCCATACATTTTATTGTGGTTGGCAGCCCTGGGCCGATTTGGACGGTCGTTCGCACATTGAAACAACACGTATGTTTTCGCTGGTCAATGTACTTTGAGGACAGGGGCGGAGTTAAGGAGGGCCGGGGGTTTTCATGATCAGATTTTTTAATTTTCTATTTGCCTGTTGTGGGATGTTTGAGCAGCCCTGTCAGCAAAATTAGCCAAATCAATTCTTGAAAATAACAAGATACACTACTGAGATATAAATTGGTACAATAGTTGGTGGTTGTTCAAGGAAATCAGCTGGTAACGACTTCCACGCCTCATCCATTATAGACAAAAGCAATAGTGCTAAAAACATAGAACGTGCGAATATTATTACAATTGACACGTGTTATCTAATCAAGCCGGTTATTGTAGTCAGGAAATTCTCGTTCCATTTTCTTTGTTAGGTATAGGAAAACGTGCTATTTACACCGGAAAGACAAGAAGCTGTACTGTCAGTTTTTTTATTAAAAGTGTAGTGAAATAATATGAAAAGCAAAGAATAATTCCATGTACTTGCTATGTCTATGTTCTCTGTATTCAATATAAATGTGTGCGTGTCGTTAAAGTCTATACTTGGCTGATTTTTTATTTACATAAGAAAAAATTTAGTTTGCGTTGTAACAGGTTATATTATGCACAAAACGATATTCTTTCTATTTTAATTAAAATCATTGTGCATATATTACAAGAAGTTCACGTTACGTAAAATACACAGATACCGTAGGTACAAGTTTGACCACAAGCGCTATTTTTAAGCGACTACGAGTACACATATTTTGCTCGAGTAGAGTGTAGACAAAGACCCCCAAATTAATCCTTCCCAAGTACGTCCCCACGAATCGCAATGCCAAAAGCAGTAAGCGGTTCGTCGAGTACGACTTTAATTATAGACAGGGCGTTATTTAGGGACACCCGGCGTGTTAATCGTAGAGCCACGCGAGATCTGACTAGAGCACGCGTGCAACATACAACGTGTTTTAATTTGTCTGGTGATAAAATCGATTGTATGTTCATGTATACTTATACTTCTAGATATTGAGATATTTAAGGAGAACAAATCGTAGTAGCACGCAGAGTCCTGACGCGTACGTCGCTGCTTGAAGGAAGACTATATCCAACAGTGGATGGACATAGACTCTTGTTTTATGTTGAATGACCTAATGGTAAGCGACTGCCGCCTCCCATGACACTCGCAACAACAGTGGACTCCCTTTTCCCTTCTTGATCCTCCGGTACCCACACTCACTCGACGAAACACAGCACAGCACACCCTTTCAAGCCGAACCGTGTTCTACCACAGTCAAATTGATGTCGATTGACTGGAAAAAATCTAGGAATACTTTACATTGAAGGATGTATCGATACATTACATACACCCGTGGGCGTATAATACCCGCATGTTTAACTTACAAGCACATTATTAACCTAACCACACTCATTATTCTAAGCTCTAAATTCCCCCTTATTGAGTAGTTAAGTAGGCACAAGCAATACCCGCTGTACGCATGCTCTTGCGCAAACATAGCGTTGATTCTGCCTAATCGCACCTTACTTGGAAGCTAACTATGTTATGAGGTCGATGACTAAGGTTTTTAGCTGAATTGTATTACGTAGATGGATACGAAGACAAACAATATTCAATTTAACTAAGCACGTACACAATAAATAAATTCATGCACCAGACAATTCACAACGACCAAGAACATTCTTTGTTACTCCATCATCTCAGCATGTCATTCCCAGTTGTGTCCAAAGTCATATCTTTCGGAACTTGAGGTACGCTTGGACAATGATCCAGGATTTGGAAAGTCTGGTTGACAATGAAGCGACTGCCGTCTGACCTTCGCAACCCTTACCACCTTCAGAAAATGTATCTCAACAATTGAGAAACCCACAAGGTGGACCGACGATCAGGTAAAGGTTGCGATCTGAGTGGAGAACATTGGGGGAGGCCTATGTCCAGCTGTGGACGCCTTTTGGCTGAAATGATGATGATGAATTGAGAATCTGTCACGTTGTCACTTTCCAATGTCAAGGCGGGACATTCAAAATGACGAAATAATGTACGTTCCGTTCTACGGGAAAAAACACAACCGGCACGTTTTGGATAGTTTTGTACTATCCAAAACGTGCCGGTTTCCTTACGATGGTTTTCCCTCACCGCCAAGCGAATGTCACATACATTTGATAAATAACACCCCGTCGATTTTTCGTCGGGAGTTAAAAACCAGAGGTACATGCTCGGATTGAAATCATCGAACTCCCATTATGAAGGAGGCGCACTCATTATCCGCTGGGCCACCATCGCTTTTACTCATGGAACTAGAAGTCAACGGAACGTGTCATTTTCGGATAAAACGTCACAGAGTGTGAAAGAGATCCAACCAACCCTGACGCTGATTCCATACGGGTGCGGTAGAGAAAGAATGTCGCCCAGCACGTCACCCCAGCACTAACTTCGCGCTGTTTTTCTAGTATGGCTTTCTATGAAACGGCACAGTATGTTTAGGGCGCTATGCTCTTAATCTTAAAATGATGACAGCGACTCAGCTAACAGCGAAAATTTCAAAAAGTTCCGATTCGATAGTCTGTTCAGAAACCACCGTCGCGGCGATGGTTTCTAAACAATAGCGGTGGTTACTTTATTTGTGTGTAATTAACCAGACCAAAAGAAGTAGCCAAAATCGGTATAAAACTAAATAAAGTACATTTATTTTTAGAAAAAAGCTCGTATCATTTGAAGTAATTAAGCAACACAAACAACTCGTACATTATGACATCACGTCAACGGTACAATTACAAGTTACTAATAACACTAATTAATACGGCAGCAAGTATTTAATTAGATTATGATGAGCCAAACTGCGGTCGTTGACCTCTTAACGACGAAACATTTTCATTCTCGTGTTTGGCAGATACTTAATATTTTAAATCAAAATGTAGACGTAGCATTTTTACTGTACAACATTGATGTTATATTACAAAATATAAATAGGAAAAATGAATTTGCCGGCTTGACCGCACGGCCTCACTAAAAACCGGCGTGAAGCATCTGCTGTGTTTCACTGCGTGAGTGAGGTACAGTAGGCAATAAACAGGACCGATTTCGAAAATTATTTCACCAAATAACTCATGTATCCATGCTGACGTTATAAATGCGGCAGACATTAACGCCGATTCTCCTTTTTCTTGCATTATTTTTCTCACTACTGAGGGTTGTGGTTGTGGTGCTTTTGATAAATCGTGTCTCGGACCAATTGCGCCATCTTCCTCGATATTCAACTGCGTGGTTGTATACGCTCATGTCAGTGTCGGTGTTTCCGCGAATCGGATCTGTCCATCCATCGCATAGGGCTGGAACCAACGCCGATCATTTAGATTCTAGTCTCAAACTAAGGCATTTGACCGTGGGAGAGCCACGCTTCGGCATGAATAGCCGACTCGACTGTCGACCGGAGTGATACCACAGCCTCACAGAAAACCTGCGTGAAGCACCACTGTGCTGTGTTTCGCTGCGTGAGTGATGGTACCGGAGGCCGAATCCGGGGGAAAGGGGGGTTTAATGGTTGACGCGCACTTATTACTCCACCGGTTTCGCGGGTGTCCATAGGCGGCGGCAATCGCTTAACATCAGGTGATCCGTCTGCTCGTCTGCCATCCATCACATAAAACCCTAAATTACTAGGTATAGCACTAGAGAATAGATGGATTCATTAGAAAATATTATAATTCAATTCTAGCTTTCAATTTGAAACCTTTCAAGTCATGAATCAGGCTGCTGAATGTATACCGACGATGACGGAATCATACTTCTAATAGAACAATAGAGCTGTCATTCAAAGACCAAACGATTGTAAATGAAGGCAAGTGGTATCCACTCACCAGTCCTACTCTCCTACTAAGCAAATGGATAATGAAGACCCGTTAAAACTAGTATGAAATCAATCAAAACATAATACAATATTTTATTACAACATTAACTAGGACATTCCCAATCACGACATGAACAATGAATTGAATAAAACAACGCATCATAATCCAAACTTATTCGGTACAACACATCCGGTAACAAAAACTGGCATTGTCGTACGAATTACAATTGAAAACGCGAAGAACGTGCGCGTGCGACCTTCTGAGGGGGGCAGGGTATGGTTGCCAGAATCCAGTTGGCCGATTGAGTCAAATTGGACGAGTGGCTAAGGTGACGGTGGTTGAAACCTAGAGATTGATGGTTCAAATCCGAGTGGACTTTTCGGACTGTTGAGTCACCGTAGGCCTCGCCTATAAATCAACAGCGAGCGTCGGAGGGTTTTTTTAGTAGGTAAACCTGTGGGAGTCCCACACACCCCGTCAGGTCCCCCGACCTGACGAAAAGTTACCTAATGCCATTTTCCTCCCTTCGTTACCGAAACCAAAAGGGTAAGGTTGCCAAAACTAGCTGGTTGGGCTAGCTAAATTAGGTAACTTATCCATTTTACTGGTCGCCATGTAGCGAAACGTATCGATCCTTCTGAGCGGAGTTGGGTGTGGTTGCCAAAACTGAGTGGTTGAGCTAACTAAGTTATATAGGTAACCTAACCATTTTACAAAACTAGAGTTTAGTGGTCACCACGTTGCGAAACGTAGGGCAGGATGCCCTGAAGCTTAATAAACAAATTGAGAATAATGGCTCAAAAGGCTGGTGTAAGTTGGATAGTCGGTTGGCAGACTGCTCTGGACTTGGTTGATATCAATTATAGTAAACCAGACCCCCCAGGCTTAGGTCAAGGATACGTCATGACGTATCTATATATCCATGGCGTATATAAGCTGATCATGATCAGCTCACTTCAGATTTCAGACATTGTAGTTGTGGAAAAGTGCCTATTAAGAGGGATAAACGACTCATTATTCTAAATGTTATCTTTTTAAATAAGTTTTCCCATTGATATTTTGTAACCAGCTAATTATTCGTAACTGATGAGCTGAGCGTGGCAACCCTGGCCACGACGAGTGGGGCAGCGGGGGCCGCAGGACCTCACGAACTGGCAAAAAAAAACGTTGAAACAACCAGACGAAGTCGTGTCCTTGACGCACCTTGCCAGTTCCAGTTAGAATTACCGTATCCAGCGTTTCATCCTTATTGTCTAACGCATTAGTTCGAAAATCCAATAGGAAATCGGGCCTATAATTTAATGTAATTTACTAGGATTGAATAAATTTGAATTTCTAATAGGCGGGACCGGTGCCTGATCTGTGGGTTGAACTAGAAGAAGTAATTTGCCAATTTTCAACAGTTATAATTGGCGGATAGTTCTAAAATGCAAACAGTAACAAAAACTGGTATCCACAGGTTTACTACTAGATTTAGAATTCTGCCGAATATAAATGTAAGTATCAGAAATTGCACACCAATTATATGTATATTGCAAGGTAAAAGGAAACGTTTCCAAAATACGGAAAACCGGTCCAATTTAGAACAATTCCTATAGTGGTATAATTGAACCAGTTATCGGAGCTTAAGTCGTTGAATATTTAATTGAGTATGATATCACTTGCAAACTGAAATGGCAAAAGCAATTTGTTCCTGTTAAAGCACTAAATTGTTTTAAAGAAGACGAATTTAAAATGGCCAACGATCTAAAGGTAGAGGGACAGAACAGAATTCCAAACAAAAGCTTATAAATTGACAAAAATACAAGGCAACGTTCTAATTACGCCAGTTGTATAGCTCTCAATGCATTACAATAGTAATTTACGGGAAAGTCCAAACAAGAGAAAAAACATAAACAAAGAGTTGAGCAGGAGCCAACGGACAGACTCCGGCGCACGACAACCTCCGACCCGACGCGTTTCGTAACCCGACGAGAATGACCGAGCGAGACCACAATGTAAAAAACAACAGTACAAACAAATTAAAATATTGCATGATGTATATTATATTAATGCTAGCAATTTGAGTGACCAGGAGGGAGGGTGGAAAGGATTGTTGTACACTATCACTAGCATAAAGCTTATGCTGCTTTATGGTTCTCAAATATTCTATACTAATAAACATCTAAATAGTTTTTTCCCAGTTATTAAACGGACTTCGAACTAAGCTCTTCGAGATACAGATTTGGTTTGTTCTGTTAATAAATAAAAACAAGTTACTCATACGTACTATAATATTACTATATTATTTATTATTAGCCCACAATATCCCCACTTCAAAGGCCTCCCTTTTTTATTCAGCTCTAATCTGCCAGCCCAATTGTAATAGGCCTACCTGCATAATAATTAGCTTATTTAAAAAGGATTTAGTTCTATTTCTTGACGTTTATGTGCAATATTGCTAACGGACATTCGGACGCAATCCGAATGTTGCGTTCCGACCTTCTAATACCGTAGATGCCAAAATAATTATCAAATCCTGGGTAAGTGGAGATTCTACACTGTTATTTGTCCTACTGTGCCACAAGCCAATTATATAAAAAAGCAATTACAAAACTGTCGCCGAATATCAGTAAAATATAGCCATGCACTTAATCAATGAATATAATGAACTTGAGCGCATTATCGATTTTAATTTAATTGGAAATTGCATTATACGAGTCATAAATGGAAATATTAGATGTTATGTAATTCATTATAATATGCATAATGATAATTAATGAATAGATAAAGGGGGAATGTTAAATTGTTATAGATAAATTAGGAGATGGAGATAATTGAATAAGTAAATGAGGAAGAAACGTTATTCATAAAAATATCTTATTCATTATATTACCCGCAAATACTCGCGGCAGACGGTCGAGTATTTAATTGGTATTGGTAATTATTTATTTCAAGACAATAACTCATATACTGTTAGTAACATCTTAATCCTAGGTATTAGTGATCTATTTCGCATGTATTGCGCCACAGTGCAGCAAGTAGTCACAGTCAACTCGAAGTAGTCCAGTATGTGAAATATTATTACAATAAAAGTCACCCCTAATTCTGATGGAAAATCAATCATTCGCAGTTTATTATTACATGCACTATAATATAACTCTATTTGTTACCTTGTCCCTTGTCCTTAATTCATTATAATGTATAATATAGTGACAGTCAGTAGGTTTAAAGGTCGTACGAGTAACTATTATACTGAAGCCAAAGATTACAAAAATGGCAATTGGTATCATACTTCATTCATAATAATTTAGTAATTAAATATTCTACCGTCTGCCGCGAGTCCTTGCGTTTACTATACATAGTTTGAAACTTTGAATCGATGTCAATATGGATAGAAAATAGTTAGATGTTCTAAAATTCTGTCGGAAAATGATGTTATGTTAGTTTCATGCTTACACACGGTGAAATAAATAAATATTGAGAGTAAAGATGATGAAGAAAATCTGTAGACTTCAAGTTTTATGAACATCGATAATGGGACTTAAATCGTGTATGATCATGTTTTATTTCCCACGGAATTTAAGCTAGTCGCCAAGAATTTTAATATCATAAATGTTTAATACCTTTAAAACTTCCAGTTGGTAAAGTAATAGTGATTTATGATAATCACAACTAACTAAAGCAATAAAATGAAAATCATCATTAAAAGCATTCCAATGCACTAAATAATGATAAAACTAAATCGCCTGTTAATGATTCTCCAATTTGATTTGAATTTGTAATTAAACCATTCGATAATATACATAGATTGATAGAGTATTATAGTGATGGCACTAGAACCATTTCCTTCGAAGACCACTCGAGTGGTCGCGTCACTCTAGGAAATCTGGTTATGTGAGTCGCCCACGGGCATCCAATGATTCCCAACGTGGGATGATATTTTCTTGATCAGGGATGAATCAGAAGAGGTCGTCGAAGAACCGCGCCATGATTGAAGAACTTTCGACGACTGAGGTAGTCGTGGTACTTCTTCAGAACAAAGTCAAATTGCCGTTTTTTTTAACTCAGGGGCAATTCTCTTGCACTCGACTCGATGAATTCGAATTTAGAGATTTCATATTTTCGTCCATACAAATCTTCAACTCAACTTCAATATCGATTGCTCGAGAAGAGGCCCTCACATCACTCAAGTAACATTCAACTCGCACATCTAGGGTATTAAAATTAAAAATCCTACAGCTACCGGTCTGGAACCCGTGACCCATAATCCAAATGCCAGCGGCAACGGTACACGGGACCGGTTCCGAGGCGTAATTGAAGAATCTTGCGCCGATGATATAAAATAAATACTTGCCCGCTGACGTTGCGGGGTAGCTTTCCATTGATATTGTAAAGGTTTAAAAGGAACTGGTTCTGAGTGGACAAGTTGGTCGGTTGTTTTGAGGTCATAGTTTTGAGTGTTTTTTTCACTTTACGCTATTTTGTGACCACGCACATTGAACTACTTAGCTTTACACTTAATTCATCCTAAATTCTTAGAATGTTACCAAATTCAGAACATTACAAGACTACGAATAATACTTATTTTTATCACATACTTAATTCCCATCAGCAATTTGTAGCAGCTACTTACCTGAAAAGATATACATAACATTTAGTGTGAGTTCAAAATGAATAACCAGGAATCCGGAAAAAGGTGAATTGATTGCAATGATTAGCGAACAGGCACATAAACAATTTTTGAAAAAAGCATCAAAATGCGTACATATTGTAGTGTAGTGTCTGCTTGACGACTGTTTTTAGGTTAATAACATTTTCAATCTCGAAAAGACACATATGGAAAATGCAACACAGAAAAGGCAAGCTCTTAAGGTTTCCAGATAGATACGATCATGCAATGTTCCTCTTAGCAAGTCGATGATTCGTGCTTGCAGTGAAAGGGTTAATCTGGCAAAGTGCAAAAGTGAAGAGACCGGTTGATTACATAGTGGTCGAGACGTAGATAAGGAGTCTCAATCTGTGGTTTGTGGTATTCTTTATTTAGCATTCATAATGATCAAATTAATAAGAAGAAATCAACTAACAGAGAGCATCAAAAATTTCTAACAGGATATGTGAGGACAGATAAGGTCGAGCTAAAAATGAAAGTTGCTCCACCGATAACGATGAATATTATGAGTCCTCAAAAAGTTGAGAACATTAAAAATTCTTTCATGGAAACAGGAAGAATCGAATCTTAACGCTGTGAAATATATCCAATAGAAAAGAGAGTGATAGTAGATCAATTACAATAGATTGCATACGGATGTTTCACACATATCGCGTGCACAATACATGGGAATGAGATTACCGCGTGCTGCCACTGTGATGTCATCGGCTTCGGGCGTTCACTTAGACAATAACTATTGTGCCATCTATAAATGGGAAGTAGTTGTTACGAAGGAGGAAGGTCGGCGAGACACCGTTCAATAAACGATAGTTCTAACCTGCTCATGCAAAATAGGTCTAATGAGGCATTACGTAATATTAACATCAAATTTGAACTTGGTGCTTCAGATGCAAAAGAAAAACTAATTAAGCAATTCGTATGTAGCGGTTCTCTTTATTTCGGCAAAAAGAACACGGATCTTCTTCAAGAATGTATGCGCGAATAGAATAATTGGCTACGACTAATCAGACTGAATGACCGATGAAACGCCGAATCGATTGCTGATTGTGGTTATACAATAATGGCACATAAAAACCTTTAATCGTATGCATTGTTTGCATAAATGTATTCAGAAGATTTGTGATCATGGACTTTTTGTTAATTAGCTTCCAGCTATCTTAGTAAGCATAATAAGAAATAATGATCGCCTAACTTTGGGCGTGGTTATAGGTTAGGTAGTCACATGTTTCTTACAACACAAAAAATAATTTAAGAGGCACATAATAGTTGAGTATAATACAGATTCAACAGCATGAATCATCAAATTGATTCAACGATCGATTCCCGCAAATTGACTTTGTTTGAAATAATTTCTTGGCTTCATTCACACGTAACAAGTGGTTTGTTTTCGCTGTACTCATTCGGATATATTTGGAAAATGTGTATTTGTTGTTAGTCATTGCTAAATAAGGCGATACGTGCGCGTTGTGGTTAACAAGGTAAATATTACCGAAAATGGTAATGCATAAAACAAAAACATTTTCAGAACCATTGCGTAGTCTATTTGCTTATGACTACCTACGTAAGCAGAAATATGATTTGAAACAAGAGGGATGTCCCTTATTACCAACTTATACATATATATAATGAAGTTGGGCAAATTATTCTTTATTGTAGTGTGAATAGCATTTGTTTTTTCAAAAAGGAAACTAAAAAGGTGTTCCACTGGCGCGCCAGTGTCGCGCACCGTTATAGAGCTATTACACCACGTCTTCGTTACATCGTGTCCTGTCCCGTCCGACCAGATGGCATTAATGTCGACCCACTTCTCGAAGGTCCGAGCGACCGGCCTGTCTCGTGCCTTGTAAGGCGACGCAGGGTTACGCAAGTCGCGAGATTCTGTGCTAAATGACGGCACAAGTAACTACCTATTGTTCAAATTCTCATTTCGATAATTTTCATTACAAAAAGTGTATTCTACTATAAAAGATCCCTTATAAAGGGCCAATTAAATCCAGATTGCCACACATCAAAGCAATTGCATGATTAGCAAATAATGACTAGTTGGTGAGAAAAATCGAATTGCACAATACCATAATAAGGTAACGAAGTGATTTCAACTCAATAAAAAATGTTGGAATAGGACTTTAAGCATGTATCCAGCTGAGAAAGACCAAAAAAGTCTTAACTGCTCAAACGAGTGTTGATTGCGATCCATGCCGTTTACAGTTAATCAATGCTACACCATCTGTAATGTGCAGGTTTACCAACGACTCACAATCTGGCATATGGCAGCTAAAACATCTCCTTAAAAGGCGTGACCATATGGACAAGGGTCTGCGCGGACCCGATAGCATTCGACGAACATATCCATAACGTTTCTAAAGACCGTGTGCTTAGAAATGATGAAAAACGATGCGTGACATGTATTTCTATTGATGATTGACAATAGGCAACGTCGTGACTTTGGTGTGACTTTCGATAACCTCTTGGAACATATGGCTGAGAGCCTTCAAATAAACCTGCATACACAAATATTTGATAGCTTTAAACATTTCAAGTGGAAAGTTAAATATTTGAAGCTTGTATGCAGTCTTTGTCAGAGATCGATCACCATAAATGTATTAATGGTCAGTTCAATCTTCCTCTTATTTCAAAACGTGAACACATCATAATTAAACTTAAAGGATATAAACAAGGACAGAGACGAGCGCTGATTATGAAAAGGTGCATTTTAATTTTTGCAAAATAACCCTGCACGCAAAATCAGTCTCTCCTCCTCATTAAATAAGCGAGAGAATCGCATGCTCACGATACTCAGCGGGTCAAGACACAAAGACGCATGTGGTTGCAAATGAGGTCAACCACCCGCATCGGCGCATTGAAAAATATTCGCAATAAAGAAGGGTTGTGTGCACATGTCATTGACACACTAAGGAGAGAGATAAATTTGCGTAGTAAGCGATAAACGTGTGTGCGTGAGATTACTGTTTTGCAATTTCCATACACACTACTACAGCAGAATTACGAACTTTTGTTCGTCGTTCATAGTAAAATGAAAGGGTATTTGATAACAGAAATTGGATGAACGCCAATACACATTAAAACTTTTGACGTTGCACGGAAAACGTAAATGTGAGACGATCGTTGTTTATGTCATAAATCACTGTTCGTCCGGAATTATATTTTATATAATCTATCAAGGGTTCATATAGAGTATCATATTAAATACAATATGATACTTTTGATTGAATTAATGTTTCATTGAAATAAGAAGTACATTTGTCAATCAAAATTTTATCGTTTATTATTTTTAAAGCCGCTGGAACTTATCTATTTTTTGGTCTGTTCAGTAAGTTTATTACTCTTTGGTTTATGGGGGGTAGACAGTTTACCTAAGTTTAAGCATGTGCACTGATTAATTAATGATGAAAATAATTTGCGGTTTCAAACGTTTCTAAATTCAATGTCATCTTAAATCTCGTTAGGCATTCAAGAGAGAAGCACATTAATCAGTTCCTCGGTGTTGATTACTAACAAGCCTACGAGGTATCTACTTTTCCGATTTCCTTACAAATTCGTTTAAAAATGCTTCGGCATGACTCAGCCGGCTCAACCGGAGTGATGCCACAGCCTCAGAGAAAACTGGTGTGAAGCAACGTCTGTGCTGTGTCACTAGCGCGATTGAAGGGTACCGGAGGCCAATTTGAGGAAACGTGGAAGCACTTGTGATATACTAGTGTGCGTGCCATTGTCTTAGTACGAAAACGCTTACGCAAGGTTAATATTCGCTCTCTTGTATTTTAATAAAAAAGTATGCGTGAAGACTAATTGATACGCTTTTGTGCAAGATTATACACGAAATTATAAAAATAAAAAAATTAAAGTTGACCTTGATTGTAAAATATCTCTAGTTTATTTAAATCACTTGATTCTAACGTAAAATATTGATATGTAATATCAGTTAAAAAAGGATTACTAGGCTTATATCTGTTTGATAATTATCGAATAATTATCTGATAATTATCTTGATAATTATCTCGATAATTATCAAAGGACATATTTATCTTGATAATTTCAAACCGTGACCGGAGGCCTATATGGGGAAAGTGGAAGCGCACTTATGACTCCCACTAGTGTTGCGTGCGGTTGTCTATGGGCGGCGCCAATCGCTTACCATCAGGTAATCCGTCTGCTCGTTTGCCACCTATTACATAAAAAATGTACGGGGAAGACTCAATTACGAGTACGACTCAGGATTCGGGAAAGATCTGTCTGCAGTCTGACGTGGTGCCTCAAAAATTGCAATCAAACATCAATAAGTAAGTTTCATTAGTAATGGCGTTAGACCTGGCAAAAACATATCTTTCAAAAGATTGGAACATTTGCATCTGGATCAGTGCAGAGATACGGAACAGTGAAACGCTTCATTTGGAACATCGACTATCAGATAGATCCGTGATTCATTCCGCTCATTCGGCTCACTCGGATCGTTCGGCTCATCGGATCATTCAGCTAATTCGGATCATTCGGTTCACTCGGACTCGAAATCCATTTGAGTCGAATGATACATTCGGAGCGAACATTATATTAGCGATAAGGCCGCCTTATTGTACTGTCTGTTGCTGTTGTATCATGCTTGTATTTTATTTTTGTGCAATAAAGAATCTCTCTATCTATTGTCAATTTCAATCAGTGTATCATTAGACTGAATCGGATCACCTTGTCGTTTCTTAGTAAAGAGTTACACACGTCTAAATGGCGTATTACTTTGATCTGTGGCCAGTTCATTGATTATACTCTGCCTGCTCGTCATACAAGGCAACGTCTTGGGTTTCTGTTGATTTATTGAGAACATACTGTGCAGTAGTTATACTTGTAATTATAAATAACGTTGGTAATTAATATAATAATAATAATGGCGTTGTAATAAAACAGGTTGAAGTTAGTCATGTTGCTATTAGAAGATTATGTCTTCATATGAACTATAACATTACTTCATAATTATGTATAAGCCTTTAATAATAATAATAAATATTTCACATCACATATATTGATCTGACTCCGAGATAGGTAGCTCAAGCACGTGTGTTACGGATATCAGAATCAACAGATTACAAATATATACGTATAATATTTTACTTTTGTAAATACATACTTATAGTAAATAGATAACATCCAGAACCTTTGTACTAAAGGTAGCGTTCACTACCACTGTTCCAAACGGGTCGTCTTTCTCTTTAGTTACTCTTTTTATTAATATTATTTACTAATATTATTAATCAAGTGTCCTTTACCCAAAGGTTGCCTGGAAAAGATTGCTCGTAGTGACAAGGCCGCCTTCGTCGTACATATCCTGTAATACTTTGTCTTAATTTTTCATACTGTACTTTAAGTGCATTAAAAAGTATATTCATTCATCATCATCATCTGCCCATTTAAGTCCCCACTGCTGGGGCACGGGCCTCCCTCAAACACATGAGGGGTAATTGCCATACTCACACGCTTGGCAGACGGGTTGGCGAGGGTTTTGATATGCAGAGTTTTCCTTCTCTGGGTGCTGATGATCATGCCAGCAGCTTTACCTTAGTCGCCTTTTACGACACCTCGGTTAGAGTGAGGGTGGCCTATTCTACTCTGCCGGGGACCACACGGCGATATTCATTCATTCATTTATTATTAAAAACCGCATCAAAATCCGTTGCCCAGTGTTAAAGATTTAGGCATACATAGAACAGACAGCGAAGGCGACATAGCGTTTTATACTATGTATGTAATAGTGACTACTCCTCATCTAAGCATAATTCCCAATTGCGTCCAAAACTGTTGCTTCGGAGCCCGGGGTACGCTTGTAGTGACAGTGACTCGATATAACTAACGCATCATCCTCCTGCCCATTTCCCAGGTTATCTCGGGTCGGCGGAGTAGGTTTTTCCTTTTCCATACCTCCCTGTCATTCGTCATCGAATCATCCACCTCTATTTCCATCATGTCATTTTTCACACAATCCATCCATCTCTTTTTCGGCTGTCCTCTGTTCCTCCACCCACTTACATTTAAACTCATCGCTATAACTAACTATACGTAGCTTATTAAAGCTACCTTAAATTAATTTAATTAAGAAAAAATACCTTTGGCCTAATATTTTTTTTCCAGTGAGACAGAGATATATTTCAGGTTTATTTTTTTAGCTTCAAAAATGTTCGAACAAACCCCTCTTTGCTGGTGTTCATAGCTTAAACTATTCATCCAAACAATCGAAGTTCCGTAACTATGTACTTTCAAAGTCCGAACTAAACCGCAGATTGAAGACTAAGTCCGAGCCTAGGACCCCTTGTTTACGTCTGGTATTTTACCGCTATGTCTAGACGCCATAAACAACACGACAAAGCGAACTCGGAAGGGATAAGTAGGAAAGGGTACATTTAAAACGCAACGAGAGTGGGAAATACGCAGACTACAAACGCACTCATTTTAGATGTGTCGAACGTCTCCCCAAACCACGGGTAGAACACCCGTGGTTTTAGGAGACGCTAGCTTTAAAAACCTGACTGAAAAGTTTTTTTTTTATAATAACACAGTATATTGGCTCTCCTCAGCCTGATGGTAAAGAGAAAAGCCCTACGTAGCAATTACAACGGAAGCGATGTCAGGCAGTCACCTCCGCTGGGACTGCCATACTGGCCCGCGAGATACTTCTTCACGCTTCGTTTGAAGGAATCCATATTGTAGGAAGGAAGAAATACATGCGCCGGCTACGAGTTCTATTTCCTGATGGTGCGGCAGGAATAGGAATTGCAAAATTTTGATAATCTATTTGAAAAAACGAATGACAATCTTAAATCTGCAGAGATGTGTGATATGAGCAATGTCATTGGTATTTTTTTTGTTAGAATATAGCCCCCTGTAGAAACGCATCGTGTGCAATGTCACTCTGTTATTTAAGTTTTAATTTTGTATTATTTTGCATATCCTTTTTTCATAAAAAAAATTGTAAACTGTATAGTGTGTCTTAAGATGATGCAAATAAATAATTTATTTATCTAACAGAATCAATAAAGAAACTGTAAATATATTTATTTTATTAATATTAAAATACCCAAAAACTGAATCAACGTAAGTGTTTATCAAACGAATGTCTGTCCAGAGTCGGAAAGAAACCCCACGATCTTTGGCGTAAGGTAGGGTCGGTCTATACTAATTACGCCATCGGGCCTAATCTACTAGAACTAGTAGTTGAAGTGAGACTAGAAAAAAAGAAATAAAATGATCCCAAGCCATCGAGCTACTAAAAAAACCCGAGGTGCGTGCGCGGATTCTGACCAATGAGCTCCCAGTCTCTTATTCGCTAAGCACAATCAGTAATCTGATATATATCAACATGTAGATAGTAACGTGATCTTGCGTGCCAGTAAACGATCAAGTTCAAACTAACCCTTATTTATGTGATAGGTGGCACGGTGGCAGTCGCCCAGGAGGAACACCTGATGGTAAGCTATTGCCGCAACCCACGGACGCCAGAGTGGAGTCACAAGTGCGCTGTTAACCCTTAACATTTTTACATAGTATTTGGCCCGAAACAAAGAAACATTATCTTCTTTTTATGTGATAGGTGGCACGAAGGCGAATCACCTGATGGTAAGCTATTGCCGCCGCCCACGGACACCAGAGGGTTTACAAGTGCGCTGCTAACCTTTAAAATCCCCTTTTCCCCGATTTGGCCCGAAACACATACACTTCGTGTGTGGTCTTCGGGCGCTTTGATCCCATGGCATCATCATTCATCATAATTTTTATAGGTCATTATAATCATTTTTGACAAAAATAAGTACTTTCTTTATGCCAATGACAAAAAAGGGGAGGAAATGGTCATACAGTCAGTCAGGACATTTTATTCTGTTAGTTTCAGTCTGACACACTCGATGAGTCAACGTTTATCAAGACTGCTTTGTCGTGTTGTAATGATAAAATCAAATGTGTAATAATAATAAACATTTATTTTAATTATACTATCAGTTATTTTACGATTGTCGAGGCGGTTTTAGACGTTAGTCATTTGTATAGATATGAGGTAAAAAAGTCACCTCTTCTGCCTATGCCCAGGGACAGGTCCACTAGGAGAACTTCGGACTTTTATATATTTTTGGACTAAATATGAAAGTGCCGGCCAAAATGTTTTTTTGCTGTATTCTGTTAGGGTTTGTCCCCCTAAAGTTGAAATTTCAAAATTTCGCATAAAGAACAAAACTATTTTTGTTAAGTAGTCAATTCACTGAAAATGTATGAAGATGCTGATTTTTGTACTCAAATAAAACCAAGGATAATGACCATACAGCTATGGTGCCATAGTAAAAAAAACACAGGGAAAATTTTACTTTAAAAAAAATCTGACCAGCACTTAGACCAAAAAGAGGATGTCCTTTAAGAATAGATTCCGGAACTGCTTGACAAAACCCCCTCATTGAAATAGATACTATTTTCAAAATGTATTATTACATTGGACATCAAAACAAGGTAGGTAAATAATGTACAACTACACTTAGGTGCTTTCTTCATCCGATTCTAATCTTAATGCTTACTTTTTGGTTCAATACCTGTAGAAAGGCACCCTCGAGATCAAAGTACTTGGCAGGGAGACAGTAGAATGTGATCCCTGTTTCAGGTGCATTTTTGTGTACTGTTGAACTAACTATCTTTACACCACCCTTTACATGGGGGAACACGGACCGCAAGACCGAGACAAATGGCGACATCTTATATGAGGGCAAGACTTTTTTTGGGTCGTTGAGCCATTCGAGTAAGTAAGTAATTAGTTACATGCGCGATGTAAAAACACAAGACTGACATCATGGCGAACTGTAAGCTCGATTGCTTTCCACAATACTTATTGATGTTTAAACTTGAAAAACACGGTGAGGTAATGATGACCAATTGTTGAAATTAGTTCTCTGTGAAAAACAAGAACGTTGAAGTGTGCTCTAACAAAAGAAACGTAATCTATCGTAGTCGTCTAAACCATTATCCCGAAATTACATTAACATATTTTAAACAGATCCGACATATAAGCGAGTATTGCAAACAGGTCGGGCGACCTCGCATTCACAGAATTCTTCAACCGTTACGTAATAATATAACTCTCCTTCCTTGCTGAAAGGAAACCTTCCAACTATGTAATCTTGATGTGAGAAATTAAGGAAAATTAACCACTCTAAGTAGCGTACGGAGCACGGACAACTTTCAGAGATTTACATTGATATATTCGAAATATCAACGAACATGGGGGGTCATTAATTTATCACGTAAGACGATTTGGTCCCCCAATTCGGGGGGTTAAACCTGACTTATTTTTTCTTAAGAGAGTTATATTGTTGTTGTGTGTTGATTGTACATGAACGGTCCGGTCCGGAATTAATGGTCATTAAGGTACTGCTGCTGTGTTTGCCTGTAATTGTTGTTACATTCTAATCTTTAGACTATTAATTAATTTTTAACACACATGTTGTAATGTAAAAATGTTGGCAGACCTAATAAATAAATATATATTTCATACATAAAGTCTCAAATATACACATTTTTTTTGCTAAGGGAGGGAGGGAGTTAAAACTAGCAAAAAAATGGCCCCATACTTATGCAAAGATTACTAAAGTATTAAACTTTCATTATCAGCTATGTCGACGTCAGAAAAAAAATATAAAGTTTTAAGTAAAAATACATGTATAGTGACATAACACCTAAATAAATACGAATCGCCTCCAGAAATAACAATTCACCTATTCCCATTCTATGATCTAACAAATTGAATGAATGAAGAAAGCAAGGCACCGACTCATTCATAAATTTAGCATTTGTATTTTCGTACACATTCGTCGCAGTTTTCTGACGTTAATACATTACATCATAAGTACAATACACTATAGTATAGTAACGTTTTTCGACGACCAATTGCAAATCTAGGGAGATATCTGCCATACATGACCAGTACAAGTGAATTGAACTGAGATTGAACTCCTGCCTGATCATCCACCATCTCTCTATTTGATCTAATATTTATTACCGACCTATCCATAGATCTAAGGAGTTATAACTCGAGACGTCTGTAGGTTGGCGATTATATATCAGCCACCCCAGCATAAAATCAGGGTTGTTATTGTATAGTGTAAACGATGATTGACAAGTGACACATCCCTTCTTCCACCAGTCATAAGGATCCGTAATCACGTTACTTTTCAAACACCTTTGCAAACAAAAAAAAGATATAACATTTATTGAAAATTATTTTCGAATTGATAAAAACCGGTTCATCCGTTTATGCACCAGGGCCTCCTGGTGCTATATAACGGATGAACCGGTATGAATCCGACTTTTTTGGTTTTATGATGGGGTACAATCAAAACAATACTTTCATGAAAGGAAAGTAAGTAAAACACCAACAAAACTTTGTGCAAAAGAGACTGCAGTGTTGAATGAGCGAGGGAACAAGCTCCCTGCAACGATCCCCGCATTGCAGATGAATCTCGAATACATCAGGGCGAAACGTTAAAACCTCCCTGCGGTAAACCATTTCTAAACTTCGCCAACTAATGCTCTAACCCTGGATTTGTTTTATACTATTCCCTCAAATAAAATCATTCTTTAAATAGCAATATTTAGTAAGTCTTTGCGTATTTCTCTGTGAGTCGAAGATTCTTTTTGAGGGCAATAAAGAATACAAAATAGTAACTGGCTAATCCAACTCTAACAGGATTGTTAGAAGACTATACTAAGAAAGTCTGTTTTGGACTGTATTATTGACATATCTCTACAGGAAATCATCAACACACTCTACCCTGTTATATGTCATTAATCGTACAAAACAGACTTGTCACGCCTGTAAACATAAGGGATGACAAATAACTTAATTAGGTAGGTGACAGCAAAAACAGACTAGACTTGACGTGATTGATGGTTGCTAAGTCGAAGATCTCGCTCAACGTTCGTAGTACAACCCAATTATGAATTGAACACTATCCATTTCAAATTCCTGGCAAAAATTGAATCTTTGCGCAAAGTAGATGTCCAAATGACGTCCAGGTAAAACTTCGTCAGCTCAACATTGCACGGGAGCCCCTGCGGACATTTTGGTGTAATGTTACAACACATTTACGCCGTTGTTCCTCTGCCAAAGCAAATAACCCGTACCGCATCAGACGTCAACACATGTTCCGAACCGACCGCAATACGTACTTGTTTTCCTCTGCCGATCTTGTTAATTTTTTCGGACATGATTTAGTTTCCATTTCATAAAGCTGGCGACGTTAAATGTGATATATCTATATGTTTATTACTTTAATTGGTCAACATACTGTCCTAAATCGTGCAAAAAGTCATCTCATTTCAGAAAAGTTAGGGCTCAATGTGGAGCGAACTGACAGACAAACTATTCAACTTCGGATTTCGGTCTCAAAACCGCAACATGCAAATCCGCTGGAAGGACCAACTTTTCCAATTCAATTCCTTTGCAATGTCGGAAACGAAAATCGTCAATTTCCTGCCATTTGAATCTCTCGAAATTACAAGCCATACGTCAACCGTGTACGATCTTGTCCGCAATCTATCCGCGTCGTCTGAAAGTTTCATAACCCCGGCGCACCCTAGTCTACCCCCCACCCGCAGGCACTCAGTCTGGGAGGGTTCAGAGGTCGAGGGGAAACCGGGAATTGTGCTCAACATGCCGGAAACCAAACCATTCAAAACTTGCAACTAATTAAACGGATTATTTCCAGGCTGTACCAACTGCCTTTGTATTATTAATTATATTTGAAAGGTTTTTGTATTCTCCAAACCAGTATCAATAAATTCGAATACAAGATTAATTATGTAAATGACCGCCAGATTATACAACCCAGCGATAATTCGTTTTATCTAGCTGTTTCTACGTTTACATATAATTTTATTCATGCCCGTAATGACGCAGATAAAAGCCTCTTACTGAGAATTTGTAAGTTTTTGTTTATTGTATTTTAGAAACGTTATGAGAGACATTCTTGCCGTCTTTGCTGCCGATAACATATTACCTGTCGAAGATGTTGATAAAATTGTTAAGATCGAGATTATTTTCAATTGTGTTCTTGGAAACAATCACGAAGTCGGTGGGGCGTAATGTGGTGACTAGTTTGCGCAGTTGACGGATAATAAGTAAATTCTATTTCAGAAGACCCACGCGTGTTATACAAATGGTATCGCAATATGCTCATCTGCGTATTGACAGGAACAGCTAATACGAAATAATAAATAATCTCATTTTCTCTCAGCCAGCAGTTCATCTTTGGCTTAATTCGAGACTAGACTCACCACCGTTAGATTACTTAGTAATCCTCTTCCAATCTTTTTTATTAATATTATTTATCGGGATTAATTCAATCTTCCTAATAAAAACAATTTGTGGCTTATTTAGCACCTGAATCTATTAATTTAATACTAACGTGGGCGGTATTAGTCCATAGTAACAAAGTTTGAAATGTTTAAAAGGTGCAAAAATATTTCTTTTTTAAAATACCAGACTATATGGAAACTAATAACAATGGTATCGATGTAAGTTCAGAAGTAGTACCAGGCAGTCATAACGCTCGTGGAGTTTAGACGCACGTAGCGTACATATTCGCGTGGGCCGCGTCCCTCCCCGGGTCAACGACTGCTGCGGCCGTTTCGGCCGGCGGCGCGCCTCACCTTGACATTCATCTCGAGCACGACGCTTTGGCCAAACGTTTGAAACAACCCGAACAACTTAAAGCGCTGCTTCAACTTTAACCCACCAAGACAAGAAACGCCCTCCTAATTCGGTCGGATATCACAGTAAATAGTGAACCGCTAGATGTTTATACTGTCCTGGTACGGGTTGATCATGCTAATGATGAAATCTTAAAAACCACTGCAGTAAACATAAATTATGACTCAAAAACAGTTTCCAAAATTGATGGATGAGGAAAGAAAGACGATAAATCATATTATAAACGAGTTACAAGAACAAAATCAAGCTAAAAGTAGCCCTAAACAAAGTGTTCCAAATAAGGGCGCGTCTTGGTATTCCGACGTCACCAGTAATCCGTAGATGGTCAACCAAACTACCTTCTCTAATCTAGTAGAGGTCATCACACCCAGCTTAGTGTTCGCATGAAGTGCTCGCAATAGACTAGAACATAATACCACATCCATCACTTAGTTCCAGATTAATTTGACAAGCATTGCATGGCGAACGTAGTCATTGGACTTGGATCGCTCGATATTTCTTTCAGCAAATTAGGTATCAAGTAATTAATTAATGTCATGACAGTTATTGTCAACGAACTATGCATCAGGTCGCTTAATGTTAATTCTAGTCGTATAGTGACTTTTTTAATAGAAGGGGCGTTAAATCAGTTACCATCAGGTGACGTGCTTGCAACTGATTGCCGCTGCTCTTGGACTTTACCTAGTAATAGAAATAAAATCAGTTCATCGACCCAGAGGCCAGAACAGGATTTTTAAACTAATATAAGATTAACGATACTTTTATTAATTTTCTTATTTGGATTTAGAAATTCGTCGTTCATTAGTACTTCAAAATAGCTGTACGTCAAAATGTATCGGAAAGATAACGAAATGACATTGGCAGAGGTGATTGACATTGTACAAGCTACATATATCGAAAATTTACTTTAGGTACTAATGCGGGTGCTACAGTCAGAATGATAAAAAAACCCTACAATGAAAAGACCAAAAAATAATCAGATTTCAATATTTTCTCTTCCATTGTTACAACATGAGTCACCAGAAGGAAGTTCATGGAATCCGAACGTCGACCGCACCATTACATTAGAGGAAAAATGCATTTCAACTTCAACCATGGCCTGGATGAGATCACGGCCGTATATTTAGCCGAAGCTTGTACCGGATTTGCTTAACTTGGGCTAACGTTATTTCTAGTTAATTAAATAATAATATTATTGTAAATTATTATTGCAAATATTCGTCTGGGCTATTATTTATTTTGCGGGACGTGATGATTAGTGAGTTTTAGGCATGCATGAACCTGTATTTATAACGATACTCTGTTTTGAAATTGAAACTGGTATGAGGTTCAAGTTTCGCGGTAACGATTCTGACGTCATCGTCACTACCCTTATGGAATATGCTAAACTGAGGATTTTTTTTCCATCGTGTTGAGATTAAATGGAAAGGAATATGGCTAAAAATTAAAAAAAAAAGATAAAAAAATTAAGGATTTAAAGGAAAAAAATCAAAAACTACAATATTAAGTAGGTAACGAATTTTAAAATTCTTACACCAACAAAAACCTATGTTATATTTAAATTACGACGGGAAAACGTCTCATTTATCCTGGAAAGTATAATTTAAGTAGACCATGAAAGAAAATACCTACTGCAAGTGGAACGCTAGTCTGATATTCTAGCTTAACATTAACAAAACCATTTCCTTACGACGATGAGGTGGTACAGTTAAAAGCGTAGGTAGCTGCGAATATATTCGCAGTTTGTAGATCTTATTGCATGGAGCATAAGAGTCAAAAAGGCGAAAAGTGTGGATCAACTTTTTCTGTGGACTGTACATGTTAAATTTCACACTGTTGCCTACAGGCTATTGCCCACCAGACAAGCTGTGTGGTGTATGATCCATTAATCTATGTTCGCCAAGTTAATGGCACATGAAATCCTTTAATTTGAATAACAATGGCTTACGTTGTGATACCCACTGCTTTAATGCGCGGCGGGCGGAGTGGATAACATTGTACCTAGCTCATAGTGAAGAAATAAGAGCCAAGTAGCTACTCCCTGCCTTATGGCGTTAGGTACTTACAAGCATATGACCTAACTAATGTCAAATAGCACAAATTTAATATGCACAGCATTCTATACCGCATCTATCATGGGGAGTGCTCTGAAGAACTGTTTGATCTACTCCCTGCAGCCGAATTCTTACATCGAACCACTCGCTAGCGATTGTCATTCCATCCTCATCATCTCGATAGATGGCGGTCTAATACTGTGCGTTTTTCCGGAACTTTCTACCACGTACCTCAGTTCTGTGGAACGGTTTGGCTGCAGGAGTATTTCCGGACGGCTACGACTTAGGGACCTTCAAGAGAAGAGCGTACTCTTTTTTAAAAAGGCCGGCAACACATTAGCGATCTTTCTGATTTCGCGGATGTTCATGGGCGGCGATGATTACTTTCCATCAGGTGACTCGCTTGCTCGTTTGTTCGCCTCTAGCATAAAAAAAAATGCACGACTGCTGCCATTCACAGGCGAGTGACGTCACTTCTGAATCTGCCAATTGAGAAAGGCGCCACATTGAAAAATTTATTACGTGTGTTAATTATGAAGCCTAACTCTAAAATAAATCACTGTATAGCAAAATTATTTATGATAACCATGACCTAGAACATAAAATGAAGCGAGCGAGCGATAAGAGCAACGCTCAAGATTTCCTTGCGCTACCGAAAAAAGAACACTCGGATAAGTTCTAAAGCTAGGGTCAATGATTTTGTTCTAGGTTATCATAGCAAGAATCAAGTGGAGTGGGGTGGAACATATTGCTTGAAGGGAGAACATGTGAGTGACGCGAAGATTGCCACAATGGAGACCAAAACAAGCACATACGGGAAAATCATCTCAACACGCGTTCCAAAGAGGACTTTGGACATATAGGATAGGACTGGATGTCTATTACCTACGTCCCCCGAGACTTAGAGAAAAATTGAAGAGGCCTACTTCCAAATGTGGACATAGCGATGGCTGTTCATCCTGATATAAATGATAAATTGATTTATGAACTTATCCATGTGCACTATGGTTTATCTAAGTATAAAAGTAAATAAAATTACAAGAAAGTTGTAAATAAAACATTTACTTAACACTTTACTATCTTTAGGTAACAAGCATTATCATTGCAGAAATCACAACCATTATCTCCACTTTGACCAAAAAAGGTCAATGAATAATTTATAACTCAAAGAAAACCATAATTCAACTTCATAACGGCTTTTAAAGTGAAGTTGAAAATTATTTAATTGTCCGTTGCAAAGGTAACATTCTGTGAGCACATGACAGCGTTCATAAAGATTAATCAGTCATTCTGTACCGTATATGTCGTTGTAAATTGGGTACACCCTCTATTAATGGTAAGGTCTTATGTGATACCAGCTAGACTTATTAGGTATTCTTACAATATTTTCTTGGTTAATTTGTTTCATGTTACCATATTAGTATGTTGGTAATTTTGACATATTTATTTCATTCATAACGGTGTAGGTAGGTATTTAAGGTAGCAAGTGGATGAGGAAAGTCTGGGATAGAGGTCTAAAATACAAAAGAAAGAAGCCTGCATCCAGATACTCAGTACTAGGCCTGGGTTTAGGTACTTAGTACTAACCCAGTGTGCCACATGGTTTGATGTGTATACTTTAATTGGTCAATGTGAAAACAGCCTCTTGACTCAGAGGTGTGTAGTAGTTTTTTAACATGGAATAAATTTAGTTAATAGGAGATCAAAGATAACATACTACAGTAGAATACTAAACAATATCTTTGTTTCGGTTGAATCTTAGATAAATTCTTTCCCCACTTACAACACAAGATAAGCAGGATAAAAGGAAATAGAGTTAAGAGGCCTCATCTACCTGATAAATAATGTTGATAGTTCCATATGAATCATTAGTTATTTTTTTATTGAATCATTTATTCACACTAATTTTTATTGTAACTATAGTCATAATTTCAGGTAAGATTAAATTAAGAATAGGAATGCATGATGTCATGTAACCGTAAACAAATACATTACAAAAAGTTTTCCTTATGATTACAGTTTGCAATTTGACTTATTAAACATTATTATGATGGCTGAAACTTTACATTTTACGCACTTATCAACTTTAGGCAATATTATATATTATTTACATAGAGATCAATTTTATATGCATAAGAATAAAGGTAGGTATTACAGAATCCTCTTCTCATTGTTCTTAATTAATAAATCTTTTACTTAATAACTGACTGATATCAGAATGATTGCAACTTTTGACATCTCATATTCAGTAGTTTAGTCGACCATTAGGCAATAAAATTAAATACCATATTACTTAAGATCCCTTAATCAGATCAGAGTCTTATAAGATCTGGGTTGAGTCTTCTGGTTTGGCACTTATCTGGTGAGTGCCTGGTATGATTTATTTTAAAATAATAATATCCTGTTGGTCTAGTGGTTTAAGTACCGAGCCGTGATCTCGGAGTCCTGAGTTCGATTCACGGGTCGAACAAAAGTATGTTTCGAATTTTTCGAATATAGCTCATGTTTGCGTTCACCAATCCGGATTTGGCAAGCGTGGTGATTAAGCCTAATCCCATCATAGTAGCGATGTACTTGATTTCTATTTCCTTTGCCCTGCAGTGGGACAGTATATAGGCTGATTAAAAAAAAATACCCTCCTACCAATTTCGGCTAAGGCGGCCAATCTCAGCACACAGCCACGCCACTTTATATCACGCAGGATATATTATAGTCATCTAGTGTATGCGCAAACACAAGTGTACTCGCTATTTCCTTGCCCTCATATTCCGTTGGGACACCAGAATAACACGACAGGAGAGGGATAGGGCGCAGGACCAACGGCTTAACGTGCTTTACGAGGCACAAGGGGGTACAAGACCGCCAACTTCCAGACTCCAGGCTGACACTAAGAATTTCTACACAGAAAAACTCAGGTACAAATTTTGGCCCGACCTGGGAATAGAACCTAGGACCCCAAGCGCAGCCGTCGCTTTTAAGTGCGACGCACTACCCACTGCGCCATCGAGGCAGTCATATTAGAGATTTATTGCCAGTGCAAAGAGAAATGAATATTAAACCAAAATAAAATAATATAAAAATATTCACTCTTAGGAAAATTTAAGAAACAATTTATAATTATGTATTATGCTTGTAAGTTAAGTTTCAAAGAAAATAGTTTTAAATACAAATTCCAATGTTACCAATAATAACACCTAGACAAACATAACTTTGGCAAGCCAATAAACAGTTACCAAAAGTTTACTTGTATGACTTCATGTTTGGCTAGCCGTGACTCATACCTACATTCCATCTGGAGGAAAAAATCATCATTAGGCAAAGCTAATGGCATACCTGCTTAATGCTTTCAACGCTTAGTTAAATTTACGAATTTATCAATTTAGCTACAACACAGGACAGACTGAGATGGAGAACTCTTGTTGTCGGGGTCCAAAGCTCACTTTTCTACAACACAGGACAGACTGAGATGGAGACTCTTGTGAGGGTCCAAGGCTCACTTTGCTACAACACAGGACAGACTGAGATGGAGACTCTTGTTGTCAGGGTCCAAGGCTCACTTTGGGTTTCGGTACTATTGTAGTTAGGTAAAAGACAATTAGGCAAATGGCAAGGTGGTGGAACCAAAATCAAATATTCTTTATTTAATTTAGGTCCATACAGAAAACTTGTGAGTTTTGAATTGTATGTAATCTAATTGTGGTTTGGAATGTTGATTCAAAAAGAGACACCAGAGTTGACAAATCAAGAATTATTATAAAACCTTCTTGGCTAGGCTAGGCTAGGCTCTTTTGAAACTAGCCAGATTTTTATGGTGTAAATGTTTTATCGAACAAAAGAAGAAGAAGAACTTAAAAAATTAGTTAAAACAATAACTGACCTTTAGACTATAATGGATCATCATAACATTATTGTATGTTCAGCTTAATTGGCAACTATCATGTTGCCAAATAACCTAAACACATATAACCATCATGGTAAAGAAATGTTTTTGAATTTGAGAATAAAATTAAACTGCCCGGCTAAGGGCAAAAGAAGAAGCCAGTATGTCGACTACAGGCTGGCTAGGAAGCCTTTTGTATAAGAAACATTTTCTGTTCTTCTTTGTCTCTGGCTCTGTCTGTTGGCTGTAAGGTCTTAGAGGTGGTTATAATTTTTAAATTTTATAAATATAATTTACCTATTTAAATCACTCCTTCATTCATACAGTCCATTCCTATAGGTTACACAGTACATCATACCTTATAATATTCTCAATGAAATTTTATTGCATCAGATAAACAAGCATTTTTAAATCAAGATTTCTAGTAGTATTTTATACAAAGCAAGAAGGATATCAATACCATTTAATGATACCAAGTTCGAAATCTATTTGACTGCTTACTGGTTGCTTTTTTGTGCTTAGTATTGGATTAAAATATTTTTTGTAAGGATACAATAAAGTCAGATTCAATCAAATAAGAAAAGGCTTCTTATAAATTCAGACTTGAATGACAACGGGTTTTTTAATATACCGCTATGTCTGTACATTAATAAAAATATTTGGTATATGGAATGGTGTAACGCAAGCAACAAAAGTGTAATATGGATGTGATCCCTTGGATGGAGACCGGAGACCTATGGCAGAGCACCAGAGAAGCCTATGTGGAGCTGAGACAAGCTTATGAGGGAACCGATCTATGAGATAATAGCTGTGGAAGGGCACCAATTTAAGACTTTAATAATCCTGAAATATTGAAGTGAATATGCAGTGCAAGAATATGAATGTTTGGTAATTTTAATAGTGTTGTAGTCACAATAAGAGATACTTACATAGATGAGGCCAGAGTAGTATCTATCTTTGATGTTGTGCAGCACGGAGGCTTCGTTCAGACACGTGAGTTCTGCCATATCCTCGACCTTATCGAACTTCGGCGGATTCATCTTCTGTATATCATCAATTGGTACCAGCATCCTCTTGCCAGACTCCGCTATCTCAACCTCCACTTCATCCCCCCGTTCCCCCTTTATCCCAGCGGCAACGAAGCCCTGGGTCTCGTGCGGCACCCATACCAACCGCTTCTGCGTCCATTCCGCTTGGGTAGCAGGGTCGTTGAAACTGTTCCTATCCACCGACAGGTACCGGAGTTCCGGATCGTTCCTATCCATGTCCACCATCGTGCCACCCAATCACGCCGCCCGGCCCGACAACCGATAACCTAAAAACGGCACTGGATACCACATTAAACGGTCGCGCCGACCGACACTGCACCTCACAACACTCTTGATCCTTAAAAATCACACCGCGTTGCTCTTCCTCGCGTGTACCGTGACCGCGCACGGCGCTGATACGTACAAAATGACGATTGCGACTGACAGAACGGCAACGGTTATTACGGGTAGGAGGGATGGACCGGTCGACGCCCGAATTTACGTTGACTTTAGCCGAATTTCGAATTAAGTGTGATTGCTAAAACAATGTGGACGTGACTTATTGTTATTATCTACACAATGTACATGCACTAGACTTATTAATCTAAAGGAAAATTATGAGGAAATTGTCTTATCAATCGGAAAAAAGCTAAATTGTGGACACAAGTACACAACGTCTTGCCGAAACTTTTTTCCTGTCGTTTTGCTTCGTTTTCATTGACGAAATTTTAACATTGGCGGTTACGATTCCAGTTAAATGATTGGATCTTATTACCAAACGAAAAAACTGTCACTTTTTTAAACCAATCAACTATTAGTCTTAAGCTGTCACTCAACATGTCAGCCAAATTGTGAATTTTGTAAATGAAAACGAGCGAAGCGTTATTGAGACAAACCGTTACGTTTCACGCAAGAAAGCTTCAACAATCGTCTTCTTCTGTATTCAACTATGGGGCTAACTATGAGTTTTTCGGCAACGCGGCGCGGCGCACGCACAGTGAGACGGATTCCAGATTTGAGCACACATACATACGATTTTTCCAATTAAAATTAATGCGTGTATAAGGAATAAATAAACATTAACACCACAAGCCTTGGCTGATCTCAGCTCGATTTTTTTTGTAGGTTTAATTTATGGTCGTGGTTTTGGGAGGTTTTGGGCCGTGTCTTCGGCAGACACAACACTCACGGCGGCATTATCTATTGAGGGATTATGGCACCACGCTGCATCCTAGTTTTTAGTCCAAGGGCGTGAAGATTTGAAGGTAAGAGCATTGGCGAGACAAAGATTATGCGCGCTCTCCTAGCGGCGATTTAGAAGCTCTCTAAGAACGACACTTATTGTGAAATAATGATTGGTTAAAAGTTTTGATTTATTCATGTACGTACACGAATAAAGGATATAAACCGGCTGCTAATAAAGCAGAAATAAGAAGTTGCGAATTGTTGCGATCCTCAATGTAATACGTACGCAGCTTCCGGAATAAGTTTCCAAAAGACAAAATAAATAGTTAAACATTTCTATGGAAGACTGCTTTAAGAATAATCAAGCCTATTTTACTAGGAATGAGTTTGTTCTCAAGATTTTCAGGCTACAAACTATTTTCCAAACAGTTATAAAACTGCAATACAGTCAATAAATTATTATTAGTACCTACACAGTTTTTGTTTTTTTTTTTATTAAAAAACATACCACCTGTGCGGATAAAGAATGGGATCAGAAATGGCGGCGCATCTATTCACTTCTCGCTTGCACTATTGCGTCTATACTAGCACTCGTGGGTGTGCGAGCGAGAAGTGAACAGATGCGCCGCCCTTTCTGATCCCATTCTCTATCCGCACAGGTTGTATTGTTAATATTCCACACTATATATAACTAGCTTAGAATGTAATAATAAATAATAAATGAATTTTATTGAAAAACCACGAGAACAATATATACTTATTATCTACTTATACTAAGGGAACTAATTTTTAGTTTGTTGCCTGAACTAGGAATATCCTGTATCTCAGGTAAAAACGAAGAAAGAAAGGGACAAAAGGAGCTTATCAATTTTAACAATAAAACATTAAATTAAAGAAGGGATCTCTACTCAAAGATTTAATTTGAAACTCATTGCTTTCTCGTGGTTTTTTACATGTGATATAAGGGAGGGAGAGTGGCATAAGCTACTTTTTGTTTCTTTCTAACGCGAGTGAATAAGCGGACAGTTGCTAGTTTATTTATTTGCGGGAAATAAATCTGTTTCCATAGCCTTAACTTTCAATGAAAAAGTATAATGTCGTAATCATATTTTTGACAGTCCGATTTGTCGATTCAGCTCAAAATTGAATTTTATTCGATAATAGAACTTAAGTACGTTGGAATAAGATACAAACAAAATTCAACAGGTGAATATTAGAGTATGTAAATTACGTTTTTATTTCGTTAATTTCGTATCTCTCTCGCGTTTATTACATATTATTATTATCAGCGGTAATTACAATTAGAACATTTTAATAAAAACGTGTATACGTAACATCCGCAGCATATTTTTTTATCAAAGTTCAAGAACTTTAAACTTTTCTCTCTCATACATTATCTCAGTGACCTCTTAAAGATATCAGATTCAATGGGCTGTTATTTCGTTCAATAGTCCCTATTGTGATAGGATTTACATGTGACTTATTTTCTTGTTGAACTGGTCTATGTAATCAATTACTCGGTGTGACACGGGAGACTTTATTCAGTGTGGTTCCATAATCGGTTTTATTAGGTTACATTTTTGTTAGAAATCTGAAGTCATGGCATATATCGTGGACCTCCGGTCGGACACCGTGACGAAGCCGACGAAGAGCATGAAACATGCGATGGTGAACTCTGCTGTTGGGGATGATGTGTTCGGGGAGGACCCTACGGTGAATGCTCTGGAAGCCAAGGTAGCGGCAATGCTGGGGAAGCAGGCGGCGCTGTTCGTGCCATCTGGTACTATGGCCAATCTGATTGCAAGTGAGTCAAGACAAAAACATTTTTATTTTCTTAATAATCCATATTTCAAGTGAAGATTTTACTCCTTTCTAAAAAAATGGTTGCAACACATGATCACATCTTATGATCTCGGAAATGTTCATTGGTGGCAGGAGATCACACACCATCTTGCTTGCTTGTTGCCATCAAGCATAAAGCAACTTTTTTGTCAATGTTGCCCTTTATATAAATTAAATATTTCCATATTGTTTCACTTAATTAACAAGAATTGGCAGATAGATAGATACTCTTTATTGCACAACATACAAAATTTAAAAGCTAGGTTTACAGACATACAATGTACAATTTAGGCGGTCTTATCGCTGGGAGCGATCTCTACCAGACAACCTTCAGGTAAAGGACATTAGATAGAAGAGGGGAGGGTGGTGCAATCCTTTTGATTTTGAACATTGATTAAGTAAATTTATAGTATAAATGCAGATGTGAAAAAAGAAAAATATATTTGGCAACTGGTTATGTAGCAAGAATGCTAGTTTTTCTTTGGATATAAGCACTATTCCCATACTATTCATTCATTGTGAAAGTTTTCATAAGGTTGTTGAGTGATCTGCAATGCACACATTATGGTATTGCAACATCCATAGCATACCATGTATGTAAAACTGCTTCTTACTGTCAGCGTTGGCAGTGTCAGAATCCAAATTGGCTACTAATGTATATGTAGAAATAAAAAAGAAATATAATCAGGGTGTCACACCTGGTTGAGACCAAAGCTATTCTTCAGTGCCCTGCATCTGTGACCCGTTGCAATAGAAAATGCTATGTTGTTGATGTATTCATACATTTTTTTTTTATATGAATAAAATTTATTTAAGGTGATGTTTATTTTTTCAGTAATGGTGCATTGCAACAAGAGAGGCTCAGAGGCATTGGTGGGTGATCTGTCACACATCTTCAAGTATGAACAGGGTAAGTGTTTATAGCCAAAGATTTAAAGCTTTTTTTTTCTTCCTATGTGTTTGGTTTCATATTAGGAAGTGGGACTTGCTATTTGATACAAGTCATCTGCTGTGATCCGTCGGCTCGTCTACCCCCTGATGGGTTATTGGGAAAATAAACCAGGATTTCTTCCTTATTATGTGATTTATTGTTTGAATGACGTAAGTAAGTTATACATGGCAGCCAGCCTAGCACACACAGAGAGAAACAGATGCAATACAACCAACAAGAAAGGTTACAACAACGCCGCTGCTCGGCGTCGACTTTCAGTACTACATGTCTATTTTAACTGTTTGGTTTATATCATACAGATAACTTAACACCCCCTATATGCATTAAAAAAAAATCTGTTCAAATACATATTAACATAGTGTCTTAGTGTAATGAAGACTTGTGTTTGTCTAGTGTATTAAAGTATACTATTATAGTCCATTGCAGTATGTGAAGGTGAATAGGACAGTTCTATTTTGACTTTAAAAGTGATACGCTCCTTGTGTAATGTGGACTCCCTTTTCCGCACTTAGTCTTTCGGTCCATTGTACGTGATGTGATACGCTCCTTTTATAGCTAACCAATATTTTTAAGAATCGAGAATATTTTCTTTAGAAATCTAATCGTCATTTGTTATCTACCTTAATCAACATTTTATCTACAAATTTGAACTATCTGGATATGGAATACAATATGTAAATATTCTTGGTGGTACACACGCATACGATACGTTAATGAAATAATATGCATCTTATTCATCTGAAAAATAATAACTCTCGCTTAACATGTCAGAACCACCTTTGTCACAAAGAGAAATTACCTGGTCTTGGTCCCTAATGCAATCCATGTGGACATACTTTGCACGAGACAATAATCGCGATTCCATGCTGAGATTTATTGTGATTGTTTGTGTCAATCCCTATGAGCAAAAATTCCGATTAGCGGATTATGCAATTCATAAGATATTTTTTACAAATTTTATATATTATTAATTATTTTAAGTTCTTGTTCAGATTAATCGACAAAGATTAATATGTACTTGTTATTTTGGAAGATTGAGAACACACAAAAGGTAATGATTTTTACAGCTTAATATTTTTATTTGTAGAAAGTTGGATGCATGATATAAACGTTTTAACTGTCCTATTCACCTTCACATACTGAATGGACTATAGTATAAGTATTTCTATGATTGCCCTGCTGGCGCAGTGGGTACTACGTCGCACTTTAAAGCGATGGCTGCGCTTGGGGTCCGGGGTTCGGGCCCCGGGTCGGGCCAATATTTGTACCCGAGAATTGTGTTAAAAAAATCTCCGTGTCAGCCCGGAAAGCACATAAAGCCTTTGGTCCTGCGCCCGATCCCTATCCGTTCGTGTCACACTGGAGTCCCATCGGATTATGAGGGCAAGGGATCACAGAGTGCACCTGTGTTTGCGCACACACTTAAACACTATAATATATCCTGCGTAAGTGGCTGATCATTGAGATTGGCCGCCTGTTAACTGGTATTCGTAACACAAGTGCTGAAGCTTCTAAGAGTCCGCGACACGAAAGAAGTGTCGCGGCAAAACACGGAACAAAAGTTTTAGATTCCTTGTGTCTATGGACAAAAAGCTCAAACTTGAATGTGAAACACGCTATTTACGAGACCTCTTTGGTGGCGCGGACTATGGAATCAGGTCATCGTATGAGATGTTGATGATTGATTTATTAATATTAATGTAATTTTCTATTAGGTGGTGCAGCACATCTAGGTGGTGTCCAATTGACTACCATGAGCAACAAGCCGGACGGCACGTTCGACCTGGAGTCGCTGGAGGCGCGCGTGCGCGGCGCCGACATCCACGAGCCCGTGACGTCACTAGTCGCGATAGAGAACACGCACAATGTCTGCGGGGGCAAGGTGAGAAAGTGTATGTGGTTGCGGAACAGCTGTTTCGTTTCTAAACTTGCTATTTTCTTTTTCATATACTCAATCAATCAATCAATCAAATAATTCTTTATTTGCATAGGCTTGTACACAGCACTTACAAATCGTCATACATTTGAATTATTTAAAACTATTTATAAGTACTTATGTAATAATTAACATGGTAATACATATATATGTTGATACATAAAATATACTAAAGAAATAAATAAAAAAAACGGAACCCTTATAGGATCACTTTGTTGTCCGTCCGTCCGTCTGTCAAGACCCTTTTTCTCAAGAACGCGTGGAGGTATGAAGCTGAAATTTATATCAATTACTCAGGTCTACTGTCCCTTGAAGCTGTGAAAAAATCAAAGTTCTAAGCCAACGCAATCAAAAGATACAGCCGTTTATGCCGCAAATTTTCGACACTTGCAAGGGAATCAAAACCTACAGGGTGCTTCCCGTGAACTCAGAATCTTGAAATTTGGTACGAAGCAACGTCTTATAGCATAGATAAAGGAAAAATTACGAAAACCATAAATTTTTAGTTACATCACATAATATATATTTTTTTAATAATTTTAAACTTACTACCCATTTCCTCATAAACGCGTAGAGGTATTAAATTGAAATTCATACCAAATACTCAGGTCTATAATACCTTTAAGCTGTAACAAAATCAAACTTCTATGTCAACGCAATCAAAAGAAACAGCAATTTAAGCTGCATATTTTGAAACTCGCAAGTACTCGCAAGGGAATCAAAACCTAAAGGGTACTTCCAGTCGACCTAGAATCTTGAAATTTGGCATGAAGCAACGTTGTATAGCACACATAAAGGAAAAATTCCGAAAACCTTAAATTTTTAGTTACATTACAAAATATATATTTTTTAATAAGTATAAACTTATTACTTTTTTCCCCATGAACGCGTAGAGCTATCAAGTTGAAATTCATATCAAATACTTAGATCTAATTGCCTTTAACCGTAAAAAAAATCTAAGTCAACGCAAAAACGCAAAACGCAAAAGTACAACCATTGATACCGCATATTTTGAAACTCGCAACTACACGCAAGGAAATTAAAACCTAAAGACCACTTCCCGTTGACATAGAATCTCTTAAATTTATGCTCCTCCTTCTTTCCAAATTGTAATGTTATGAATTTCATTTTTATAAATAGTAATACAAAGATTGAAGTATAGCGAAGTAGGTCCACATTTTGACAATATATGTCATGCAAATACTGCCTCTGAAAGGAAGAAAACAATGGACAACATTTCAAAATTGCTACGCTCTGAAACAAAAAATACCAATTCTTTGTTTACTTTTCCGCTGCTCGAATATATATTTATTCATTTTTTATATTGCTTATTTACTGAGAAAAAAAATTAAAAACTAAAAAACGTAAGATGACGTCATCGGACGGCAGAATGTAAAATATTTCTTTGCTTAGCACATTATAGTTTTAAATTTACGAAATGCCAAAGCCATGACATGCAACTGTCAAAAAAAAGACAACTTGTCAACGTTGAATGTATGAATGACGTTGACAATGTTGACACTAGTATTATTTACCTTTGACAGTAGTACCTTTTTTTTATTAAAACAATGATAAGCAAAGGAATATCGCTGTATTCAGCCGTCCGATGACGTCATTTGGCGCTTACGTCTATTTAGAATAACAAGAATTTCAATAATTATTTTATGCATGAAAATGGACAAATTTTGAAAAAAGAAAAAATATGGGTCTGTTCATTTTATGTCTATTTTCATATAAAAAAACAATATGGACATGTTAAAAATATGAAATGTTGTCCATTGCATTAGGTTTATGTATATAGCGAACAGATCATGCATGTATTGGTGGTGTGTCTCTAATAAATAAATAAATTAAAAAAACATATAAATAAAAACAAAAATATATTTAATCATGTCCAGACAGAGCCAAATACTACAAACTGTCAAACTTCCTAAATTGATATTGAACCAAATGTGTCTGATATTAACCTGCGAATCAACTGAAAAAAAATTACAGATACAAATCTGTCTACATTGATGTTCTATGTGTGCAGCAGTGGTAGTGTTGAGATGGAAGAAGGATATCTTCTTCTTTATCAGCATTCTTTTCGTCCAGCGTTGGACATATGCCTCTCCGAAGCACCTCTACTCGGCTCGGTGATTAGTCTTTCTGGCCCATAGGATGCCTGCGTGACTTCTAAGATCATCTGCCCATCTGGCTGAAAGAAGGATATAAAATCGCAAAATTTGAATTTTGAACTCTGAGCACAAGATCCATCCGTCACTTTGAGTTGATTGAATAAGGATATTCATTGTAAGTGGTAGTAATTTCATGTTATACATCCTGAAATTCTCAATTATTACATCAGCCTATCGCCCTCAACTTCTCTAGGACTGCCTCAAAGAATGTTTACTAGAGCAGTCTGAATCTAACTTACACCAGCCATCACTTCCAAATCGTCGTCCTTTGTATAGAGTGTTTTCCTTCACTATGTTTGCCTGCGTGGCGACTACTTCACTCCTTTAGGGAGTTGCCACACTGGCGAATTGCGAGCGTTTTCAAATCGGAGCGATGACACAGCGAACACGTCGCGGCTGCGCAATGGATGCGCGACGGATTCGCCGCGTAGATAAGTCGGAACGCCATTGTTTTTTTATGGCGGCCATGCAGAAAAACACCAGCTCATCCGTGGCAAATCCGTTGCGCATCCGCAGCGTGAACGCTGCGCAGCCGCGACGTGTTCGCTGCGTCGTCGATCCGCTTTGAAATCGCTCGAAATCCGCCAGTGTGGCAACTCCCTAAAGGAGTGAAGTAGTCGCCACGTAGGCAAACGTAGTGAAGGAAATAAATAATTCACAACATCACATACATTGATCTGACTCCGAGATAGGTAGCTCAAACACCTGTGTTACGGATATCAGAATCAACAGTGGGATTACAAATATATACATATAATACTTTTCTTTTGTAAATACATACTTATAATACATAGCAAACACCCAAACCAATACAAACAAACATGTTCATGCACACAAATGTTTGTACTGTGCGGGGATCGAACCCGCAACCCTTGTATCAGAGGCAGCGTTCACTAACACTGTTCCAATCGGGTCGTCCTCCCTATACGATGAATGATGATGATGGATATATAAATTAATCCTATACGATGGACGACGATTTGGAAGCCGCCAGTGTAGCAACTGCCTTAAAAAAAGCTAAGTCTCTTTCTTCCAGGTACTACCCCTTAAATGGATAGACGAGCTTGCAGCTATATGTAAAAAGCACTCGCTGCCAATCCACATGGACGGAGCCCGTCTGTTCAACGCGTGCGAGCACCTTGAGGAGTCCCCGGCGCGGGTCGTCAGGGACTGTGCCAGCGTCTCCGTTTGCTTCAGCAAGGGGCTGTCGGCCCCCGTGGGGTCTGCTTTGGTCGGGTCTTACTTGTTTATCGAGCAGTGAGTATTGACTTAAAAAATAACATGAGGGTCTCCCCTCCCACACAACACATTCTGTGATTCTGCGCTGTTCTGATATCCGTAACACTGGTGCTTGAGCTACCTATCTCGGAGTCTGATCAATGTATGTGATGTTGTGAAATATTTATATTTATTTATTATATTTACATTTTGTTGGACCTACAAAATGTCGGTCGATTTTTCATACTTTTACTGACTTTTTGTAGCACTAAACTGACTCATATGATAATTGGCAGGACATAAGCATTTTTAAAACTTTCGAAAATTTATTCAGATTTTTCTTGTTCATCCATGAATACATAATCAGCCTATCTGAGTCCACTGCTGGAAATTGGCCTCTTTAAAACTGTCCACCACTTAAATGGACCTGTCTTCGTCAGAATCAACTTTCCGATTCCGGTGGTAGAATCACATTATGTTTATTCATTCTTAGTATATTTATGTATTGACATATATGTGTATTTACATGTATATTATACTTACAAATAAATAGTTATAATTTTTAATGTATGACGATTTGAAAGTGTTGTATGTATACAAGCAAATAAAGATATTTTGAATTGAATTGCTACTTTCCCATGGCCCGCGGGACGCGAGGGGGTGGAGTGCGCTTGACCAAACAAAAAGGTTTATTATCTCTTTGGGCCAATCAGCGGGGGAAGTGTCCTTGACAAATCGAATTCTGAAATCGCAAGATATGCAAATGTGACAAGGACTGAAGACTTAATCCGTGGGAGAGCCACGTTTCAGCATGAATGAGCCGGCTCGACCATACCACGTCCTCACAGGAAACCGGCGTGAAGCAGCACTGTTCTGTGTTACGCTGCGTGAGTGAGCAATCCGGGGGAAAGGGGGGTTTAAAGGTTGGCAGCGCACTTGTGACTTCATTGGTGTCGCGGGTGTCCATAGGGGGCGGCAATCGCTTACCATCAGGTGATCCATCTGCTCGTCTGCCACTCATCACATAAAAAAAAGATGGAATCATGGAATTATTAACCTAATTACCTACGGCATAACGTTTCACCCAGAGCTCGGCGGATCCGCAAGATGCTGGGCGGCGGCATGCGGCAGGCGGGAGTACTAGCGGCCGCAGCTCTCGTGGCGCTGGACGAGGTGGTGCCCAAGCTCAAGCTCGACCACAAGCGGGCTCAGATACTTGCTAAAGGTCAGTGGAAGAGAAATAAACTGAGTTGTAAACTACCCTCAGGATGGGGCAGCAGTCAAAAATAACAGGGTCTTATTCATAAATTCTTTTTTCGAAAATGTATGTTTTTTTTGTTTCACATGTCAAAACTGCTCTATAACGCCGTTTTAGCTAAAAAAAAAGATTTATTGAATGTTTATGAATAAAGCCCGTATTAACTAGCTCGCTTTTGATCGCAATTTTTCTATGTCAATTGACTACTCTCTTATTAGTACTGTAGTGAGTCTCTAGTATAAGTTTCTTTCTTAATTCTTACTAGGTACCTCAAAACCCACTATGTGGCTACGCCCATGGACGTGGGATCTAGGACCTGGGCATCAGTTTAACTGCTCCACCTTGAGCCCATGTCCATATAACATAACTCAGAAATATTTAAGTATTTGGCTTCCGACGAGAAACTTCGCCATTTCGGTCCGTTTCGGCCACCCGTCGCCAGAGGGGCAATCACGAATATTCAAGAAATTCGTAGCGTTTCCTCGCAATACTTTGTCATATTTTAATGGGGGCGATAGAGCGATATAGCTATAGCGTGCGAAAAGTTCGCAAGATGGCGTACTATAGGTCTGAGGTCCATCTACTAGGTGATTGGGTATTTTTTAGACGTGATATGTCATAATTTCAATTAACGAATAAATCAGCCAATGATGTTGAAGTTGGACCTCTGTTCACAGGCACGCCATCTAGCGGATTTTTCGCACGCGTTAGCCCCCATTCGTGAGAGAGTAAAAGAGAGGGCTACGAAAAAATGAAACACTAAAAAGCATGAAAAAAAAAATTCTACGAAAAAAACCGCCTTCAAAAACACGAACTAAAAAGTGTAAAATATTTTTAACACTTTAAATAACATTTTATAACACTTCGGTAACACCTTTTCTCGAGTTCGAGTGTAGAACTCGAGAAAAGGTGTTACCGAAGTGTCGGCGCCTAATCCCTGTTGAATAATTGAATGAAGAATTACAAGATAGTCTTAGGCGCCTCATTTCGGTAACACCTTTTCTCGAGTGTGCTGTTATAAAATGGTATTTGAGGTGTTAAAAATATTATTTTACACTTTTTAGTTAGTTTTTTTTTAAGTAGGGCTTTCTATGAAAAGGCTCAGTCTGGTGAGGGTGCACGTCTATGGTTATAAGTAAACAGGATCTATACTTATAGGTCATATGTCCTGGACAAACATTCGTGCGATGAACACTTGTTCGTTCGGTGTCTAGGTGTAATATAATGTATTTAAGTACATATTTGTGTTCCTCTATTGTCTGATATCTGTAACACAAGTGCTTAAGGGGTTGTCCATTAATCACGTGAGGCTAGAAAGGGGGGGGGAGAGGGGTTGATAAAAATCACGAAAATAACACAAGGGGGAGGGGGGGTGTAGTAAGATATCACATGTATTTATTTTTTCGTCAATCGTTTTTCGTATGATTACACTCTTCGTTTATTATTATTTTTATGACAATCAAAAAGAACTTGCAACCTAGTCTAGACATTTTTATCATGGTCCTTAATTTCAGAATAAAATAAAATTATTGTTTATACCTGTATTTAATTACCTATATTTTAAAAATTCTTTATAGGTACTAAAAATATACGTGATGTTGCGAATGGGGGGGGGGGGGGGGGTTTAGTCCTAAACCTCACTACGTATCACCAAGGGGGAGGAGGGGCTCAAAAGAATGCTAAAAATATACTTATGTGAGTGGTGTGAATTGTCTGGCTATATTTTTTTGGCCATCTGCAGTGATCCAAGGACTATTCCTGAAGTCTTTGACCGCGGAGCCGGAGAGCCAGCACACCAACATCGTGCTGGTGCGCGTGGCGCCCGCGAGCGCGCTCACCGCGGAGCGCGTGCTGCAGCGGCTCCAGCAGGTCTGCCTCAGCGAGACCCAGGTCAGACAGCTTTCTATCAACACAACTAACAGTTTAACATTCGCACATCCTCCGAAAAACTGTCATAAGACAAGAACACCTTCACATTGCGTAAACGCCTTTTTTCTTAATTCTAAACCTTTTTACATTTTCTAGAAAAGACTTTATTAAACTCGACAACAGTTAAAATATTTTGTAACAAAAACACAGCATTGATAATTCAGCAATAACATTAATGAAGTAACCAATATTGAAAACGCGTTTTTCTCAAAAGTAGCTTTTTGTGTTATGACAGTTTTTCAGAGGATGTGCGATGTAACAGCCGTATTATTATTAGCCATGCCATATGACAGGCCCCTTAACGGTTTGGAAGACAGTTCGGCACGCCACGCTTCGGCATGAATGGGCCGGCTCGACCAGAGTGATAACACGGCCTCACAGAAAACCAGCGTAAAGCAGCACTGTGCTGTGTTTCGCTGCGTGGCCCAATCCGGGGAAAGGGGGTTAAAAGGTTGGCAGCGCACTTGTGACTACTGGTGTCGCGTGTGTCCATGGGCAGCGGCAATTGCTTACCATCAGGTGATCCGTCTGCTCGTCTGCCACTTATCACATAAAAAATAGACAACTACTTTCAAAATGGAAAATAAGATATACTTGTAATGTAACTGGATACAGGCAATTATCAGTTCCTGAATGCCTGCCTGAATAATTAATAATAATAATAATAAAAAAAGATGACTACTTACAGGGAGACTGTAAGACGCCCAACGACGAGGGCGTGATAGTAAAGGCCATCTGCTTCAACAGCAAGACGATCCGGTTCACGCTGCACCAGGACATCAGCGATGAAGACCTGTGGCTGGCCATCATGAAGATCACCTTCGTCTTTAAGGAGGTCGACGCCGCGGTTAACAAGTAACGATGGAATCTGCCTTCAGACAAGTATTTGACAGACTACAGTGCTACAACTCTCATTTGGCACGTGGATATCTTTTTATGTGATAGATTGGCAACATAAGGGCAGTCACAAGTGTGCTGCCAACCCTTAAACGACAATTTGTTGTTCAACCCTTTGACCCTTTGTCAATGTCACCCTAGTGCTATTGCATTGTGTGTATTTAGAATAATCAATAGATTGGCATCGATCGATTGATGTGGTACGGACAGCCACACATCAAGACTGTTATCAAAAACTGTATCATCAAAACTGTTAATTTTTTTTTCATTCGATTCTGACTTTAATGTCAAACACTTTCGGTTGAATATCAATTTAGGAATTTGACAGATTGTAGAATCCTGATATGTGGCTGTCTCTACATATTTTTGATTGATTGACGGATACCGTACTATCGACTAATCGCGTTATATCATCAACGATAGATTGACATCGACTAAACTAATCCTAATGTTTACCACTGATCGTTCAGGTATAATAAATGTTTGACTCCGGTATAATAAACGACTTTTGGGACCATTTCATTAACTTTTGAAGGAATTCAAATCAGCATATAATAAATTCGAATATTTTTGTATATTTTGAAACTATTAGTTATAATAGCTCTGTTTTGCCTAGTAAACAGTGTATTCATGTTCTTATTTGTAAGTTGTAATCATATTTGTGCCATTTGCTTTTTACTTTATATACATAATCGTCACGAATTTTTCATAAACTGCTATTAATTGAATATTTTTACAATTTAAGACAATATAACGTCGTTCAAACGAGAAAAGCTAAAAGTTTTTCTCTCTAATCCCATTTTGAGAGGTAAATGATTGTTATTATAGCTCTCCCGCCACAAAGTCGACCTTCCCATAGATCGCGGGACGCGGGGCGCGCAGTCGCTCGGCCAATCCCAAAAAGTTTCTTTTCTGTTTGGGTCAATCAATCAGTCGGATGTCGACCGTCGCCGTCACAGACTAATAAGAATAACGTTCGCAGTTAGAACCTTTTCGAACTTTTTCGATTGGTCAAGCACACTCCGCTCTCCGCTGATTGGCCCAAAGAGAAAATACACTTTTTCGATTAGTCAAGCGCACTTCGCCCCTGCGCGTTCCGCGGTCCATGGGAAGGTCGACTTGTGGCGGATATATATATAAATGTTTATATGTGTCGTGACAATTTGACGCATATTCACGTAATTTTAATTATAAGTTTAATTAATTATTACATATCATAGTAAAGACATTAGTACATGCATGTACCACCATGTGTCTTGCAATTTGGTGCAAATTTATATTTAATGTTATACAATTTTATAGAGGTTTTATATTATTAAAAATGCATATGTATCTAAATGTTACCTTTATTTCTACATTTGTTGAAAGTGATAAATAAATATGTTATACCATAATATGCGGTACTCATTTACCAAATATTTGCTTTTAATGCTTTTCGCTTAATCCTAGCTTTTACTTAACATTTTTAGATAAGTATGGAATTTTATAAAGTCTTGACAAGTATAATGCACGAAAAAGTGGAAATACTCCTGTACTTTGTAACTTATTTATTTACATGTATAACACTTGAAGAGACATAGATAATAGATATAAAAAAAACTACAATGTACTACCAGTTACCCCGTCAAAGGACTATAGCTTTACCGCTACAAAGTCGACCTTCCCAAGCGCATCACCCAAGGAAGGTCGACTTTGTAGTGAACAAGCTATAATTCAGGTTCTTATGATGCGGTACGCGACGTTCGCATTCGATACTTGTTAAAAGAAAGTGGCTATGCTTTCATAACTTGCGTAGCTGAATTACACAGAACCATTTTATATCAGTCTTAACTTAAAAAAAATACACAATTGAGCAAAATGCGTAGAAGAAACATATTTTAGAAAAAACTAATTAATATCTAACATTACATAGAAAAATATACAAATCAATCGTATTTCTCTTTTCAAGTACAATTGGACTATATGCCGACTTATGTGATTTCAAACATGTTTTTTTTTGTGATAGGTGGCAAACGAGCGGACATATCTAATGGTAAGCGATTGCTGCCGCCCATGGACACCCTGTCAACGTTAAAACCCCCCTTTCGCCTGGATTGAGCCTCACATGTACATACTTATTTATTGGCATAGTAGTCCAATTGTACTCAACTTCTCCCATATTCCAGTAAATATCATTCTTTGGCATCACACCAACTTAAACTAATTATTTGTTCACAAAAGATCTACGGACCTGTGTCCTGCAAACAGGGGACCGTTTTCTCGGGCCTTTTCGCGCACTTTGTGCCTTTGAGAACCTCAAGTACGTAGAATACACCAATTTATCTTTACATAATAATATCAGGTTTGATATAAAACAATATCAAAGAAATTAAATCTTACAACATAACAGAATTACGATAGAACACTTAGCTTAAATACAAAATATATAAACATAGGTCTGCTATATGTGACATTGGTATTGACGAGTTCGTTGACCTACGCGCTAGGCAGTATATCGTATCGTTTCCCTCCCGCACGTATAACTAGTCTGTCTGTGTCTCACGTCTGTATACGCAAGTATATGTGCGTAGCCTATTAAGCACGATATGTAGGTAGCCGGCGTTATGTGTTTTAAATATATTCTGTGGCTTAAAAAACCTCAGCCTTTCTTAACCTCATTCTGCTCATTCCACACACGGATCAACTCATCATGGTCGCTGTACCCGTGGGAGGCTATCACATCTTTGTAACCTTCTTTATCGTACTTTTTCTTATAGAAATAAAACCTGGCGCAATGCTTCGGGATTATGCCCACCTTCTTCGCCACTATACCTAAGTACACGTCATCGAACCTGAAGTGTTTGACGAAGAGGCTGCCTGCGTATAGGACCTTCATAGACTTGTTGGTGACGAGGTACGCCCCCGCTGTCACGTATGGCGGCCACTTGTTCCACGGATACTCTTCCAAAGACACCCTCCACTTGCTAGTCCGGAACCTCTGCGGGGTAGACTGGAACACGTAACCAGTGTACAGGTGGAAATCATCACCCTCCTCTTGGTGAGCTGGTATTATCTCGTCATGAACATAGTCCAACACATTAGGCACAGATATGTACATATCGTCATCTGTGAATAAATAGAAATCGGCAGTGTTACAGTGCTCATACAGCCAACGGAAGGACATCATCGTTTTAATTGTATTATTGTAATAATTATCATGAAAATCTATTTGAATTATATCCTTGTATTGCACCATTTCTTCGTCTATTTGCTTCTGTGTTTCTGATTTAGGGTAGCCATCCTCTATGCCGAGGAAGAAAAGAGTCTTGATAATTCTTCCTGGAATCAAATTCTCCTGCCCATAACTCGTTCTTATTGCTTTTCTAAATTCGAAATTCTTCATTGCAGACTTGACCACAATAAACAAATCCAGCTTCTCCAATGTATTACACTTTCCTGTGTTAGTTAAGAATCTATATGGGTAATAATTAATAGGCATAACAGTAGATTTCTTCCCGGACAACACCTGTTCTACATGAGGCCTAATATCTATGTTTAACGGGTAGTCGAAATCGTGTTCGTAATTTCTAGAATGTAAATAGTCATGTAAACCAAAGAAATAGTATACACCAAACACGCACGCGCACAAAAAAAGTATGTATTTCCTTCTCCTGTATGACATGGTTGATGTGGAGGCTCACCTCAGTAATCACTGAATACCTGGAATGAAAAGATCCTTTATAAGTATGCTACATAATAAGTCTCATGTAGAAGATATAACGCAATCAATTGCGGTTACAAAACGCGTTTCCATACGTATAAACAGTAAGTTATTACAAATAATAGTTCAATGCGTATAAACGACGGTCATATTTTGTTATATAGCGAGGTCGTTTATTCACATTGCGGTGTGCGCTAAATTGCTAGTCGTAAAGACTAACTCAAAATTTATTGATGGACGACGTGTCAACACTATATTGAATTTTAGGTAGGTAAACTCAAGGATACCTGATGATTTATAACCATTTGGATATTTAATGGAGATTGCAGTGCATATTGTCCCACGTGTTGGTGGGTATACGTGAATAAATCTGATATTTTATGTAGGTATAAGTGAACTACTTTAAAAAATCCACGGCATTCATACAAAGGGATAGGCGTATAATAGTGTTGCCTTTCGCTCCAAAGGTTGAGATTTTTATACCTCTATGACCGTGGGAGATCCACGTTTTGGCATGAATGGGCTTGCTCGACCGGAGTGAACCGGGCGTGAAGCAGCGTCTGTGCTGTGTTTCGTGAGTGCGGGTACCGGTATGCCAATCCGGGGAAAGGGGGTTTAAAGCTTTTTTTTTACACTATGGCAGACAAACGAGCAGACGGCTCACCTGATGGTAAGTGAATTACCGCCGCCCATGGACATCTGCGACACACGGGGCATCACAGATGCGATGCCGGGAGAAGCCTCTTAAGGGAGAAACAAGCTGTTTTCTTGAAGATCACCAGGTCGTATCTGTTCGGAAACACCATCTTTGGTAGCTGATTCCATAGTTGCGTGGACACTTGTGACTCCACTGGTGTTGCATAGGTGATCCGTCTGCTCGTCTCACTGAAACCCACACTGATGAAACATTGTCAGAACGTTATTCCAATATCTATTTAAGTAAATAAGTGTAAACACTCATTACTAGCTACTATTGCATTTTATTAAGATAGGGAGACATTGTTTGACCTTTTTTTTATTCCTTTGCAAGTCCTTCAAAGTATTATTGTAATATCGCAAATTCGACTCACTTTGTGTCGACGTGTCATCTGAGTTATTTTTTATAAAATATCGAATACCTTCATAGTATTTCGTGTCCTATTATCACGACATTGTTGACACGGCGCTAACGCATATAAAGTAAGGCAACAGACTACTGGCGGAGTCGCGCTTATCTTATCGGAAGTAGATTCCCTCCCCTTTGCATACAACTGATTATGCTTGTGTTTATGTTTTTAAGAATTTGATTGGAAAATAAAACCGTAATAAGGAAAATAAAATTGAAAAAAGAAAACAATTTGTAAACAAGTTGTGTATTGTAGATAAATATTCTAACATGATTTGTATATTTAAGTAAATGAGTTAGGTTAAATATTCCATTTAACTTCCATACTTATGAAGTATAATAAAAATGATAAATTGAAATAAATATTTCATTAACTTACTAATTAAATGCGATTAATACTTTTTATCCCTCCACAGGATCCTAAGTACCTAAAACAAATGTCAAACAACATCATTAAGAGTTTGTATCTATTTGAAAAAATATTTATTTAGTAACTAATATGTTTTTTTAAATTATTGAATGTATGAATATACTACCCGTGCGGATAAAGAAAGGGATCAGAAATGGCGGCGCATATATTCACTTCTCGCTCGCACACTATTTGCGTCTATACTGGCACTCGTGGGTACTGACTGCAAAAAAAAATTCTGCGTTTCCTTCCCTGTCGCATCAGTCAGGTTTCGCAATTTTATGAGCTAGACGCGCTCTCTGTTTTTCCATGGTTTTGAACCTTTCGTTATTTTGTCATTTGTTATTGTTTGTTGTTATAGTTTATTGTTAATTTGTATGTTAAATAATTGTTTTGTCAGTTATTTATTGAGTATAGATAGTGTTTTAAGATGTAGTTACAATAGGATATAGATATAGTTAAGATATATTTATTACAATCTTTTATTTCAAGATACTAATTTTAAAAGTTATGAAGTGCATATAGAATAGTACATGAAATTAATGTAATTAAATTACAACGCGATGAACTCAGGATCTACTGGACCGATTTCAATAATTCTTTCACCATAGGAAAGGTACGTTAGGTAGTCATAGGCTATGTATGTACCCGGGGCGGACCGCTAGTAAATATATATTTACTTGAGAACAAATTCGTTTATAAATGCGATAATAACATTATGTTTAGTTTATATATCCAAAATAATAAAACCTAAAAAACATACTCGTACATAAATAGTATTTTAATTAATAACATTTATTTATTTATTTAAAAAAAAAACAAAACAGTTTCAACGGTAACGATATTTTATACTGAAAAACGTCACTTATAAGTTTTCAAACCGTTGATGCTGACGGTACCGGCTCCACGCGCCGCCATTTCTAATCCCATTCTTTATCCGCACGGATAGTACACATTATTTTAAGTTAAGTTGAGTTAAAACTATTATCAAATAAAATTTTCTTAAAACTTTAATTTTGCACTAATAAAATTGACTGCCCGGATGGCGCAATTGGTAGTGACCCTGCTTTTTACGCCAAAGGTCGTGGGTTCGATCCCCACCCTGGACAAACATTCGTGCGATGATCACTTGTGTTTGCTCGGTGTCTGGGTGTAATATATGTATTTAAGTATATATTTGTGTTCCTCTGTTGTCTGATATCTGTAACACAAGTGCTTAAGCTACTTAGTACGGAATCAGGTCAATGTATGAGATGTTGTGAGAATTATAATGTATTAACAAAAAACATGCAGATTTTAGTATATCAATACTATGTAATTGTATAGGCGAAAGGTATAACCAATAAAAATACAACTATATTTATACATTCATGTAAAACCATGAAATATGATTTTAATCTTCGAAAATTCAGATTAAACAGCATTATAATTTCAGCTGAGACATTTTCTTGGTTCATACTTTTTAGAGTGTATTTATTTGATAGTCTGGTTTTAGTTTTTAAACTTTATTTTTATTTAACATATTTATAATTGTGCTAAAAAAGCTCTTTCATTTGATACCCTATACGGTACCATCAAGCTAAATTTTTTTTTTAGTCTATGTAAGTCCCCTAGAGGGCGCTGTAGTCAATTTAACGTAAGGTCATGTCGCCTATAACCAGAAGACAATCAAGACGCTTCTAACGACACCTCATTTGTTCAAATATGATAACTAGTTTAGAAGTTATGGGGGAACAGATGAACAGCCATACATCATAACCTTCCATTTTGCTTTGCCATAGTTGGGTAAAAAAGAAACTTAGTAAGTTCAAAGGACATACTCCTTTTTTAGTTCAAGTGCTGGCCAGAAAATTTTTTGCTATGTTCTGTAGGACTTGTCCCCGTTTAGTATTTATTACTATGGTACCAAAGCTGTAGGGTCATTATCCTTGGTTTTATTTGAGTACAAAAATCAACATCTCCATGCATTTTCAGGAGATTAACTAACAAAAAATGTATTTTTCGGTATTCAAAATTGAACTACAGGGGGACAAGTCCTGACAGAATACAGCTAAATCTGTTTCTGGCCAGCCGTCAAGTCCGAGGGTCTCCTTTGGGTTAAATAATTAATTCCAAAAATTCCGAATTAATTACAAAAAGTATATTTTAAATCTACAAAAATTAAGTAGTACCTAAAGCTGTGCTGTCCATCCTTCATACCCCTCTGAGAGCTTTTACATTAATTTTTTCAGACACACAAACACACCCACACTCGTACACACACACAAACATACACATAGACATGCATGAACACATGCATATAAAATATTATTATAATGATAATTCTATGTATAATAACACCAACACTAGTTTATTGTATTTGTTTTCATAGCAGTGCTCTTTCTATGGGTACATACAGAATACCAGCGTCGGGGTGTCTCGACACATGCTGAGTATGTTTGTAGTGCGGGGGCTTAATATTAACACTACATGTGCCTTTCCGGTGTTTTACTGTGTACCATCATTATTTTAAATGTTTAATTGTTATACACTGAATCAATATTTTTCTTTTTTCTTTCTGTCTTAAATAAAGAAGATATCAATAATGGATTCTTACTTAGAGTGAGGTGTCAACAGTAGAGCTGATTGACACCGGAGGCAGGTAGTGGCTGCGGATCTGGCTGTGGAGGCGGGCCACCTCACCATCTACACTCTCCATCTTGCGGATCAGCTGGGTGAATTGGACTAGGCCTATAAAAGGAGAGAAATAGTTAAGTAATACTTGAAGAAACTTTTATTACATTTCAATATAGATGTTCTTATTGGTACAGGGAATCTCCTACTGTGAGACAAAATAATCTGTGTGAATCATCTGGTGCATGTATTCATTATTTCTTATAGCAAGGCTTGTAGTTCTTCAGGTAAGAACAACATTTGGTATGAGATAAATAGCAAAATTGGAAAAAGAACAGGGAAATGTAAATTTTATTTATATATTTAGTAACAACAACTTTTTTTTACAATTGATTATATGCATACCTAATTTAACTAGTGTAATAGGACCAAGCAAACCTTCTCTTGTGTTGCTAAAGCCATGGTGCTTAATCGTTTCCATTTCAATCTGAGCCACAATAGGGAACACTATTTGCATCATCTTCAGCATCTCATTGCCAGCGGCCTCCTTAGCCTCGTCCAGCTTCGGGGAGTAGTCCGGGTGCTCCAGAGCCTCAATCACTTCGATTAGAATCTGGCGAACTTGCTCCACGGACAGGCTTTGAGGAAACGCCATTTCAATATCTAAGGAGAGATAATTTTTCTGTAACAGCGATTTGTATAGTATTCCATGCCGTGGCAGTGACGCCCGAATACTAAAAATAGATGCCCTCTTCTCGCCCCAGACGATGTTAAAAGATTTGACCCTAAATGGAAGTTACAATATTACTTACACGTAGCTTGCACTACATAACACGTTTTTTGTGACACATTCACTTGAAGAACTAGTATTTTTTTGGAAAAATTGTTAAACTCAGTCTGTTTGTTGAAGGTTCCTGGAATTTGTAATTAAAAATAATTAAAGCAAAAAAGCGAAATCGGACAAATTAACGTTTGGTTTGGGGCCGCATTGACAGTTAATGACTTTTTGTTTTTTAAAGGTACATTTTGTATGGCTGTGGATTTTCGATTGACTTATAATTACTCAATTGAAATTCTAAATTACTAAAAACATCTGAAAATTATAAGTCTGCAAACTCCTAAAGCCGACCCATAGAGTAGTATAGAGCCGATCCCAGCTGTATTTTTCATAGTTACAAAATCTCAAAAACTAACGAAATATTAATAAATCAAGTTAAAAGATGAATTTATTCAACTGTGGTCGATAAGTGGAATGCATTTTTGACTAAGTAACCGGAATGTCAAATTTTTCAGCTGATTCCATTCTTTTGTTTTTTTTTTGACATTAAATTATTTACAAAAAATTGTGGAGACAAACCACAAAAATATAATGAATTTATCATTCAATTGTGATTTTTAATACATAAGTCTTTTATAAGTGGAGTCCTGTACCTACGAGACTGGTGTGTCGAAAAATCTAATAGGTATTTAACATTTTCCATAGCTATTCTGGATTTCTATTCCTATCTTACTGTTTACTCAAAATCTGGCATTCTCAGTTTTCCTTTGTGTACTCTATAAATTACTTTAGATGTAGGTATAAGTGTTTTTAATTATTATATGTATTGTGGTACTAGAATAAGTCCACAAATACACAATACAGCATTTAGCTTCTCCCTGGTGAAAACACTCTGCCCTATTTAATTATAGTATCACAAATGTAATCCTAAATAAATATTTATACTATATCATAAATTTAGTTAACCAATGTCCATGATAACTGAAAAATTGAATTTAGGGGGAAGTTTTATGTTTACAAAAGAAGATTTATTTAGGCAAATGCTCATTCTGCTTATGACTTTTCTAGTTATAAAAGAAATCATTTTAAACTTTAATTTCATCTCCTTTTATTGTGTTGTTTTTTTTTACTTTTGGTTACTTCCATGTTTTTGTTAATATCTGTATTAACCTGTAGTGAATTCATTACAGATAATTATGCAAAACACTCATTAATGGAAAGACCTGCCTGATAAAGTGATAGTAGCCATTAGAGAATCACATGTATCATTATGATTACCTTATCTTGATACTCAATTACCTAATCCTAATTAATCACTTTAGTGATATTTGTGTCTGCAGTTGGTGGTGTATGAAAAAATATCACAGTAGTTATTGTTAATCCATAAAAATATTGTGAGTTAGTTTGATTCGGTTTTTTTTACTTAAGTACTTTAAAAAATAATAAATTTCATATTTTTTCTATTGTATCCTCATAGTTATGATTGCGATATTATTTTTTAATTTTATAGAGGTCCTATTCAGTGTCACTGCAACCAGTTTAATCTATTGTGATTGCTGCTGTGTTACATATCAATCCCAAACCCTGCATTTTACAGCAAGTGTATTAATGATATGGGACTGAAATCCCTATCTTCATTAGGGCTTAAAATGTGCTTTCCCAGATGTATGTATGTTCACACATCATCAATTATTTATTACAGCTTAAATTACTAATACAGGTGCCTTAACCTAATGTACTATATGAAAGCCTAGCAATCCTTATAAATAATATCTTCATCTTATTTAAAATCTACATTACTTATGTAATAGCCTTGGGCAGCAGATGATTTAATGCTTCCAATGGGAAGCCACTCTGCAAGACAGCCTCACAAAAAACATTTGCTCATATTCTGCCGACTGATTGCAAATATTCACCAAAACAAAAAACATTACTTATGTAAATAAATTTATAACGCAAAGATATAAACTACCTACTTACATCAAAATATTATACATTTATATTATACTTAATAATCTAACAATGGCTACTAATTACGTTTAATGTGGTTCTAGCAAATTCACTGAAAGTGCATGAAAAAATATCTATTGTCTCATGGACCGTATTTATAATATGGAATGCATGAATAAGTGGCGTTTTCGCTAATAAGTTGGTTCTGGCTACAGGCACGGCCAGGAAGCGCGGGCGCAGCTGCAGGCAGCGCAGCAGCTCCGGGTTGTGCTGCTTCCCGCAAAGCATCTTCACCACATACACGTTCATTCATTACATACATTCTTTCAATATGGTCACGAAAATTTAGGTCCGGTGTAAAATACACCCCTAAATCTCTGACATGAGATACACGCTGCATTGGAGTCGTATCTACTTTATACTCGTAGCACACAGGGATCTCACCGAAAAACACAGTGCACAAATGTTGAACTGTTTTGTTTGCCAGTAACTGAATATGGAGAACGAAGAGGAGCTAGAGCGGCCGGCGAGCGTTCGGCGCACGTTTACGCTGCGGCACAGCGCCGCGCGGCAGGTCGCCGTCAACTTTATGCCGTCGCGCCAGCTGTCCTACAGTGAGTGATCAATATGACTTTTTAAGGGTTGAAATCATTGAGTGATGAGTCTTGGAGCTCTATTTTTGATTCACTCGTATGACTTAGCGTCGTCGCATGCGACGTAAGTAACATTCGCCTTCTAAGTCGCATGAAGCCGATTTTCCCTATTTTTGAATCATTCGATTTCGATGTTACCAATATAATACGGTAAATTGACACCCTTCCATGCAGAATTTTATATAAACCGGTAACTTTCGCATTGCAAACGGAACGCAAAAACCATTATTGGCTGCATATGAAAATCTTTGCTTTTTTGTCACAAAAAACTATGAAAGTCACCTGTCAAAATCAGTCAAATCAAAGTTTTGAAATTTATAATATTTTGTTTTATGCTTATTGACAACTATTTTGACGTTGCTTCTACCGCTCGCGCTTTAAGTCACTCGACCAACGAGTGGGTGGGGTCACTCGTTGCAGACGAATGATTCAAAAATGCGGAATTTCATATGTCGAAAGAAAATAAGTAGAAATCGTGCGCTCGTCACGATGCTAAGTCATACGAGTAAATCAAAAATAGGTCTCTTGGCCTCCGAAACAAGAGATCGCCCCTTCGTGTTTCCCGAAGCGCTACTTCATTGACCAGGAGCTCGCGCAGATCAGTCTCGACGACGTCCTTCCAGCGATACCTTGGTCGGCCAACTGGGCGTCGGCCCACGGGTCTGATCCAGCCAGATCATTTGAATGATGGTTACATGGCTAATGACAGAAATACACATAGATTAGAAAAATCCAGAGGTACAACATCGACAAAGTTCCCGGTAGACCACTTTTCGACCTTAAAGTATTGGAATAAGGTCTAAAAGTGCTCTACCGGAAACTTTGCCGGATGTACATGCTCGAATTTGAACCTACAACCTTCCCTTTTGGAAACCGTTCCCTTATGGAAATGCACGTTTTTATTCAAGATGTAAGAGCACGGTTTGCTAAAATACAGTTTTATTATAAACCAGTGGCGTAGCGTACCTTGTCGGGGCCCCGTATAAAAAAAAATGTTTGGAGGCCCTTATATGGGGGTCAGGATTTTTCATAAAAAAAAAATATTGTGAAAAGAAATATTTATTTATCATAACATAATTTAACCATTTTACAAATATATTTTTTTGAACTTTTGAACGCACACCTTAGGCGGTAAAAAAAGTAATTGCTTTATAGAATTTTGTCATTTGTAAAATAAAATAAATTAGAAAGTTTTTATTTTTTTCCTTCCACACTTTGGGGGCCCCCGTGGCCCGGGCCCCGTATAATTGATACGGCAGATACGGTGGTAGCTATGCCCCTGATAATAACCCAGTTCAGCAATAGTTGCTATATGCAATTGATGTTGTAAACTGTATATAATATACTTTACCATTTGTTTCTAAAACTTTGTTTGCAATAAAGATTTTTATTATATTATAGGTATTATTATTATATCCACTGAGCTACTTTCCCTTATGAATGTAGTTATGTAGTACTCTGGGCAGTATCACGCGTTCGAGTGGATTCAGATCGGACATAGTAACCCTTAATCGGATATGAGTCAATGAAAAATTGGTGTTCGCTCTTATGCCATGACACATAAGGTTCAAAATGTGGTGTGAACTATTTTACCATTGTCCGATTAAATATAATAAATAATCAATTCTTCGTCGTAATGGTGTGGGCCCCCACTTTGAATTTTGCCGATTATTATCTGTCGTAGGTATACTATTCGTGCAATATCGGATACGCATTAGAACTGTTAACTTAACTTGAAAAGTTTCAAAGTTGCTAACGATCTAAGTTGTTGACCTTTCTACCCATTCAGGATGAAACGTCGTAAAAGCCATTTTAGCCAAGGATGAAACGTCGCAAAAGCCATTTTAGCCAAGGATGAAACGTCGCAAAAGCCATTTTAGCCAAGGATGAAACGTCGCAAAAGCCATTTTAGCCAATGGATGAAACGTCGCAAAAGCCATTTTAGCCAAGGATGAAACGCCGTAAATGTCTTTTACGACGTTTTATCCTTGCCTAAAATGACTTTTACGACATTTTATCCTAGAGGTCTCTGCGTAGGGGGATGCGTATCATGTTTAATACTTTGAGTGATCTTCGGCATCTAGCTCTTGACCTGGGTTTGACGGGGTCCGCGCTTTAGGTTTATCGTAACGCGGTCTGCACTCCAGCACTCGTTCAAATGTTGTCGGTTTGCTAATTCGGTGAACTAAGTTGATGACTGGTTTACACCTCGTTTCGTTCATACATATGTACATATGTTTGTACATATCACACAGGATGTTTAATATTCAAGGTCATTATCTAACAACCAATTAATTTAATACAGGGACCACTGCATCGGTTGCGTTTATTAGTACAACGAGTTCCTAACGACCTCTAATTAAGTTATACTCGCGTAATTACACAAACACTACCATGGTATGAATCAGATTTCCAGTTTAGTGCGCTTCCTTCGTCCTTGCCACATGCAGTCGTGTTGTGACTTATGAACCATAAAAATAATACGTTATTTTCCTGATTCGATGATCTGTTTAAGTGGCCATTGTCACATTGCTGTGATTCTCGTCTGTTATTTTGCTAAGCAATGTTTATGTGAATGTATATCTATGTTATGCAAAGACTGTTAGATACATTAAAATGTATCTCGTTTGATTGAAATCTAACGATAAATTGTGATTCTGCTTGAAATTAAATGGAAATATTTTTCGATTCGATCGATAGATCGATTTCGATAGAAATGTAATCGTGAAAATAGCGGACCTGTGTGACAGTTGGTAATTTAACGTGTGACAGATCAATTCAGTGAACTGTACTGTACGTATACCTATCATGAGCGATGATAGATAGCTCAGTGGATAAGAACATGCGCCTTCTAAACGTGAGGATGTAGCGTAGGTTTGAATCCGAACATTTACCTCTCGATTTTTCAAATCTATGTAATGTGCAATTTCGTTTCGAGGGTTTTCGAGTATTGGTGATGAAGGTGTGAGAAATGGGTGATGATTTGGAGCTGCGGGACCTTTTAACAAGCTCCCTAGACAGGGGAAAGCGGCGTAAGTAAAGTGTTTTTAATGTGGTGTTTTTTTTTGGGATAAGTGGCAGACGAGCAGACAGATCACCTGATGGTATACGATTGTCGTCGCCCATGGACACCTGCAACACCAGTGGAGTCACAAGTGCGCTCCCAACATTTTCCTACTTCCAAGGCCCCCAGCTCCGGTACCCACACTCACTCGGCGAAACACAGCGTAGCCTTCACGTCGGTTTTCTGCGAGGCCGTGGTATCACTCCCTTCGAGCCGGCCTATTCATGCCGAAACGTTACTCTCCCACTGTAGATAGTCTTCTGTCTAGGTTTCCTGTTATTTTTGTCTGTGATCGATGCAGGAGACTCCAAGCTACAACTCAGACGCCACCTCACTCTTTGGGTTACTACAATCATTCAATTCAATCGATATTGAATCCCATCGCTTTGAGATTATAGTGAGAATTGGATGAAGTTCGACAGAGTGTAGTGTAGCAACACGTTTGGTTTTCTGTAAATACACCTTTGTATTGTGTTTGTCGTACTTTGTATTCACACGATACCTATTTCTATGCGCACACCTTATCATAAATAATTTGTAACATAAATGCTCTCATATTATAGTAAACAGTAATATTATTTTGTATTATATTGTGATATTATCTACATACAATGATGTCTATAGTATAGGATCTGGTGAATGCCAATGCATTCATACGTACAGAATGAATGAATTGGCATTCACCAGATCCCTCATATTTCCACGGATAAAAAGAAAGATAAACACAAGAGCAATTGTTTCTTATCTGTTAGGGGCCATTTTCATGGGGCACGTCGACCCTAAGGGATCTTTTGTACCTCTCCTATCCTTTGCACTCCTACTCACGAAAGATTCGTTTCATCAGCGTCACGATGTCTTTCGGATTGAAGTGCCTGTAGTCTTCTGGTTTAGGATAAGCGTTACGTAGAAGACACATTCTGCCTCTGGCTAGTGAGTCGCATTCACATAAAAGATGTTCTATGGTATCCGTCTCCTCCTTGCATGCTGTGCAGTCGCTGTTCGATGTTATGTTCATCTTCACCAGCATTTTGTTCGTTGCATAATGCCCTGTTAACGCTCCTATCAGCATTCTTGTCTGTTGTGTATTGTCTCCAAGATATTTTTTCCATATCTTTTTATTATCTCCTATGAACGCCTTAGAATGTTTCATTCCTTGGTTTTCTTTCCATTCCTTAGTTTGCTCTTCGATTACATATTGCTGGAAGGCCATATTGATGGTGCAGCTCGGCAGTCCAACAAAAGGTTCCGGTCCAATGTATTTCGTTTTAGAGCCCTTTCTTGCGAGCTCATCTGCCTTTTCGTTTCCTGTGTAGCCCTCTTGACCCGGTATCTATAATAAGCCTTCCCTTGTTGTGTCGTCCCAAGCAGTTTAGGGTTTTAATGGCATCACTGGCATATGCGCCCCTAACATGCGGGGAGTCGCAGTTCGATTTTTCAAATCTATGCGCATATTACTACCATTAGCTCGGCGGTGAGGGAAAACACTGTAAGGAAACCTACACGTCTTGGATAGTTTTCCAAAATTATGTATATCTACAATATTTGGGAGAATGATTCCGAACGTGTAACAGTGATCCAGTTGGTCTGGTCCCCTGTTCCCCACAACGATTTTCGAAGGTCAGACGGTAGTCGCTGCATTGTAACTACCAGACTTCCCGAATCCTGGAACATGGTCCAAGCATGCTCCGGGCTCCGAAGCGACAGCGACGCAACTGGGAATTACACGCTAAGATGAGGAGTCTGAGATAAAATTCTTGCTTTCGTGTCCAGACACCCTGCGCCTACGCCGCACCAACTCGGAGCACAATGCCCTGCTGGAGGAAGCGGTCGACGCGCCCGACGCCAGCGACGCGGAGAAGCGCGCCGAGCTGATCGTGCGGGAGATGGAGCAGCACAAGCGGCTGATGGAAGACGACCCTGAGGCTGAAGAGATGCGCAGGTGAGTGAGCACGTGCCCTGCAGAGGAAGCCATAATTATAGTGCACGTGTGGGAACATGTGTCTACATACCCGTCTTTCCCTCATCATCATCATCATCATCATCATCAGCCCATTTAAGTCCCCACTGCTGGGGCACGGGCCTCCCTCCCTCAATCACATGAGGGGTAATTGCCGTACTCACCACGCTTGGCAGACGGGTTGGCGAGGGTTTTGATATAAATGCAGAGTTTTCTTTCTCTGGGTGCTGATGATCATGCCAGCAGCTTTACCTTAGTCGACACCTCGGTAAGATTGAGGGTGGCCTATTCTACTCTGCCGGGGACCACACGGCTTCTTTCCCTCATATCCCGATAGAACACCAGTGACACGACGGGAGAGGGAACCAGCGTAGGATCGACGGCTTAACGAGCTTTCAGACGCAGAAGACCGTCAACATCAAAACTCGGGGCTGACACTAAGAAAGTCTTACCGAAAAGCTGAGGTACTTTTGACCCGAACCTGGGGCCTCTTGCTATTGAATTGCACATTTTCTATTATCTGCACCACCAAGGCGTCATCTTGATCGTGACGACGTCTGACGATTGTGTGGAACAACATTTATTTATTTATAATAAGACAAACACTAGATGTTGAAAGCATAATATGTTAGTAATTAATAGCTTTAAGGTTAGGGAGGCTAACAATTATTGGGAGGTTACTCCAAAACCGAGGAGCTCCCATGGTGACAAGTTATATCAAATTCTGCAACCGTTTCCAGGGAGGCGTTGCGGGACCTCCCGCAGGGGCTGACGATGAAGAGGAGCGTCCGTGCCAAGCTGTCAGCGTCGGTGTCTTTGCGCTCCAAGCGGAGGCCCATCTCCTTCTGGAAGCGGATGAAGTACAGGATGAGCTTCGCGTTTAAGAGGGTGAGCTGAAGTGTGGGGCGCTGGCGAGCACTGCCTGAAGGCAGTGGACTGGCAGGTTCGCAATGAAGCGTCGGGCGCTGGGTGATGTAGTAATACAACAGATGTCGGTTCTTAACTGCTTGATTTATTGGATGAAAATAGGGTTTTAAAGTATTCCTAAAAGGTGAAAACAATTATATCTTATCTTTACATATACCTTGTTAAGAAAGGTATCCGATTATTTTACTCGTGTACAGATAATGGAATATTAATTATAATTGAAATAATGTTATCGCTTATACGTCTTCGAGTGATGACGTCGAGCCTCTCTAGTCTACAGAGCTTTTATTGTCGTTGCTCAAGAGACGCCTTTAGTTTTGTTATTTTTGTTTAGTGACAGCGTGGGATATGAGCAGACGGATCACCTGATGGTAAGCGATTGCCGCCCATAGAAGCGCGCAACACTAATAGAGTCACCAGTGCCAACCTATCTTTCTCCCCCGGATTGAGCCGGTACAAGAGTACCGGACCGAGTGAGCCTCATACGACGAAACACAGCGCAAACGTTGCCTCACGCCAGTTGAGCTAATGGTAAGATAATGATGCCGCCACTTTTCTTATACAGGCACAGTATAAGGTCCACTAATAGCCTGATGATAATAAGCACAATGAGAATTGAGATCCCATGTTGCAATGACAACGGACTCTACCATGGACACCATCGACACAAAATATCGACACAGAACACCGGCACCCTACTTCGCGTGGTAAACGAGCTGCGCACGGTACCATACCGAAAGTTATCGCTGTGTGCGCGCGCGCAATAGATTATTTGTAATACGAGTAATATCTGTCAATGCCTATTTTATTTATTTATTGAGTAATGCATCATGTACAATGTCAACAGATCTTTAGACGACCTGATTGGAACAGTGGTAGTGAACGCTTGCCTCTGATACAAGGGTTGCGGGTTCGATCCCCGCACTAGTACAAACATTTGTGTGCATGAACATGTTTGTTTGTATTGGTCTGGGTGTATGCTATGTATTATAAGTATGTATTTACAAAAGAAAAGTATTATATGTATATATTTGTAATCCCACTGTTGATTCTGATATCCGTAACACAGGTGCTTGAGCTACCTATCTCGGAGTATGTGATGTTGTGAAATATTTATATTTATTTATTTATTTATCTTAAACTGTAATTTTAAGTAGATACATGTACCCTGTTAGGGTGTAGCAAGATTAACAGTATAATAGTTTCGTCATTAGTGATTAGCTTAATAGATAACGGTGATTACGCAATTTTTTGGATTAAGTATTATATGGATGCTTTGCCTAATTCAATTTGACTGGAGAACTATACTATCTAGCTAGACAAACCTAATATAAGCTTTAAGATACTATTAAGTCAAATAAAAAAATAATAAAAAAAAACGTATTCTCGGCTTGGTTCGGCGTGAGACAGAGACTAATTCAGATTATACAGAACGTGTGCGAAGTTTGGTAGTCTACGACTATACTCCTAAGTCAACTCTTCGATATCAATGTCAGCTCGAGCCGCCTTTCTTGGTCCAATTATTTTGTGCCATCGGACACCAGTGGAGTAACAAGTGTGCTGCTGGCCTGACCTCATAAATAGTTCAGTAGGCCATAAATACTACTTCCCGGGGGGAGGGTCGTGGTACTAGGGTTCGCTCTTTTTAAACCCATGACTCCTCCCCACTTAAGGGCGAATAGGGAAAACCGCTGGATTGTAGTTGGTTTGGTATACCTCCGGCTTCGGTGACGCCAAAAGGCGGCGACGTCTGCCCATTACTCTCTGGGCCGGCGGCGTTGACAATGAGGGTTTTCGCGTCTGAAAAATCCGCTAGATGGCGTACTGTTGGACTGAGGTCCAACATCAACCGCATTGGTTGTTTAGTTTGTCAAATTGACATTTTGACAGATCACGTGTAAAAATAGCCAATCACATTGTATATGGACCTCATGCCTATAGTACTAGCGGATTCTTCATACGTGGAAACCCTCATTGACCCCATCGACAAAAAAGGTCATACTTACTGCGCTGGCTCAGCGACCCAAAGTGGATCTTGGCCTCCGACACGAGAATTCGCCATTCCGGTCTGTTCTCAGCCTTTGTAGGTGACCGAAACTCAGTAGGCCATAGCCTATATTCTGTCCCACTGCAAGGTAAATGCCTCCGTCATAGAATGATTTCTAGCATAGTCATCGTTACTATGATGGGCTATGCTTTAGGCGACGGGTAGCCCTAATTAGCGACACCAATCGATTTTAATTGTAAGCTACTAAACCGGATCTATTTGAAACAATTTCGGGGTTACAACCTCTGGTCAAACACTTATACTATTTATTAAATAACCTTGCATAAATGTTGGGTCCATCGCGTACGCGAAAAATTGATTACCGCCAAAAGCGGACGCTTTTAGCGTGAATCAATTTTTCGCATACAAATACGGACCCAACATTGGTGTATGGTTATTTAATAAATAGTATAAGTGTTTGCCGATAGGTGTAAACGAAATTGTTTAAAATAGATTCGGTTTAGTAGCTAAAAATTAAAATGGATTGGCGTCGCTAGTGTGCCCTACCCGTCACCTTAACTAAAAACCTTCATATCTTCAGGTCCGCGACCGCGTCCGCGACGTGATATTCTCCATCGAGCTCTGGTACGAAGCCATCCGGAACATCGAAGGCCACTTCGGCTCCGCAGTGGGCTCCTATTTCTACTTCCTGCGCTGGTTGTTCGCGCTGGACTTGGCGCTGTGCGCGCTGCTGGTGTCGTTCGTGGTGGTGCCGCAAGTGCTGCACGACGCTGCAAGTGTTAATAGCACTCAGGGGTTGGAGGGAGGCCTCGTAGACTTCGTAACTGGAGAAGTGAGTGCGTCTTAAACAGGAATTTCTTACGAGTTTGCTGAAATACTCCTTAAAGTCCTCTTCGGCCTTCCTGGATGATCTAATAATAATAATAATAATAATTCTCACAACATCTCATACGTTGACCTGATTCCGTACTAAGTAGCTTAAGCACTTGTGTTACAGATATCAGCCAACAGAGGAACACAAATATATACTTAAATACATATATTACACCCAGACACTGAACAAACACAAGTGTTCATCGCACGAATGTTTGTCCAGGGTGGGGAATCTCCTTTCTAATCCTCTTTCAAGCGTCCTCTTCCTCTACAGTTCCTCGCATCATCATCTCCTTTGTTCTTTCTACCTTCCTCGGTTTCCTCTTACTACTTCTTCTACTGCAGAAGCAATGAGAGGAGAACCTCTCAGCCTCTTATTCATCTTATCCTAGGGTATAGTCATGGAGGCTTCGGCTGTATCACCATGATATTCCCCAATATGGGCGATGAGGGAGAACCGCAGGGGGTTTAGTGGGTATGCCTTTGCCCGGCTTCTCTTTGGGAGAAGCCCCCTGCCAAAGGAGAGCCCGACATAACCCGGCCGCCCCCCGGTGGTCTGGTATGCATAAGGTAGTCGGCCCATCTCTTGAGCCAGCGGCATTCCCCCTGCGAAACCAAAAAAAAAGGGTAGTCATGGGGGTAAACCTCTACTCCTCTCTTATCTCTCCTCTTTCTCCCTTCATTTCTTCTTGCCCTACTCCTCTGCCCCCCCTCCTTTCCTCTTCTTATCTTTCTTCTTATCCGCTCCTGCTCTGATCTCGCAGATGTTCCTGAGCTGCTGTGATCACTTACCATCAAGTGAGCCCTTTATCCTTGGTCACTTCTTGCATATTTTTTTAAAAGATACGGTGGCAAAAGAGCAAGTGTGTATACTGATGGTAAGTGATAGCTGCCGCCGCGTACTTAAGAATTTTTCCTTGGCCATGGAGGGTCGTCTCGTCGTTTGTTGCAGCGGCTCATCGATTGCTACGAAGGGATCCCTGACTGCTCATCATTTACTACGGGGAGAGGGTCCATCAGCGACACGTCGTATAATTTGGTACGACCGGTGGGCCCACATAATTCGGGCGATGGTCGCCGAAGAACGAGCCTTTATGGCCTTTGCCTCTTTCTGTGAGGACGTAATGTCCCAGAAAGAGGCAGCCGAGCGTCTAAGGGAAAAGAACCCTCGCGAACGCTCGTAGTAGGGCAAGGAGGGGAAGAAGACTCTCTCCGGTGAAGAGACCCGCCGGCGCGAGGTACGGGGGTACGGGATACCATCACCGGCACTGCACAGGCGCTGGTAGGGACAGCGAGTCCGCAGTGTAAGTGGACCCTCCACCTGGAGAGGAACGTGAAGTAAGGTTCTTCTTTTTTTATGTGATAGGTGGTAGACGAGCAGACGGATCGCCTGATGGTAAGCGATGCTCATAGACACCCGCGACACTAATAGAATCACAAGTGCGCTGCCAACCTTTAAACCCCGGTTTTCTGTGAGGCCGTGGTATTACTCCGGTCGAGCCGTCCCATTCATGCCGAAGCGTGGCTTTCCCACGGTCTTCAACCCGTACTCATGTCCCTGGGGTTTAGTCGGTATGACTCTGCCCGGATTCTTGTTAGGAGAAGCCCCCGCTGGGGTACAGCCCTACATAACCCGTCTGCCCCCCGGCAGGAGAGTATGCATAAGGAGGCATACTCCAGCTTCAAAAAAAAAAGCTGGGCTCACAGTTTTTCAGGGTGTAGGCTCGTTTCTTAAAGATTTCAATATCGTAATGCTTGAATGTTTCCCGCAGATGTTCGAGCGCACGGTCATGCTGTACGGACACTACCACCCGGGGGACATCGCGACGCGGGGCCCCTTCAGCTACAACATGCCGTTTGCATACTTCTTCACTATGGTCTGCCTGTACCTCATGTTCTTCGGTGTGCTCTGCTATAGGTGACTAAAACTTTTTAGTTTTGATACTGACAATTTCAACATTCACTTTGAAGCCAAGAAGGACATCCTTGGCTTCAAGGTGAATGCTGAAATTGAGAAGAAGCTTACGATTGGATGAGCTAACACAAAATCAGCTTGATCATTGTATAGCTCTGCTGCCACAAAGTCGACCTTCCCATGGTTCGTGGGACGCGTGGGCGCAGAGTGCGCACGATCAATCCAAAAAGTTTATATTCTGCTTGCGCCAATCAATCAGTCAGAAATCAATAGTCGCTACAGATTAATAAGAATGACGTTCGTAGCTATAACCGTGCGAGTGTGCGAGCTTTAAAGATAACTTTTCGATTGGTCAAGCATACTTCGCCTCCCGCGTCCCGCAGACCATGAGAAGGTCGACTTTGTGTCGGTAAAGCTACAGTTCTAAACATATTTAATACAGTCCATAGTTCATCTGCTTTCTCGATGGTATAACCCTTTCTGGGTTCGTCGTCGTCGTCAGCCCATTTAAGTCCCCACTGCTGGGGCACGGGCCTCCCTCAATCAAATGAGGGGTAATTGCCATACTCACCACGCTTGCAGACAGGTTGGCGAGGGTTTTTGATATAAATGCAGTGTTTTCCTTCTCTGGGTGATGTTGATTAGCAGCTTTACCTTAGTCGCCTTTTACGACACCTCGGTAAGAGTGAGGGTGGCCTATTCTACTCTGGCGGGACCACACGGCATTTCTGGGTTAGTAAGTTAGAGTCCGCGCCACCAAAGAAGTCCTGTGAAAACCGCCAGAGTGTTAGTGTTAGTGTATTGTTGTGTAGTGTTAGTGATAGTTAGTGAATTTAAGCTTTATGTTCATAGACACAAGGAATCTCAAATTTTAGTTCCGTATTTTTCCAGGGGGTTTCTTTCATGGCGCGAACACAACTCAGGAAACGAGTCCGTATCGCAGTGGTCATCTTTAATTCTTCCGTGGCTAGGTGTGGTCTCTCAGTGTATAGCAATAAGGTCGGCAATGGCTTGCAGGACGGCGTACTCGTACCGGCACAACTTCATCGAGAGGGCGGATCGATTAGGCCACGTGTTTGCCGTATCACTTCAAAATGAATTAGTTACCAATATATGGGGCTAGATGTGGTTTACAAAGTGTTTCGCTTTTTCGGTTCACCTATAAGCCGTACCTTTTTATTAAGAGTACAGTCAGCGTCAAATCAAGTTACCCCCCTGCAACGGAAAAATAGCACTTGTGCCCCAGACATAAGGACGGTTCAAAGGCAACAAGGGTAAGTGACGTGACGCCGTGTGTACATAAGGTCGCTAAATTGAAACATAAGATCGGGTTCGATCCTAGTAGAGTACAAAAAATTGTGTGCATGAACATGTCAGTTTGTATTGGTCTGACTGTTTTTTATGTATTATAAGTATGTTTTTAGAAAAGTATTAATTGTATGTATATTTTTTAAGTGATAAGTGGCAGATGAACAGACGGATCACCTGATGGTAAGCGATTACCGCCGCCTATGGACACCCGCGACAGCAGTGGAGTCACAAGTGCGCTGCCAAACTTTAAACCTATCATTCCCCCGGATAGGGCCTCCGGTACCCTCGCTCACGCAGTCAAACACAGCACAGTGTTGCTTCACGTCGGTTTTCTGTGAGGCTGTGGTATCACTCCGGTCGAGCCGGCCCATTCATGCCGCAACGTGGCTCTCCTACGGTCGGGACTAAATAGAGGCTGTAGGTACAACGTGTGCGGATAAAGAATGGGATCAGAAATGGCGGTGCATCTATTCACTTCTCGCTCGCACATTATTTGCGTCTATACTAGCACCCCACGAGTGCGAGTATAGACGGAAATAGTGAGCGAGCGAGAAGTGAATAGGTGCGCCGCCCATTCTGATCCCATTCTTTATCCGCACAGGTTGTATGTTGGGTTGGTACTCTACTTAGGCGAATTTCATGAGATGCCCTATAAAATCTCTAAAAAAATCTGTATAGATATAAAACCAAGTACGAGTATGTAGTGTATTTACAAGCAAGCCAGCTCATCCAACAGCGGTCTTCCTGCGCACCGGTTGAGCCGGCCCATTCATGCCGAAGCGTGGCTCTGTCATGATGGGAGATATATTGACTGACCGGATGGCGCAATTGGTAGTGACCCTGCCTCTTACGCCAAAGGTCGTGGGTTCGATCCCCGCCCTGGACAAACATTCGTGCGATGAACACTTGTGTTTGTTTGGTGTCTGGGTGTAATATATCATTCATCATCATTTCAGCCAATAGACGTCCACTGCTGGACATAGGCCTCCCCCAATGTTCTCCACATAGATCGGTCCTGTGCCGCCCGCATCCAATGGATTCCCGCGATCTTCACCAGATCGTCGGTCCACCTTGTGGGGGGCCTGCCACGGCTGCGACTTCAAATCATAGGGGGGGTTTGGGCCTACACCCACCACGCTGGCCCAGTGCGGGCTAGTGGGAAATATATGTATTTAAGTATATATTTGTGTTCCTCTGTTGTCTGATATCTGTAACACAAGTGCTTAAGCTACTTAGTACGGAATCAGGTCAACCTATGAGATGTTGTGAGAATTATTATTGTGATTCCGCTGTTGGTTTTGCTACTATCAGATGGACGTGTGGTTACAAATACAAATACAAAAATCTCTATAAATAGGTACACTGTCTTTTCCTTGTCTCTTTTCCCTTTTTTATGTGGTCTGCTTTCTGGTCATTTATACCTATCTATAAGAAATATTTTTATTGAATTTTTGTTATAAATTATCTATGTATATATTATTGGGTATGTATGTATTGTTTATTATTATTTATGTAATGTAATAATATTAATATATAAAATAATGTATATTTCTGCCATTCTCAATTTCATTTGTTAAATTACTTTGCACTGCCTTCCCTTATTAAGAATACGATATTTCTTTCCTCTACCCAAAGGTTGTCTGGAAGAAATCGCTACAAGCGATAAGACCGCCTTATTGTACTGTCTGTTGCTGTTGTATCATGCTTGTATTTTATTTTTGTGCAATAAAGAATATCTATCTATCTATCTATCTACAAATACAAAATATTTATTTCATCGAAACCATTACATACAGTTGAATGACACGGGTTATGTGTTGCAGGACGGCGTACTCGTACCGGCGCAACTTCATCGAGACGGCGGACGGGCTGGGCCACGTGTTCGCGAGCAAGCTGTTCTGCGGCTGGGACTTCGGCGTCGTCACGCAGCGCGCCGCCGCGCTCAACGCCACCAGCGTCTACAACGAGTTCAAGGTCGGTATATGTACCACGGAGGCTGGTCGAGCTCTTCGTCATCAGATAGGTTGTGCAAGATGGCAATATTGATATTGTTAAAATTAATATCAAAATAATATTTGTTCTCACATACTAATGTGGCGCCATCTGTAAACCTAGAAACGGTTATTTACATGTCTATTGTCTATGCATTTAAAAAAATAAAATGTTAGTCTTTGAACAACCTCCCGGCGTGTTTTATTAGGTTATGGGCCCAGTCCCAAATTTTCCAATGAAATTAAAGTTATCGTGTTATTTATTATCCTAAAAGTGCATTATGTCGACGTCCGGATATCTAGTCAATGTGCCGAAACTAAAAGGTCGCGAAAATTACGATGATTGGGCATTTGCAACAAGTCATTTTTTGCTGCTCGAAGGAATTGACTTGGATAATCTACCAGCGGAAATAAGTGAAACCGAGATGAAAAAAGCCAAAGCGAAACTCGTGATGACTATCGACTCTTCATTATACGCGCATATCAAGAGTGAGACCACAGTACAAGGTCTATGGACTAAGTTGAAACAATTGTTCGATGACACAGGTTATCAACGGCAAATCAGTTTGCTTCGAACGTTAATTTCAATCCGCCTTGAAACCTGTGAATCGATGACAAGCTACGTATCTCAAATAGTTGAAACGGCGCAGAAACTGAAGGGGACAGGTTTTGAAATCACAGATGAGTAGATTGGGTCGCTACTTTTGGCGGGACTTTCTGACAAGTATTCACCCATGATAATGGCAATCGAGCATTCCGGAATCGCCATTAGCGCTGACGACTGTTAAAATTTATATAAAAATAATATTTGTTCTAACATACTAATGTGGCGCCATCTGTAAACCTAAACAGTTATTTACATGTCTATTGTCTATGCATTTAAAAAAATAAAATGTTAGTCTTTGAACAACCTCCCGGCGTGTTTTATTAGATATTAGAGTCCACAAATCACAAAGCGAATTCACTTCCGAAGTTTCAAGCGTCTATTGAACAAACTATCAATATTCAATGCGAAAAAAAAACAAAGATCAAAGCGGAAACGCGGCAGGTTCGGCATAGCGATGATTATTCTACATTCGTCTGCATTTGTTCACTGCGCGTTCCCACAGTCCGTTCTTGTATCACCACACCAAGCAAACACCAAGATTTACTAAGAAAACACACACCGAATACCTCTAGTGATTCCCGCGTGTCTCCAGTCCAAACGTCAAACTCTAAAATCAAAGTAAATGGCAGTGGAATAACCAAAAAGTATCAATCATCGCTATGCTGACTGCCCAAGGAGGTTCCTTGACGTTTCCAAACATAATAGAGGGCGCCACTGTGCTGACGCTCAGACATGTATATTACACATGTATGTGCGGGCGGCACAGGACCCATCTGTGTGGAGAACATTGGGGGAGGCCTATATCCAGTGGACGTCTATTGGCTGAAGTGATGATGATATTATACAACATCACATACATTGATCCTACTCCTAGATACGTAGCTCAAGCACCTGTGTTACGGATATCAGAATCAACAACGAAATTTGGTACAGTGGTAGTGAACGCTGCCTTTGATCCAAGGGTTGCGGGTTCGATCCCCGCACAGTACCTACAAACATTTGTGTACATGAACATGTCTGTTTGTATGCCGAAGCGTGGCGCTCCCACAGTCATCAGGTTACAAATATGATATTAAAAATCAGAGTATAGTGTTTAAGAGCTTTGTCGACCCATTTGGATCAGTGGTAGTGAACGATCCTCGCACATCACAAACATTTGTTTGCATGAACATGTCTGTTTGTATTGGTCTGAGTGTTTTCTACGAATTATAAGTATGTATTTACAAAAGAAAATGTATATATATATAATATATATATATATATATATATATATATATATATATATATATATATATATATATATATATATATATATATATTTATATTTATATTTATATATATATTTAAATACTTTACAACATGACATACATTGATCTGACTCCGAGATAGGTAGCTTAAGCACCTGTGTTACGGACATCAGAATCAACAACGGAATAACAAATATATACATATAGTACTTTTCTTTTGTAAATATTTACTTATAATACATAGCAAACACCCAGACCAATACAAACAAATTCATGCACACAAATGTTTGTACTGTGCGGGGATCGAACCCGCAACCCTTGTATCAGAGGCAGCGTTCACTACCACTGTTCCAATCTGGTCGTTTACGTAGCTTTAAGTAGCTTTACCGCTATAAAGTGTAACTTCCCATGATCCGCGGAGTGTTCGTTACCAATCATTTATCATAAAAACTTGTTTGTGACACAGGAACTTCTAAGCGAACAGAACAAGAACAAACTCGTCGCATCATTTTGCGTTCGCTTCGGGCGCTGCCTCGCGAATTTGATCGTTACGGCCCTCGTGTTAGGGTCGATAGCCGCGCTGCAGTATGGCCTGTGGCTTCTTCTGCTCTCGTCGAATCGCCTGCCCTACTATGAGATAGTTGTCTCGCTCGCCATCACAGCGTGCGTCTCGTTCTGTCCGCTGATATTCAACTGGATTGTAAGGTAAGCGTTTCTAATAATGTGACCACTATTCCCTTAGCGTTAAAGGCCATAGTTGCGCTGTATATGGCTGTTTATTGTCTCGGTAAACAGCCTACCTGCTTAACAGTTATAAGATAGGTGTTCCGCTCGTTCTCACAGCGTACGTCTCGCTCTGCTCTCTAATATTCAGCTGGATCGTAAGGTAAGTCTTTTGGTAGGTTTATAAGAATATGATCATTTTTCCATTAGTGTTAGAGGCTATATTTGCACTGCAGTGCGGTATATGGCCGTTACTAGTTTCGTTGGAACACATAATGAGGTAGTCTTCTCGCTCGCACCTACAGTGTGCGTCTCGCTCTGCCCGCTAATTTCAATTGGTACGTGAAGTAAGTCTTTTGATAGGTTTATAGGAATGTGATTATTATCCCTTTAGTGCTATAGTTGTGCGGCAGTGTGGTCTATGGCCCTTACTCGATTTGTCAGACCACTTGATGAGATAATGGAGGCTATCACGTGTGAAATATCCGCTAGATGGCGTGCCTGTGAACTAAGGCCCAACTTCAACATCATTGGCTGATTTATTCGTTAATTGACAATTTGACATATTACGTCTAAAAATACCCAAGCACCTTGTAGATGGACCTCAGGCCTGTGGTACGCCATCTTGCGGATTTATCGCACGCGATAGCCTCCATTGGCTTGCTCGCACTTATGAGGTATGTCTATGATAGGTTATAAGAATATGACCGTTATGCTCTTAGTTTAAAGGCTATAGTTGCGCTGCATTATTGTGTAATAGTGCCCTCTATCCGAAATTTATTTGCAACTGTAGAGTTGGCATTTAATTTCTATGAGACTATAATAGGGATCTTAACTTGCGAGTTTCTTGCCGGATCTTGTCGAACAGAAACAGATTTTTGAGTCGATGGTAGCATCGCATTATATTTACTTAATTTCATTATGTTATATTCATTAGGTATATCATCATCATATTTTATTCAATTCAATTTAATCGCTCGAAACACGGTACATAAAATGGTGTGTACATAAAATTCTTAAAAAATAGTTTCACATGTTTCGCCAAATGCGTTGGCATGTAAATATTTTATAAAATAGTTGGACAATTACACAATTAATTTATTGATAATATAAAAACTTTTATCCAGTAACCATATATATATATATTTTTTAACAAATAATGAGAGACGATTTAATATTTTCAAACTTTCGGGTATTTTTTTATTGGTTTTCAAACTTATATTTAAACAATTTTCTTATAAAGTGTAGTAGTTTATGATCAACAATGCATTTATTATCATGTAAATTATACGTAAATACTTATAAATAGTTTTAAATATCTGTCATAGAGAAAAATGTATGACGATTTGTAAGTGCTGTGTACGTACAAGCTTATGCAAATAAATAATTTTCAGTATCTGATTTATTTCTAGTACATATAATTTTTCTCTCGCTGAAAAGACGTCGTCGAAAATGATCTGCGAGAACTTCAGGCCGGTGACTGGCGACAAGTAGTGCAGGATCGAACAAAGTAAAATTAAGAGTGCTTAGTCTTCCTTCCATGTATATCTACCAAACCTGCATGTTTGTAAAGGTAAATCAAAACTATTTTAAATCACGGGTCACAAAGCACCACCGCAAAACTAGAAATAAGGTAGACATACTTCCACATCATCCATCTCGAACCACTTTTTTCTCTAATAGTATATATGTAGTAAGACCTAAAATATATAATCACTTACCAGATGACCTAAAACAGTAGACACAGAAGCATTTTCAAAGAAAACTATTTGACATACTATTAAATAAATGTTATTATTCACTGCAAGATTTTTTTAATGATAGAATTATTATAGTCTTGAGTTGAATAACGTAAATGTGATTTTTGTTATCTAATTCCAATTCAAATTCCAAAATAACCAATGATAATGAATATAAATATTATGTAATACGTATGATAAATAATTTATTATTGTACGCCAAAATGGCAGGTTATAGTGATACAATATTATTGTAACTAAATCAATAAACGACATTTGATTGATTGATTGATTGATAGTGGCGTTCTCTTGTGTCGGAGGCCAAGACTCGTTTCGGGTCACTGAGCCAGTGGAGTGGGTAGTATAGTATAACTTTTCTTAATGCTTTTTGACAAAGTCGATATCGTATGTTGTCTTATATTTTCTTATTTAGTGTTTTACGTACAGGTTGGAGTTTTACAACCCCCGCACGAAGTTGTACGTGACATTGGCCCGCACCTGGCTGCTGGACGTGAGCACGCTGATGGTTCTCCTGTTCTTCTGGTCGCGCTCCAATATTTCCGTAAGTGATGCTGAAGTTTATACCACAAAATATAGACATAGGACCTATATACCTACATCACGTGCTATATTGACTATGCACACAACCATGCGCGCCTACAGTAATCTCGGTGTGGTTCGGTGTGAGACAGTAACATACTATACTGAAAGTTTGCGTGAGAGACACTATACGTTATACTGCCTAGCGCTACTTAAAAAAAATCGATCTGTGTCTATTTATTTTGTGCTTATATCGGGTGCTCAATCCTGCGAAAAGGGGGGTTTAATGGTTGGCAGCGCACTTGTGACTCCAATGATGTCGCGGCTGTCCATGGGCAGCGGCAATCGCTTACCATCTGGTGATCATGCCACCTATCATATAAAAAACAAATACATTTTCTTTCGTAAAGACGTACTTATAACACATAGAAACCACCCAGACCAATACAAACAGACATGTTCATGCATACAAATGTGTGCGGGGATCGAACCCGCAACCCTTGTATCAGAGGCAGCGTTCACTACCACTGTTCCAATCGGGGCGTTATATAACAACGGTCATATAGTAACAGTAAATAGTCTACTCGCCATTTCGAACAAATTTTGTCCAATTACCCGACTACGGCAAAACCAAAAAAGGTAGGGTTATGATTTTAGCAGCCTATGTATGTAATGTTTGTATGCTCCAAGATTCTGCCTAATCTACCCAGCCGGTTTTGTTAAATGAGGTATCAATCGATTCCTTTTTACTGTCCAGGTGACCTAGGCCTTATATTTTTTGCCTATTAGAATAATTATATAAAAACTTAATTTGATTTAGTTTTTTTTTACACTAGTATTTTTCGTTAATCAATTGTATTGTATCTTAATGTTGTGATAGAATTATATTTTTTCTTAGCACCGATCCAATGCACTGGCTTTAATTCACCGTTTCATGGCACTGTTCTCAGCCCTTAGAGTCCGACCACGATCATTTGGCACTCGGCAAAAGTAGGAACTAATGAAAAACAGATTAAAAATATCACCAAATGTCACCAGTGCTAGCCAGACTTTCCTCCAAATATTTCTACATAAGAGGACCCTACTATTTTAACGAAACATTTTTTATTTAATATTTATAAATCATTTATAAATAGAAAAAAGTCTCAATATGTATAATAAACAACTGTATAGTCTAGCAGTGGGTGTCTATTGCCTGAAATGATGGTGATGAATGGCATAATAATTTACGAAGTTCTTTTTCACAAAGTTAGATCAACAAATATGCTGAAAATTCATCTGATCCTATACATTAATGCAAAGAGGATGTTTCGTTTTATATTAAACAAATTAAATAGAAAACCTGTGCATAATTTTGTAGCAATTAAAATAGGTTTCTCAAATGCATTCCTAATAATTACCAACTTCATTAAGGAGGATCAAAGTCACCTAGAGAGCTATGGATGCCGAATCATGACGTCTCAGGAGGATATTTTAATTATATTTTTTTCTCCATAATATATCTGTTTAAAAACTTTGAAATTATTTTTCTTAAATTTCTATGAGTTCAAATCCAGAAATCCTCGAGTCGGAGTCTCCCTGCGTGATCGTATCAGAAATGATGAGATCCGCAGGAGAACTAAGGTCACAGACATAGCTCAAAAGATTGCATGTCTCAAGTGGCAATGAGTAGGGCACATAGCGAGGAAAACAGACGGCCGTTGTGGCGGAAAGGTCCTCGAGTGGAGGCCACGTACAGGAAGTCCCAGTCGTGGCAGGCCACAATCTCTCTGTCATCTGTTTACTTTTTTTTCTCTATTTTCTTATGGGTAAAATAAAGTTAAATATGGCAGGACTGTTAGATGTCATGATGATGGTTGGTTTATCGAATATTTCTTATCATAGACAATGTACGAGCTACGTCGCACAGACCAACTCAGCTACGACCTACATGCAGCGCGGCTGACCGATGGACCGTCTTCTTGCACCGTCGGCACTCTACACCGATGGTGCAAGAAGACGGTCCATCGGTCAGCCGTCGCCCAGGGTAGCAAGCGGGAAGAGTCAGGACGGTAGGTAGGAGGGGAACCGCTGCCAGTCGAGCAGGCTCACTCGACTGATCATAGTGACGGCTAAAGGTGTCTTGGCCGCAAGCGGGAGAAATGAGACCCAACACAGACGGTTGAAATCTGTTTATTGTAAGAAAGTAAATAGTTTATATACATAGTTTATGCTATTATCACATTAAAAGGTGTTTGCTAGTGTGCCGTCGGTGTAGAGTGCCGACGGTGCAAGAAGACGGTCCATCGGTCAGCCGCGCTGCATGTAGGTCGTTGCTGAGTTGGTCTGTGCGACGTAGCTCGTACAGACAAAAAAGGAACTTAAGTTGATAGTGCGTGAGTAGCGTCATCTGGTGTTGCTTTAGAAACCACCCGAAAATACCTACTGGAACATTGCTCATTATACACGTGTACTGAAAGTGCCTTATGATCGTGGTCGGTGTGTGTCCGTTGGCGTTTGGTCCCGCGGCACTGTTCTCGTCCCCGTAGTGCTGGGAGAGCGCGCTGGCGCGGGCGGGCTACCGGCTGGTGCTGCTGGACGCGGGCGTGTCGCTGCTGCTGCTGCCGCTTGTTGAGTTCCTCAGGGCTTTGGTTTATAAGTGAGTTATGCTTTTTTATTTTTTAATGATTAGGTTGCACGTTTTTTACTGTTTTTTATTATTATTATTATTTTCAGTCGCTTCATAATAGGCATGTTCATGCTCGGACACTAATAACCTTATTATATATCGCGATCTTATTATATACACGAAGACTTTTAATCGGTGATCAGGACCTACTGATTCCGACTAAGTGGATGATGGCCATTGCTATAGTAATAGTAGTTACATGTCAGCGTTCCATTTTTTTTTCTTGTCTGGGACTTTAAGTTAATAACTATGAATATGGTCATCCTACTCCTCCTTGTTACAAATAAAACCTCTTCATAAGTACAGGTACAGTGATGATAACAAACCTCATTAGAGATTTAAAGTTTTTCATGTTATTGGTAGAAAACTGTCAAATGGCAGACAACGTCAAATAAAACAAATTATTAAAATAGCTTTCTACACTTCATAAAAATGTAGAAAGACCATACATTCCAATTAAATTTAGATATCTAATAAAATTTAAAATAAAACCCAAACAAAAAGAAAACATGTAACTACTATTACTATAGCAATGGCCATCAACCACCTAGTCGGAATCAGTAGGTCCTGATCACCGATTCAAAGTCTTCGTGTATATGATAGAAGAATTCAGCTAGGCTGGGCAGCATTTGGTAAACTTCGTCAAGTCTTCTCGTCACCCATCCCTCAAAGTCTTAAGTCGAATGTCTTCGACTAGTGCGTCCTTCCGGTCACTTGCAGTGGCGAGACGTGGAGACTCACGGCTGGACTAGTCCACCGGTTCGAAGTCGCTCAAAGAGCTATGGAAAGGGCTATGCTCGAAGTATCTCTGAAGGACCTCATCAGAAATGATGTAATCCGACAGAGAACCAGAGTCACCGACATAGCCCACCGTATAAGCAAACTGAAGTGGCAGTAGACTGGTCATATTAGCCGCAGAACTGACAGCCGTTGGATCTGTAAAGTCCTTGAGTGGAGACCGCGACTCGGTAAGCGTAGTGTAGGACGCCCTGCGACAAGATGGGATGATGACATTCGAAGGCTGGCTGGTGTGGGCTGGATGAGAGTGGCCGAAAATCGGGAGCAGTGGCGTGCATTAGGGGAGACCTATGTCCAGCAGTGGACGAGTGTGGGTTGCTGATGATGATGATGATATCGCGATCTAAAGTTATTATCGTACTAAAGGTCATGTCATCCCATTCCAAAACGCAATGTCAAAGAGGCTGGCACGAATTTTGTTCCGGGACTGTAATAAGGTTGTAAATGGAGGGCTCCGAATTAGTACAATCGTTCAAATGTACTAGTTCGGTCTTTTAGTAGTATAAGTTCAATTTAAGTAAATAACACACTTAAAAATTTCATCTCATATTCAGTCGGGACTCGAACCCACACCTTTCACAATCCGAGTGAATGTTCTACCAATTAGACCACTGAACGCGTTACTAACCCGACGAAATTTGTAAGTGTTTGATTCGACATGAGCTGTCGATAGTCTCATCAATATTGTAGGTATATTTACAATATCCAGTGGAAATATTATTACAAATATTTGACCACCAGTTAAGATTGCAAAAGATTGCTATAAAAATATCAACTATTAAGTTCAATTTAGTTCACTAATCCTAAAGCATTAATTTGTATATTAATATTCTCGTTTACCGATCACAATGATTGATAGCAGTCGGTCGGACGGAATGAAATGGAATACATATTTGATTTCCCTTCATAGTTTGCAGGTTTAAGACTGACATTTTAATAAATGAACATTAATAACATTTTAACACTGTAAATAATTCTTACTCGTTCGTCCTTCAATTAAGACTATTGAGAGTGGCAGACGAGTAGACGGGTCACCTGATGATAAGCAATTACCGCCGCCAATGGAAACCCGCGACACCAGTGGGGTCACAAGTGCGCTGCCAACCAATAAACTCCCCTTTACTTTGGCACTCTTGGGCCTCCGATAGCCTCACTCACGCAGCGACACACAGCACAGTGCTGCTTCACTTCAGTGAGGCCGTGGTATCATTCCGGTTGAGCCGGCCCATGCATGCCGAAGCGTGGCTTTATGTTAAATTTTTGGTGGGATATTTTGATTACTGTATCTCGGCTACATAATATTTTATTAAATCGCCGTATGAGGGCTTATTGCGTTTGAATAATCCGCAATATTTTTACCGCTACAAAATCGACCTTCCAGGGGTCCGCGGGACGCGGGGAGGGGAGGATGGCGCGGAGTGCGGTTGGCAAATACGACAAAAATAATATTATAACAACGAATAATAAGAATCTTACAAGTTATTCTGTGTTGTCTATTGTACTGTTTTGTTTATTTTACTCGTAGGTGTTCTGTCAGTATTTAAATTGATTTATTTTAAAAATAATAATAACAAACTCAATTAAAGAGATTCATCAACTCGCATCACCGTCCAATTTCAACAAGAAAAGAAACGTGTCTCTTTAATCACTTGACATTGGCAAGTTGTGTCCAAGACGCAGAGCCATTATTAAAAAAATATACATTACCATTTTTATACGTTTTTCGAATAAAAAAAGGAATAAAAGATGACTCATATTTTTTAGTTTTCATTAAATGTGTGTTTTATTGAAATATTATTTAATATGCCGGAAGCCAAGTACTCCTGAGGCTCAACGTATTGTGATGGTCGGTGATATATGGTCGTGGTGATTAAGCCTACTCCCATCATAGTAGCTACCTTGATAGTAGATAACTTGATTTCTGTGATGGAGGCCTTTGCCCTGCAGTGGGACAGTCTATAGGCTGATACTTTACTTTACCTATCTTTTTCACTCTTTATAAGATAAGCTCTTTTATTGTGCCCACAGGTTAAGACCCGTCGGTTCTGCGCCAGAGTTCAACATCGCGTACAACTCTTTCACGGTGATCTACAACCAGGCCGTGCTGTGGGTGGGCATGATGTTCTCGCCCCTATTGGTGGTGGCAGTAACGCTCAAATTCCTCTGTCTGTTCTACGTGAAGAGGGAAGTCGCGATGAGGGCGTGTCAACCGGCTAGGAAGGTATGTACTAAGTAGGTTCATAAACGTTGAAAAAGCCCTGGCATTCAGTTTTTGCTAACGGTTACGATTTAGGGACCTACAAGAGACCAAGGGGTGTAAGGGGTCCCGCTCAACATCTAACGGGGCTTAAGCCAACCTCACCTGCACGTAGCGCACCCTGCTGCACAACGGACGAGGCTCTGCCGTTCCCCACCAACCCGCACTGGGCCAGCATGGTGGGTGTAGGCCCAAACCCCCCCTATGGTTAGTAGAACCAATACAAGGCCTCAAGTGCCCGGCGGTACCGGAGGCTGAGCCAGCGATAACGGAAGCAGGCGAGGTGCCGGTACCTGGGATGCCAAGAATCTCCGGGTGGCAAACACAAACCGTCGAACGACCTTGGCCCTGGCAACGTACAACACCCGCACACTACGGACCGAAGAGAAGCTGCTGGAGCTAGAGGAAGAATTAAGTAGAATTCGCTGGAATATCGTAGGATTATCCGAAGTACGACGACAGGGCGAGGATACGATAATCCTCAAATCCGGGAACCTGCTTTATTTCTGGGAGGGCGAAGATCTGTCCAAAGGTGGAGTTGGGTTTATTGTCCACAAGTCACTCGTGAACAACATTGTACAAATCGGAAGTGTGTCGAATAGGGTGGCGTACCTTACACTCAGAATTACCAAACGGTATTCGTTAAAGGTAATACAGGTTTACGCCCCGACCTTTACACACCCCGACGAGGAAGTGGAAGTAATGTATGAGGATATATCTCGGGCAATACATACTTCCAATACTCACTACACTGTTGTCATGGGAGATTTCAACGCAAGGCTAGGCAAAAAGGGCGATGAGGAGTCGAAAGTGGGGCAATTTGGATCAGGAATCCGGAACCACCGAGGTCAAATGCTAGCCGATATGGAGAGGGAGGGACTCTACATGATATCCTTCCTTCTTTAAAAAACGGCTGCATCGTAAGTGGACCTGGGAAAGTCCGGATGGCGTTACAAAAAATGAGATCGACTTCATCATGTCTACCAAGACCCGGATATTCAAAGATGTCTCAGTGATCAATTCGCTGAACACTGGAAGTGATCACCGAATAGTAAGAGGCACTTTGAATCTACACGTTACATCCGAAAGGTATCGACTGATGAAATCTACGCTCCGCCCTGTAGCCATCCAGATTGAAAACCTCGAAAGCTTTCAACTCGAACTGGAAAATCGCTTCGATTGCCTAGAGAGCTGCTCAGATGTGTACAAATATAATGACAGGCTCGTAGAAGCTTTCATTACGGCGGGTGCAAAGGTCTTCAGATCCGAAAACGAAAAAAGCCAGTAAAATCTCGGAGCCAACTCTAAAGCTAATGAAGGAAAGGCGGAAAATGGTTCTGCAAACCTCTGATGAAGCTCGTCAACGACGGCAGCTCAGCAAGCGCATCTCCAAATGCCTGACCCGGGACATACGCCGATTTAATACGGAACGTATTAAAGATGCTATAGAGCGGAACAAAGGCTCCAAAGTCTTCGCTAGAGATCTGGCTATTGGAGAGAGCTTGTTGACCAAGCTGACAACAGAGGATGGCAGAATCGTCACATCACGCCCAGAGCTTTTGGCCGAGATCGAAAACCTGTCATTCAGGCCGTCGAGCGAAGAGCCAAATTAACCCGGCACTACACCGAAGATATCCCGGACGTCAGCCTATACGAGATTAGCATAGCTCTCAAACAGCTTAAGAACGGTAAGGCACCGGGTGATGATGGAGTCACAGCGGAGCTTCTAAAAGCAGGTGGACGACTTGTCCTGATAGCCCTTTAGAGGCTTTTTAACTCCATCATCATCGAAGGAAAGACACCCATAGCGTGGCACTCTGGCGTGGTGAGGCTTTTCTTCAAAAAGGGTGACAAATCCCAATTGAAAAATTACAGGCCTATCACGCTGCTGAGTCACATATATAAGCTGTTTGCGAGAGTTATGACGAATCGTCTCGTACGCAGGTTCGACGACTTCCAGCCTCCCGAACAAGCCGGATTCCGAAAAGGCTTTAGCACCATAGACCACGTACATACGCTGCGGCAGGTTATACAGAAGACCGAAGAGTATAATCTGCCATTATGCTTAGCGTTTGTGGACTATGAGAAAGCCTTCGACTCTGTCGAGACCTGGGCCGTGCTACAGTCTCTCCAAAGGTGCCGAATAGACTACCGATACATACAAGTGTTGCAGTCATTGTACGGAAACGCCACAATGTCAGTCCGTCTTCAGGACTAGAAATCAAAACCCATACCCCTCCAGCGAGGTGTGAGACAGGGCCACGTTATATCGCCGAAACTGTTCACCACACTGTTGGAGCACGTGTTTAAACTTCTGGACTGGGATGGACTTGGCATCAATATAAATGGCGACTACATGACGTACCTTCGATTCGCAGGTGATTGGAAGACTTAGGCACAATGCTTGACGATCTCAGTAGAGTCTCCCAACAAGTGGGTTTGAAAATGAACATAGACAAGACGAAAATTATGTTGAATTCCCATATCGTACCCATTCTTGTAAATGTTGGAAGCTCTACACTGGAAGTTGTGGACGAGTACATCTACCTCGGACAAAAAGTCCAGCTTGGTATGTCCAACTTCCAGAAAGAGGTCGATCGACGTATCCAGCTCGGCTGGGCAGCGTTCGGGAAGCTAGTCTCAAGACGAAAGTCTTCAATGCGTGTGTGTTGCCAGTGATGACATACGGAACCGAAACGTGGCCGCTTACAATGTGCCGATTAAGGAGGCTCAAAGTCACCCAGAGAGCCATGGAGAGGGCTATGCTCGGAGTCTCCCTGCGTGATCGTATCAGAAATGATGAGATCCGCAGGAGAACTAAGGTCACAGACATAGCCCAAAGGATTGCATGCCTCAAGTGGCAATGGGCAGGGCACATAGCGAGGAGAACAGACGGCCGGTGGGGCGGAAAGGTCTTCGAGTGGAGGCCACGTACAGGAAGTCGCAGCCGTGGCAGGCCCCCCACAAGGTGGACCGACGATCTGGTGAAGATCGCGGGAATCCATTGGATGCGGGCGGCACAGGACCGATCTGTGTGGAGAACATTGGGGGAGGCCTATGTCCAGCAGTGGACGTGTATTGGCTGAAATGATGAAGAGACCAGCTTACTCCTTTCTTAAGAACTGGTTAACAATAATTGATTTATTTCAGGCAAAAACATACATTAAAAAAAATCATTGGTCAATTATAATGAATACTGTAACAAATATAATTTTATAACGTCCTAACTCAATAGATGGTACCGACATCTATTAAGTTACTGTGCCTACAAAGTATCACCGCGGCCGTTCACCGTATGTATATACTATAAGTGTTCGTTCAGCCTCACACCGCTAGATGGCGTTAGATGTACTTTAATTCACGCATGCGTTTCGATTTTTTGTTTGTTTAAGACCCCACGATACTTTGTAGCTGGTATGATCTGATATCTTGGAATCTCTTTGAGTTGGTTGGTTGGAGTTCTCTATCTCTCAAACACTCAGATCTTTTCGAGTGTTCGTTCTGGAGTACATCATCTATGTACATTCACCCTACGTGTACTCTGGCACTTGGCTCGCGCTTTCACGATAGTGAGACGCGTTGTTGAGTCCAACTTAACTACTGCACTTGTATTATATGTGAAATACATAACGATACCTACCTACGACTTTACCTGGAGGCGACGTCACTCAAGCCCCTTCCTCACCCGTATCCCGGCTACAATACTTTATAATCTACATTACATAATAAAAATCACTTTTTTCACATTAATTTTTCGTGCGGCATGTAGAGTCAGCTGGTAGCCGTCTTCGAAACTTCCGAAAGAAGACTCCCTGCTGCCAGAAGTAATCCTCTTTAATAATGGTCACCAGGGTCGGCACTCTCACCACAAATGAGCTGAAATTCACTTTGTGGCGAGACTCCAACCGTTCGACCCTCAGAATCCAGTTGGACTTCTTTCGCACATAATCTACGACTCTCTCGACCTTCGTAGACCAGTGTAAGCATATGAGAGGGATTGAATAAGTCCATGACTTTGAAAAGAAAACAAAACTTTTTATAGAAAAATTTGCCTTTTGCTTTCCTTAGATTATTGTTAATATTTTAAAAACGAAGTATATCAGGTATAATTAATAAATTATGAGTGTCACGGAAATACCTATGTATGTATGTATTTTTATTTATTTGATTATTTTCTACATAATCTCCTTTCTGCTCTATGCACTTCGACTAAACATGTTCCAACTTCCTCAGCCCATCCAAAAAATAGTTTTTATCAAACCCTGAAAAATAGGCTTTTTTTCAGCTATCACTTCTTCATTGAATGAAAATCTTGGTCCTTGGTCCTCTTTCTTCATGTTTGGGAAGAGGTAAAAGTCACTCGGGGCCAAATCTTGTGAATATGGGAGATGTGGCAATAATTTGTGACATTGACTTGTGTTGTAACGGACCGGGCTATTGAATTTGGTTAAAACCTGTAATGATAGTTTTTAGTTTGACGACCCGTTTGGAACAGTGGTAGTGAACGCTGCCTTTGGCCCAAGGGTTGCGGGTTCGATCCCCGCACAGTACAAACATTTGTGTGCATGAACATGTCTGTTTGTATTCATCATCATCATCATCATCATCAGCCTATCGCAGTCCACTGCTGGACGTAGGCCTCTCCAATTGTTCGCCACTGTGATCTATCCATGGCTTCTCGCATCCAGCTCTTGCCAGCCATCCTGCGCAGATCGTCCTCCCACCTAGCCAGAGGGCGCCCTACATTACGTTTGCCAAGACGCGGTCTCCACTCCAGAACTTGTCTACCCCATCGGTTGTCGGTTCTGCGGCTAATATGGCCAGCCCACTGCCACTTAAGCTTGCTAATCCGGTGAGCAATGTCGATAACTTTGGTTCTCTGCCGGATCACCTCATTTCGGATTCGATCTCGGAGAGAGACGCCGAGCATTGCTCGTTTTGTATTGGTCTGGGTGTTTCTATGTATTATACGTATGTATTTACAAAAGAAAAGTATTATATGTATATATTTGTAATTCCGTTGTTGGTTCTGATGTCCGTAACACAGGTGCTTGAGCTACCTATCTCGGAGTCAGATCAATGTATGTGATGTTGTGAAATATTTATTTATTATTTAGGGGTGTTTTAAATAAATAAAAAAAATCCTATCGCAATTACACAAGTTTTGATGTTGCGGTTGCCGACGAGTGAACCGTCAATTTTTTTTCTTTGCGAGAAAAAAGTTTATTTCATCACAACAATGCTCCGACGGATTGGGCCTCCGGTACCTTCACTCGCGCAGCTAACCACAGCACAGTGCTGCTTCACGCCGGTTTTCTGTGAGGCTGAGCAGGCCTATTCATGCCGAAACGTGGCTCTCCCGCGGTCAAATATTGGCGTAATGTTCAAATTCCACCGCTTATTATGTGCAGGTGTGGCGCGCTGCGCAGACGCAGACGATATTCTACATGCTGGTGACGCTCTCGCTCTTCACGACTCTTTTCGCGCTGGGATCGCTTTTCTTCTGGTAAGCGAAAGTATTTATGCTCGCAATTGTTAGAGTTCATTCATAAAAGACGACCCGTTTGGATTAGTGGTAATAATGTACCATGTGACATGCAAAATAAATAAATAAATAAATAAATAAACGCTGCCTCTGGTGCAAGGGATGCGGGATTATAATATGGATATTTTCATGGAGGGCCCCAAAACATTATAGAGCATGAATGATCTCCTTTATGAGTTTTATATTCTATATTTTGTCAAAATTAGTCACAAACATTCTCCTTCCATAGTATGACGTCATAATTTTTAATTTTAGATATACCAATGGCGTTGGAAATAAGTTTTTCTTTAAAATATAGATTAAACGAACAAACAATAACAAAAATATATTTAATCAATTTAAGTCCATACAGAACATTTATGAATGTCAAATATTATGTAATCTACCGTTGATTCAGAATTTCTACCGAGAAGAATCAGCAACAAAACTTAATAGTTACTCTTTTCAAATAATATGGTAATTACATCTTTAATTTTTTATATAATGCAATATTATATATTTTTATAAAATTGGTTTTTATAATGCGAAGATTTTAGATAATTTGACGAAACAATTGTCCCTTGTCACACAATACCATAATTCCCCCCCTTTTCCCCTTTATCGTATGACCCTTTATTGTAAAATCTGGCAATGTTTGAGATTTTTTTTTATTAGATAGGGGGCAGACGAGCGGACGGATCACCTGATGGTAAGCGACTACCGCCGCCCATGGACACCTGCAACACCAGAGGAGTCACAAGGGCGTTGTCGACCTTTTAAGAAGGAATACGCTCTTTTCTTGAAGGTTTGCAGGTCGTATCGATTCGGAAATACCGCAGGCGATAGTTAATTCCATAGTTTTGTCGTACGAGGTAAGTAAAGTTACTTGACAAACGTACAGTTGAAGACTGCCAACCATCTGAGTGACCTACAGGTTGCTGACAAGGTATAGTGTAGGTAGATGTTGAATTAATTTTAATGAATTCATTATAACGTCAAAGTTATTTCCATAAATTTCCATCAGGTGAAGTATGGTCAAACGCTTACCTATAGATAGATAGATAGATAGATATTCTTTATTGCACAAAAATAAAATACAAGCATGATACAACAGCAACAGACAGTACAATAAGGCGGTCTTATCGCTTGTAGCGATTTCTTCCAGACAACCTTTATCTACAGTAAAAAAAAAAAAAAATGCCATGTAGCGTAAATAGTAACTATTCGAAAATTCGTTTGTTTTCAGGAAAGCGTCACAACAGTGCGGTCCGTTTCAAGAGTACTCGTACGTGTACGAAGTAGTTAGCGAGGGCGTCCTTCAGCTGTCGCAGCACGATATGGCGCGCTCCGTGCTCATGTTCGTGACGCGGCCCGGCAGCGTCGCCTTCGTGATGATGGCACTATGGTGAGGCTACTGACAGGGTATCATACGGATTGTTGGACAATAGGGGCTATGACTGGTGGTGAGTGCGAGCACAAGCTGATGCATGACACGCGTCGTGCTCACGATAGTGACGCGGCCCGGCAGCGTCGCCTTCGTGATGATGGCACTGTGGTGAGGCTACTGACAGGGTTTCATACGGATTGTTGGACAATAGGGGATCTGACTGGTGGTGAGTGCGAGCACAAGCTGATGCATGACACGCGCCGTGCTCACGATCGTGACGCGGCCTGGCAGTGTCGCCTTCGTGATGATGGCACTGTGGTGCGGCTGCTGACAGGGTATCATACAAGTTGTTAGACAATAGGGGATTTGACTACTGGTGAGTGCGTGCTCAAGCTGACGCATGGCGCGCACCGTGCTCACGATCGTGAAGCGGCCCGGCAGTGTCGCCTTCGTGATGATGGCACTGTGGTGAGTCTGCTGACAGGGTATCATACAAGTTGTTAGACAATAGGGGATTTGACTACTGGTGAGTGCGTGCTCAAGCTGATGCATGACACGCGCCGTGCTCACGATCGTGACGCGGCCCGGCAGTGTCGCCTTCGTGATGATGGCACTGTGGTGAGTCTGCTGACAGGGTATCATACAAGTTGTTAGACAATAGGGGATTTGACTACTGGTGAGTGCGTGCTCAAGCTGATGCATGACACGCGCCGTGCTCACGACCGTGACGCGGCCCGGCAGTGTCGCCTTCGTGATGATGGCACTGTGGTGAGTCTGCTGACAGGGTATCATACAAGTTGTTAGACAATAGGGGATTTGACTACTGGTGAGTGCGTGCTCAAGCTGATGCATGACACGCGCCGTGCTCACGATCGTGACGCGGCCCGGCAGTATCGCCTTCGTGATGATGGCACTATGGTGAGGCTACTGACAGGGTATCATACGGATTGTTGGACAATAGGGGATCTGACTGGTGGTGAGTGGGTGCTCAAGCTGACGCATGTTATACAACAGTGCGATCCAAGAGAACTCGTACCGCGTGTACGAAGTAGTTAGCGAGGGCGTCCTCCAGCTGTCGCAGCACGATATGGCGCGCGCCGTGTTCACGATCGCAAACACAAGTGCACTCACTATTCCCTTACTCTCATATTTCGATGGGACACCAGGGATCGGGCGCAGGACGAACGGCTTAACGTGCTTTCCGAGGCACGGGGGCAAAAGACCGCCAACTTCCAGACTCCGGGCTGAGAATTTCAGAGAGAGACAAACTCGGGTACAAATTTTGTTTCTCACAAAGTGACCGGTTTTCGCAGGAGATGATCGTACCAACGTAGTCCTAGGATGATGTTTTTTTAAATAAAGTGTGAAGAGTTTAAGAAAGAGGAATGAAAAGGTATTAATAAAGTTATATTTTGCAGTGTGCTAATGTACTACGTGCGAGCCCGTGCGCGTGCGCAGCGCTCCATGGTGTCTCTGCTACGTCAAATGCTGGTGCTGCAGGCGAAGGACAAGGAGTTTCTGCTCTCCGCCATCGCCAAGGTTTCCAACGGTGGTAAGTGTTCTGATTAACACCCGCTCTTCCTCTCCTCCGAGTTCGAAACATCCCCCACATCGCCACAAATGCCCCCATCCGTCACCTTTCCACACCATCCCCTACCATGATAATACCGCGCATTTGATGTTTACGGTACCCTAACACAATACTGTACCTTCCGTATAAGTAACTAGAATAGTTGATATGTTTTATGATGATATAAGACGATTGCGTGTGACAGAGATGAGAATGTTAAGATGGATGTGTGGCGTGACGAGAATGGACAAGATAAGGAATGAGTATATTAGAGGAAGTATGAAAGTGGCCCCCATCATTGATAAATTGAAGGCAAATCTTTTTACCTGGTAATGAGAATGGCCATGTAATGAGAAGAGGGGAAGAACATGTAACCAAAAGAGTGATGTGTATAAATGTAAGTCGGTGGAGGAACAGAGGACGGCCGAATAAGAGATGGAAAAGGGGTGTATGATTCGATGACGAATGACAGGGACCTATGGAAAAGGAAGACATACTCCGCCGACCCCATATAACCTGGGAAAAGGGCAAGAGGATGATAACTAAATGTGTATCTACATAGCCGACTGTATCATTTCGGGGATATAAGTACATAATCCATTTTAAAATTTCAATGTTTCCCCGTTTAGTCTTGTACTGGGCTGTACATTAAAAGTTACTAACCACACCATCAATCTTCCCAGAATGGCACTACAACCCTAAAGACGAGTCTGAAGGCCCCGACAGCCACACGTGGAAGTACCTCAACGAGGTCCGCAAGCCCTCCAACGCCGGCTACAGCTTCGAGCCCTCGCGCCTGTCGCACTCCCTGCTCGAGTCCCGCCCGCGCTCCTACGCAGCCCAAAACAGACCCCATTCCTACCATCCCGAGAAGTCAAAGTCCAATGACGACGGGGACACGGACAGCTCGTTCAGTTGGCAAGGGTCTAGCAACTATTTGAATCAGAGGGGCGATGTTGCAGAAGGGGAAAAGAGATGGCTTTAGTATCTGTGGATACTGGATCATTTGGTGCTTAAGTCAATGATAGAAAGTCTATATTACTTTAGGAAGCTTTAACCTTTCGAACATTTCAATGTCACATTGGTTTTTGAAGGCATAATAAGCCTCATTGCTACCATCCTGTGAACTCAAAGTCCAATGACGACGGGGACACGGATAATTCGTTCAGTTGGCAAGGGTCTAGCAATTATTTGAATCAGAGGGGCGATGTTGGAGAAGGGGAAAAGAGATGGCTTTAGTATCTGTGGATACTGTATCATTTGGTGCTTAAGACAATGGTAGAAAGTATATATTACCTTAGCAGGTTTTTTCTTTCGAACATTTCGAATGTCACATTTGTTTTTGAAGGCATAATAAACCTCATTGCTACCATCCAGAGAAGTCAAAGTCGAATGTTAAGTTGGCAAGGGTCTAGTAACTATTTTAATCAGGGGCGAAGTTGGGGATGGGGGAAAACAGATGGCTTTAGTATCTGTGGATACTGACTGTATCATTTAGAGTCCGCGCCTCTTAAGTCAACAATACCCGCGAAAAGCGCTTCAGTCGACATCAACATTCAAATTTGAGCTTCATGTCCATAGACACAAGGAATTTAAAGTTTTAGTTTCGTGTTTTGCCGCAGAAATTCTTTCGTGGCGCGTATACTAGTGCTTAAGCTAATGATAGAAAGTCTATATTACCTTAGCAGATTTTTCCTTTCAAATGTAACATTTGTTTTTGAAACCGTAATAGACTTAATTCCTACCATCCCGTGAAGTCAAATTCTAATGACGACGGGGACACGGATCGCTCGCTCAGTTGGCAAAGGTCTTGTAACTATTTGAATCAGAGGGGCAATGTTTGAGATGGGGAAAAGAGATGGCTTTAGTATTTAAAGTTGGTTTATCGTTTGGTCCATAAGACAATGACAGAAAGTCTTTATTACCTCAGCAAATTTTACCTCTCATACTTTAATACCTTGCTAGAGTTTTCACTTATACTTTTTAAGTGTCACGTTTGTTTTTCGAGCCATGATATACTTAATTCCTCCTACCCAGAAGGGCCAAAGTCCAATGGCTCTACTCAAAACCGACTTAATTGTCATTACCCTGCAAATTCCAAATTTAATGTGTTTTAAACTGTCACATACTTTCTCCTGTTTGTGACTGTATGTTGTATTCTGTTCTTTACCCGTAGCTTGCTGTACTAATGAGGGTTTTCGCATGTGAATTATCCGCTAGATGGAGTACTATAGGAGTGAGGTCCATATACAATGTTCTTGGTTATTTTTAAACGTGATCTGTCAAAATGTCAATTTGACAAACTAAACAACCAATGCGGTTGATTTTGGACCTCAGTCCAACAGTACGCCACCTAGCGGATTTTTCACACGCGAAAACCCTCATTAAATAAATACTATAACGTAATAAACGATATTTTGAGTGAATCATGGGACTACTGTCTATTGCATGTCCTGTACATATGACTACATATTTTTGGAGTGTATACAAAGTAGAGAAATAAAATTATGTACGAAACAATGCATCATTAAATTGTATCTATTTTAATGCCGAAGCTCTCTAACGGTCCAATGGCTCTACTCAAAACCGACTCAATGGACAACATTTCAAAATTGCTAAGCTCTGAAACAAAAAATACCATTTCTTGATTTACTTTTCCGCTGCGCGAATATATATTTATTAATTTTTTATATTGCTTATTTACTGAGAAAAAAAATAAAAACTAAAATACGTAAGATGACGTCATCGGACGGCAGAATGTAAAATATTTCTTTGCTTAGCACATTATAGTTTTAAATTTACGAAATGCCAAACCCCTGACATGCAACTGTCAAAAAAAAGACAACTTGTCAACGTTAAATGTATGGATGACGTTGACAATGTTGACACTCGTATTATTTACTTTTGACAGTAGTACCTTTTTTTTATTAAAACAATGATAAGCAAAGGAATATCGTTGTATTCAGTCGTCCGATGACGTCATTTGGCACTTACGTCTATTTAGAATATAAATAATTTTAAAAAATATTTTATGCATGAAAATGGACAAATTTTGAAAAAAGAAAAAATATGGGTCCGTTCATTTTATGTCTATTTTCATATAAAAAAAGAATATGGACATGTTAAAAATATGAAATGTTGTCCATTGTCATTACCCTGCAAATTCCAAATTTAATGATACTGATACTTACTTGCAAAATCATAGCCGCCTTGAGAGCTATCCCTCTGGGAGTCGAGCCTTCTGGTCGCTTGCAAAGGCTGCCCAAGGCAACTTTAGCCAGTCTAATCTCCCGCCACTGCAAACAAGTGATGGCAATCTGGCCCACAGTGCAACTGAGAAAGCCGACTTATTAGCTCGACTTTTTGCCTCAAACTCCACAGTAGACGACGGGGGATCCACTCCACCCCGTTGTACAAGTTCACTGCCTGAAATCCGCATTACCCAACGTATGGTCAGGCGTGAACTCAGGCAGTTGAGCACTCTTAAGTCGAATGGGCTGAATGGCATTCCAGCAATTGTTCTAAAAACGTGTGCTCAGGATCTGACTCAGGTATTAACGCGCCTATACCCTCTTTCCTATGACTCCAAAAGGGTGCCTACTTAGTGGAAGTTGGCTCATGTTCACCCAATTTCCAAAAAAGGTGACCGGTCAGATCCATCGAACTACCGGCCGATAGCGGTAACGTCATTGCTTGCCAAGGTCATGGAGCGAGTCATTAACATGCAATTACTGCGCTACCTTGAAGAGCATTAGCTGATAAATGACCATCAGTACGGTTTTCGCCATGGTCGTTCAGCTGTTAGCATATCTATATCAGCGATCTATTAGCATATCTGACGCACCGTTGGGCAGAAGCTTTGGACGGTGACGGTGAAGCTCTAGCAGTCAGCCTTGATATCGCCAAAGCCTTTGATAGGGTATGGCACAAAGCACTTTTGATGAAGCTTCCTTCATATGGCATACCCGAAGGATTCTGCAAATGGATAGCCAGCTTTCTGGATTGTAGGAGTATCAGTCTCGTTGTTGACGGTCAATGCTCCGAAACCAGAACGATCAACGCCGGCGTACCACAGGGCTCAGTGCTGTCCCCAACGCTGTTGGTTCTGCACATAAATGACATGCTCTCAATTGAGAACATACATTGTTATGCAGACGACAGCACGGGTGACGCGCGATACACCGCAAAGAAGAACGTCCCTCGTAACACCCTGATGGAAAGACGGGAACAACTTGTGTCTGAAGTTGAACACTCACTTGAACAGGTTTTCGAAATGGGGTGAAATACCAGGGTCACCATTTTACAATCGCACGACTAGACGAGGTGGTAAACTCCACCCATACTATCTGGAATCAACCCCTTCTAGAACGCTCCGTTTCCAGCGTTCATTTGTCCCACGCTCGTGCAAACTCTGGAATGAGCTTCAGCCGCGGTGTTCCCTGATCTCTACGACTTGTCCTTTTTTAAACGAGGTTTGAAAAGAGTTCTTCTTTCACGGTAGGCAGCGGCATTACTGTGTTCCGGCATTGTTGATGTCTATGAGCGGCGGTTACCATTTACTATCAGATGGGCCGCATGCTCGTCAGCCTATTATTCGCAATAAAAAAAACTTTTGACACCATTTTATCGAAATGAAGACAGGTAAAACCTAGAGTCTATGGCCCCTCTTGATTGGTGCTCTTAGTGACAACTTTAAATAGGTAATATAGATAAGATTTTATAACCTAAGTAATAAGGCATAGTATTGTACAGCCAAATTTTGCCTAGTGAATAGCAACATGCTGAATAAGTAAACAAATGACTGGACGTTTTATGAAAACATACATATGTCTAAAGTTAAAATATCTATCTTTATGAAAAGGTGTCTTCCTAACTAAAGTCTGTTAATCTGAGTCTAATATTAGCGGATAAAGTATGAAATTGCCGATTTGTATGGAATTTTTTAAGAAGCTGTGTTATACATACTTACATTTGTTAATTTTCAAAGTAAATATTAATGCTACTATTTCATATTTAATTGTACTTTAATGGACAACGTCTCGGTACATTTAAAATAGGTTTTCAGAAAAAATAATTGTCCACTTTATTATAAATCGCGATTTAAAGTTATTACCGTACTAAAGATCATGTCACCCCGTTCCAACAAGCAAAGTTAAAGGGAGCAGGCACGAATTTTGTTTCAGGACTATCTTTAGTTCGCGATTTGTAATGAGAGGGTGTATATTCAAAAAGGTACGAATGATTAAGACGACAATTATTCGGCGTAACAAAAAAAGTCACTTTCAAGTTTTTTTTTTTGCATCAAGAATAAGATACTGTCTAATCTACTACATCATAAATCTTATAAATATGTCCTTTAAATAAAATAAAAATATACTACAGTGTTTTTTGGGCTATTATAGAAATTATTAACCTTATTCTGTTTATATAATCGAAAATTTCATACTTTAACCCCTATTACTATTTTATACATAATTATAATCAATTAATTTATAAGTAAATCAATTACCTACATCGATGAGTTTATATGCATTTATATGAATTTTACTGTAAATAATATTAAGTTTAATGCTTAATAGGAAAAATAGGTCTTCCATTTAAAATAGGTTGTTTATCAGTTTTTTTATACCTCGTATATACAAAACTCGTTCCAGCCTCTTTTAACATTGAGTGTTGGAAGGGGATGGCATGAGCTTTAGTACGGTATTAACTTTAGATTGCGTTTTGTAATTGTGTTTTTAACTGTCACATACTTTCTCCTGTTTGAGACTGTATGTTGTATTCTGTTCTTTACCCGTAGCTTGCTGTACTAATGAGGGTTTTCGCGTGTGAATAATCCGCTAGATGGAGTACTATAGGAGTGAGGTCCATATACAATGTTCTTGGTTATTTTTAAACGTGATCTGTTAAAATGACAATTTGACAAACTAAACAACCAATGCGGTTGATTTTGGACCTCAGTCCAACAGTACGCCATCTAGCGGATTTTTCACACGCGAAATCCCTCATTAAACAAATACTATAACGTGATAAACGATACTTTGAATGAATCATGCGACTACTGTCTATTGCATGTCCTATACATATGACTACATATTTTTGGAGTGTATACAAAGTAGAGAAATAAAATTATGTATGAAACAATGCATGATTAAATTGTATCTATTTTAATGCCGAAGCACTCAGAGTCGTTGATTAACTTAGTTTGCTACTTAAGAAAAAATATTAACACTTATACGCATAAAGACTACCAATACTAAAGTTAATGAACATTAGCTTGAATGACGTCTCTGAGTACGGCCGTTAGTTCAGTCTCGGGTAAATCGAACGTTACATACAAATATGTCATGCTTGTGTTGTTGGTTATTTCACTGAGATTTTGTATCACCGGCTGATTCCGGCCCTGTATTTTCGAAATTAGAAGTTGATACTAACTTGTAATATGATGAAAAATGTATTGATGTTTTCTTCGAAATTTCTTTAAGAAAACGCAAATTTTTTTGAGGGGTACAAAGAAGATGGCGTTACAGTCGCCTGCAATAAAATGTAAACACATCGACTCCTAGATACAAAACGTTGACAGTATTTATCATAGCATTTGTGATATTTTTAGGATAACTACTCTATTTTACAAAGATACTGGTACTTTGTAAAGTACCTACTTACATAACTATATGAATGAAGTACTGATAAACTTTTTATATTTATATTAATTAATATTATCTTATATTATGAAGATATTAAACAATTTATGTAATAAAACTTTTTTATTTATTGCGTGTGAAAAACCTGCTTGATGTTATTATGGCTGGACTGAGTCAGTGTAAATAAATACGTTAAAGCAGTATCGACACTCCGCCATTTTCGACAGAAAGATACCTTACCCCTCTACTATCAAATGTCCGTTAACTGAAGGTTGTCTGGTAGAAATCACTTCCAGCGATAAGACCGCCGAAATCGTACAATTAAGTCTGGTTTTTTTAAGTTGTGTTTTTTTTTGTGCAATAAAGTATATCTCTCTATCTACGGTCAGTACAGGGTAGTAGGTAGGTTCGTATATAGTCTCCATACGGCTTTAGCGTATATATCTTTTGTGACTGAGTTCCACCATAGACTAATACATAATTAGTAAGTAATATAATTAGTCCATGGTTCCACAAACTAAGAAGAAGATACTACCTGAGTTCTAACTTCAACACCATTGTTGCATTCGTCAAGTTTAAATTTTGACATTACTGTCTCATTCAAAATTAACCGATCACGATTTACCCATAGAATAATAACAAGACTAGAAGGATAGTTTCCATACTGCTGTCACCTCAAATCTGAAGCACAAATTTGGTTTTTCAAGTTGGTACTATGTACGTAGTATCAACATAAAATTCCTAATCAATGTTACCAGTCACAACATATTTCCCTAAAACATGGGAAGTGGTTATTGTAGTAACTACTGTTTTAATTGTACCTAGAAAAACGAAAGTATCTGCCTAACTGTGATTAAAATATTAGTTGGCAAGTTATGTTTTGATATTCGTGATGCCTTGACCATACAATAATGAATAAGAAAGAAATAAATAAAGAGCTGCCTAGTAGTTTCAATTCGAGTAAAATGTGGATCCATGTATTGCACTGTTAGAAACACATCAACCTACATAAATCTTGAAATTATTATTAAATGAATAAATTCTTGCATATTTATTTTTTAACAAAACTTCCGGTACCCACACTCACGCAGCAAAACACAGTAGAGACACTGCTTCACACTGTAAAAATCAGTAGCAACTGATTAAATTAATCAGTCTGAGCAATCAAATCTTACAATAAAGTTGAAATGGGGAAAAAAATTTTTTCATTGTCTGGTAACACTGAGCATTTTAATAAATCGTTTGTATTTTTAGCTTATAAAACACAACATACTATGAAATATTGAAGGCTTTCATATGAAAAGTGGTGTTATTACACTTCTTATGCTTGTCCGAATAATTGTGACAAAATTTTACCGCACAAATCGTCATAGTAAATTAATTTTCGCGAGATGCGTTTGACAGGGATTGACATAAACGACTGCGGAGCGGTCCGGGCGTTTGGAGCCGTACGGCTCCAATTGAGTTGCTTCAAATTGCGGGCTAGAATATTAGAATGTCGGCATCCTAAGTTTATGCTATTTACTGACCGACAAAGATCACAAGTCACTTCTGTGACGTTGACAGGGGGGCGTTGTAAAACGTTTTTTCTATGCGAAAATGTCAAAACAGCATCAGTTCTGACTTTTGCCGCGTGCCAAATAACCGCGATTTTACCATTTTAATACAGTAAGTATTGTACAGTAATACTGTAAAATTTCTATTTATTTATTTATATTATTTATGTGATACACAGACAAAGGTAAAATATGAAAAAAAATGCAATTTGCATTAACCAGCTGGTATTTTTTCATGTTTAGAAAAATGATCGTTTTTATCAGTAAAAAGCCAATGAGATTTTTTTTAAATCACTGTATTTTTCAAATCCTACGCAGATTCCTTCGGCGCATCTATTTCACAAACGAAGGGGTTGGTATCGTAGCAATCGACGGTGCTCAGCCCCTTGAGTTCGGCCTTCCTGACCTTGAAGGCGCCGCAGTAGTGCGTGGGCATGAAGCTGATGGGGGGCGTCTGGGGGTCGGCGGGCGCCCAGCGGGTGTAGCCGGACTCTGCGAGGGGCTTACCTGCAGTGAGAGTGGTAGGTAAGTATGATATTTATTTCATTATAGCGGACAAACGAGCAGACGGTAGATGATTGGCAGTGATCGATAAAAACTAAATAAAAAGTAAAGTTGGTAAAAGTAACTTTGCTGATATGATGTTTTATATCGTTATTCCGTATCACCCAGTTGGAATACATACGAGAAGCATCTTATTCTCCTGTAGATCTATTATGGCCATATCCGATATCCAAGCCCAGGGTATAGCAAAGACAGGAAAAAATCAAAAACAAGACTTAAAAAAATAAAGACAGAAAAATGAAGACTCGGAAAAATTAAAGACGCATTAAAAAAATCGGAAAAATTAAGACACGGGAAATCTACAATTAGAAAAATAAAAAAGCGGAAAATTAAGACTCGGGTAAGTCAAGACTTAGTTAAATAAATACAAGAAAATCAAAGGCCTTGCTTGGGTCTGTCTTTGCGCTACAAATTCAACTTTAGTGATATAATTTTTTATATCGTTTTTCGCCTAGTCTAAATACATAGGAGAAGCATTTTACTTTGCTGTGGACCAATATGATATCTTATCAGATTTTTTATCACCCGGCCCGAGGTATGGCAAAGACGGAAAAATCAAGACGCGCAATAATCAAGACGCCGGAAAATTTAGTTAAAAATAAAACAAACGCGGAAAATTAAGACACCGAAAAAAAAACGGAAATATCAAGACTCATATAATCAAGACCCCGAAAATCTAAATTTAGAAAAATAAAGAAGCGGAATAATAATACACGGAAAAATTAAGACTTAGTTAAATAAAAACAAGAAATACAAAAATAAGAAACAAAAAATTGCAAAATTCAAGACGTACATGATCCAGACCCGGAATAATCTTGACTTAGAAAAATAAAGACACGGACAAGTAAAGACGCCGAAACATAAGGCCGCGGAAAATCAAGACGTACAAATATCAAATCGCAGAAAAATTAACTCGTGGTTCAATAAAAACCTACAACGGCCAAACTGGCTACAGGTGGCGGAAAACAGACCGGAATGGCGAAATACCATGTCGGAGATCCACTTCGGGTCGCTGAGCCAGCGTAGTAAGTCAATAAAAACGCAGAAAAATAAACACACGGGAAAAAATGCGAAAAAATAAAGACGCGGCAAAAACAAGACTTAAAAAATAAAGACAGAATAATTAAGACGTGGAGAATAAATACGGAAAAATCTATACTCAGAAAAATAAAGACGCGGAAAAATCAACACTTTTAATAATCACAGCAATATTTTGACGCGGAAAACACTAAAATCAGAAAAATAAAGTCACGGGAAAAAAATAGGAAAATCAAGACATGATCAAAATCAAGACGCGCAAAAATTTAGTCGCAGTAAAAAAATAAAGCAAGAAAAATTAATACGCGGAAAAATCAGACAAATAAAGATGCGGCAAAAAATACACAAAAATCAAGTTGCAGAAAATCAAGACCCCAAAAATCTAATCTTAAAAAGAATAGACCAAGACGCTGAATAATAAAGACACAATGAAATCAAGACGCGAAAATTTGGAAAAATTAAGACGTGGATGATCAAGACCCAGAAGAATTAACACGCGGAAATATTTGCTAATTGCGGAGTGCTCCTCGTTGTAAATCCTATGGAACGGGTTTTGGCGAGCTACCCATGCCATCTTATATGTAGTTACGCCACTGTAAACTAAGGCTGTGTTTCCACAGAGGTGGAGCTGCGCGGAGTTGAGCGGAGACTTAAAAAATTGATCAATCACAATCCTCAAAATTCACATCTCATCTATTTTGAGCAAGGTGTTTTGTCAATTTTTATAAGTCTCCGCTCAAATCCGCACAGCTCCACTTCTGTGGAAATACGTGACGAGGTTAGGTACAAGTCGCGCGGGCGCTTCCTACTCCGCGCATAGTCGGAAATGTTTGCGGCGGCGCGAGTAGACTGTATCTTCGCCAAGATGCGGAAGCGCGCTGCGTCCCTCGTGCGCAGGGTCAGTTCCCTCTGAAGTCCTGAAGATGATTGCAGACCGAGTGGACTGTGTCTACTTGCTGCACTGTGGCGCATTACATGCGAAATATATCACTAACACCTAGGATTAAGATGTTACTAACAGTATATGAGTGATTGAATTGAACACTATCGGCCAACTAACTTTTTTAAGACCCACCCTCCAAACTGCGCCAATTGGTTGTTTGTTATTTATAAAAGCATGATGCATGATGTATTTTTTAAGAATATAATTATGTTAGGTTAGGTTAGGTTAAGAATATAATTATGTTAGGTTAGGTAATTGCACTTGAACAGTGTACCTACCTGCGAGTACCGCGCCGACGAGATAAATGTACAATGTATAATATAATAATTTGTGTCTCATTTTAAGGGAAATGTATTTTTTCTTATGAGAATAAATGTCTTTAAACCTAAACCTAAATGAATGATTACCAATAGTGTGGTCGAGGTTCTCGGGCGGGATTTTCTAACCATTTCGACCAAAATGGTATAACGTTAGTCCATAGAAAGTGACATCCATCATGGACAAGTATAGTAACCTATTACGCGTGGCCCTTGGCTCAGTGTTTTGTTTTCTTACCGTCAAGAGTGGAGTAGATGATCGGTTTCCTGTCGGGGTAGGCGTACCCATGGTTATTGGGCCAGTAGTAGTAGCCGATGGCGACCGAGAAGGACGGCTCCTTGCCCGCCCTCGCCTCCAATGCCATTTGTGTTAAAGCCTGAGACAAAGCGGTAATAAATAAGTAACTATGCATTATATTTGATCACTGAAAGTGGCTCAGTTTATCAAAATGGGTCTTCTATTGATAGAAAAGGGACTTCTGGATTTTTCAAATCTATGTTAGTATTTCACAACACTGTTTTTCAAGCATGTCTTTTATATTTGTGTAATCATGATCCAGAAGTGATCTGCCTATATAGGTCGTTTTATATGATAGATAACAGACGAGCAGACAGATCACCTGATGGTGAGTGATTGCCGCCGCCCATGGACACCTGCAACATCAATGGAGTCACAAATGCGATGCCAACCTTTAAACCCCACTTTCCCCCGGACTGGGCCTCCTGTACCCTCACTCACGCAGCGAAACACAGCACAGTGCTTCTCGCCTGTTTGAATGAATGAATGAAATATTTATATGCTTGCTAAGTGGTACATACAAATATTAGGTGTTTTTTAGTAAACAGGTACTTATAACTTAGCTACCTTTTAGGTAATCGCAAATGGAACTGAAATGTTTTGCTGGAACCATGGTCCAAGTAGGTATCCCGTACAGACATCCTGTTCTTAAAGTTGGCTTAGTCCTGTGTCAGAACTTTCTACAGTCGGTTAACGACGAATATTGGATGACATTAACGAAATAGGTGTTTTTTATATTTTATTTCAATAGCCCTAAGGTAGACGATTATTATCTGGGTCGGCGGTATTTCCCCTTCAAAAAAAGGTAGACGTAACTCGAATTCAACCAAGTGGAGTCCTAGTAATACTATAAGCCGTGACGACCCATTTAGATCAGTGGTAGTAGTGAATGCTGCCTCTGGTGGGTTGCGGGCGGCAACCCACCAGGCGGGGTCGGCTCTCCTCGTTCTGCGGCGCCAGGACAGTCCTGGGTTATCGATATGGTTGCTTGGGCAAGCTGTAAGTCCTTGGCCACAGTAGACCACCAGGTGGCTAGTGGGCGTCCTCTGTTGTAATAGTCTGGGTGTTTTCTATATATTATAAGTATGTATTTACAAAAGAAAGTATTATATGTATTTATTTGTAATTCTGATGTTGGTTCTGATATCCGTAACACAGGTGTTTGAGCTACCTATCTCGGAGTCAGATCACTGTATGTGACGTTGTGAAACAGAAGCAGCTTACTTAGGCATACCCAGCTTCCAAAGGACTAAGCTCGTCGGTACAGTGCATGCTCTCGAGTCAACACTGTAATGAAGTACATTTTTTTTATACAAGAGGCGACAAACGAGCAAGCGAGTCACCTGATGGAAAGTAATCATCGCCGCCCATAAACATCGCGAAATCAGAGGGTCCGCTAATGTGTTGCCAGTCTTTTTAAAAAGGAGTACGCTCTAAGTCGTAGCCGTCGGGAAATACTCCCGCAGGCAAACCGTTCTACAGAACTGGTACGTAGTAGAAAGTTCTGTGAAAAATGCACAGTATTAGACCACCATCCATCGAGATGATGGGGACGGAATGACAATCGCTTGCATGTGGTTCGATATAAGCTGTAGGGAGTAGATCAAATAGTTCTTCAGAGCCCTCCTCATGATGGATGCGGTATAGAATGCTGAGGGAAGCTATATACTGTCGCAGTGCTAGAGATCAAGTCGATAAGAGAGAGTCAAGTCACCGACAATTCGAGCAGCCTTACTATGTACTTATGCATTAGCAGCAGACATACCTCAGCCTCCTGCTCGCTGTTTAGGATAGCCAAGTGAGCCCCCTCGGCCGTACAGACGGTGTGTGCGCGCTCCCACGTCGCTGCTTTTTTGTGGAACTTGTAGCAGCTCCCCGTGACAGGGTGCTTCGTGTATTCTGTAAGTGGTATATGAACTTAGACAAGTTTAGCTGCATTGGTATTTTCTGACGATTATGAGGGACCCTTTAAGATACGAGCAACGCACAAATGACTCCTCTGATTTTGCAGAAGTTGAGAACTTCTGCGAAATTCTCAGTGAGAAAGGCTTACCTATATTGGTAGATTTTAACCTCGTTTAATGCTCTGGTGGGCAGGAAAACCTAACTTACTTACTAGGTTGGCACAGCGACCCAAATAGAGTCTTGACCTAACAAAAGATCGCTACTTCGGTCGATCCTGCGCTGACTGGCAAGAGCCAGTCATTGATCAGGAGCTCGCGCAGATCAGTCTCGCCGACGTCCTTCCAGCGATACCTAGGTCGGCCAACTGGGTGATGGCCTACGGGTCGGCCCTGGGATGCATTTTTCACGAGGCGATCTTCGTCCAACCTCTCGAGATGGCCAAGCCAGCGAAGACGGTGCGTCTTGGTCTCGGTGATGATGTTGGGTGTGTTCACAATCTCGTTTATCTCGGCATTTGTGTGGATCCTCCAGCCATCGTTATCTGCTTTTATTGGGCTCAGAATTTTACGTAAAACTTTCCTTTCTGCTAGGGGGAACAGCCCACATTACAGGCATCTTAATGCATGCGAAATCCTAAACACACAAGGTTTGGATCACGGATTTTCTAAAGGATGCTTGGCCTATTAACGCTTGCTTTTCCCTTACGTTAAATTAGGCTTTGGTCATTAAATAATACTCTTACGTTTGTCGTAGGTGCCGCACTCGTTCAACTCGAAGGTTTCTCCTTCCACCTTCTCCTTGTAGCACAGGAAGTGGTGGACGTCTTCGCATCTGACGTCAGCCATGCCGAACTGCGAGAGTGTGAGGCAGCGCTCGTTATTGTCTTTGTTGTTGGGCTCGCCTTTCTCCCATGTGATCGGCATCTTTGAGAGGTGGACTCCTGTAAACAAAGATTTTATTTTGTTGAAATTAAGATTAGTAGGTAAGTATTCATCATCATCTGTCATGGACAGAGCTACCTAATCATGCCATCCATCGAGGTAGTTAGAACCTACATCTAAGTCAGGATAGTGCCATCTATCCTACAGCTGCTGAAACACCTGCTTAAACCCTTCTCTTACATTCATAGTGTAGACCATGAAGGATAGATGGCGCTGTCCGTCAAGCAACACTATGCCACGTAGTGGCGATTTTAAAATCATCATATCAGCCCACATCCACCCACTGCTGAGCATAGGTGGTATAGGCCTCTTCTTTATCACGCCACTCCCTTCGATCCCTTGCCAGCCCTATCCCTTGTTTCCCTGCTGCCGTTACAATATTGTCGGACCAACGGGCAGTATTAGGTAGGTAAGTATTAGTTGACTCTTACCCATGGTCTTACTTAGGTACGGCCAAATCCACGAGAGAAATCCGAACAGGGTCGAGGAGAAGACGAAGAAAAAAATACATACTTAAAGCGCCATCCTCAGATAACCTAAGAACAGAGCAGGTGCTTGGCGGCTACCTACTTCGTGTGCTGAACAGGCTTCGCACACATAAGTACATACGTCTGCGGCATACAGATTTCGGCATGGTTTGGCGTACGATAGATCATCTCATCTCGGCTCATCGGATCATTCAGCTCATTTAGATCATTCGGTTCACTCGAAATCGAGATCCATTTGAGTCGATTGATACATTCGGAGCGAACATTAGAGATTCGGAACAGTGTATCATTTGGCTGGGTCGGATCATTGAGTCGTTTCAGTAAAGAGGTACACACGTCTAAGCGTACGATATACTTCCTTGCGCTTAGGTCAACGAACTCTTAGATTTTCAATGTCAGCTGGAACCAACCTGTGCCTTTTATTTAATTGAGCCTGGCTATATTAACACTGGTTTTATAACATACCATCGATGGAGAAGTAGTCTTCCACGGAGGACATGGAGGTGATGCCAGTGAAGGCAGTCATGTTCTTCTCCAGCAGTCCCCTCATCGACGAGTACAGGCCTTGGGTCAGCGGAGACGCCAGCTTGGCTCCTGTTACACAAACATTGGTTTGATTTTGACGATGACAATGACGACATGTTTGGATCAGTGGTAGTGAACGCTGTCTTTGGTCCAAGGGTTGCGGGTTCGATCCCCGTCAGTACAAACATTAGTGTGCATTTAACATGTCTGTTTGTGTTGATCTGGGTGTTTTCTATGTATTATAAGTATATATTTACAAAAAAATATATATTATATGTAGGATTGCTGTATGTAAGATGACGAGTATGTGAATATTAAAGACTGGAAAGGAACGCAGACGGGTGAGTGAGAGGGAATGATGGGTGTGAAAGAGGGAGGAAGAAAGATGGAGAAGTAAGACGAAAGACGCGCGCGAGAGGTTCCAAATTAATTAAAAGAAGAAGATTATTACTTAATATCTAAGATTGTGCCTATTTTTTTGTGCAAGAAGAATAAAAGCCGTGTTGCTGTATTTATCGGATTTCATTTGCCCCAAGCCCAAACATCACGTTCCCGTTTTCTACATATATATATTGTAATCGGCATTAATTGCGCACAGTTATCATCATCAATTTCTACTTTATCGCGTAGTCAGGAGGGGCCTTACGAGGACCGAATCGGAGTTTTTCCTTGATCATTTCTCCTTGATTGCCAAAATGATCTTAGCGTCTCCCAACCTACCAGAGATGTAATATTATTATGTACTGTGGGAGAGCCACGCTTCGGCATGAATGGGCCAGCTCGACCGGAATGATAACACGACTTCACAGAAAACCGGCGTGAAGCAGCACTGTGCTGTTTCGCTGCGTGAGTGGGGCTACCGGAGGCCCAATCCCGGGGAAAGGGGGGTTTAAAGGTTGGCAGCGCACGTGTGACTCCACGAGTGTCCATGGGCGGCGACAATCGCTTACCATCAGGTGATCCGTCTGCTCGTCTGCCACCTATCACTAGAAAAAAATATGAGAATTGTATAAAAGTAACTTTCAGTTTGTCGTATGTTCTCGAACAACAAATGAAAATACAGTTTGGTGTATTACTGATATACAGTTGTCTTTTGTCAAATGCTCAGATATTTTTGGTGACTTTAAAAGCTACGATCATTCTGCAGGTGACTGTGCCTATTTAGAATGGACGTGACGTTAAGCGGAATATTTTTAAAGCTTCATTAGTTAGGAATACGAGTAGGCATCATACTTTGATAGTCATAATTTATTACGAGAAATAATAAATAAGGCCACAGAATTTTTATTTGGCGACGCGCTTAAACTTCTCTTCTAGTAACTAATAATCGGGAAAATGACAGAGCCTTTAATTAACTGATTCATCTTCTTTACAAACGCCAACTAAAAATGTGAAAAAAAGCGTCAAGTCAATATCAACAATAAATTTTACTTGTCCTTCTGATTTATACATTGCAATCTAATTTACTGACTCAGCCACGGAATTTGTAACTCATCACCATTTTACGTTTTACAAATTCAATATAAGCAGCTTAAAATAATAGTTGATATTTTTATAGCAATCTTTTGCAATTTATTATTAAGTAAATAACACTATTAAAAATATGCGGATTTGTCGGTTGTATGAGGAGTGCAGTAAACGTTGCCCAGATTCAGATTTGTTTGCCTCTAAAAGACAACATTTCCGTAAAATACTGCTGGATCTCCTAAATGAAACATAGTGTTAATTTAATTTGATTCCTTAATTTGACATTGTGTAACGCTATTATTAACGCTATTATTATTACTAATTAACTTTCTTTGTGATTTCACTAACTTGTATAATTAAATAATTGACTTAACTGTAAGAATTAATAACATAATTTAATAAATACTAATATTCAATTTAATTTAGTTGTAATCTCAAATGTTTGTTTGTTTGCTCACCAAGCGATTCGTTATGATATACCTACGTGTAAACACGTTAATAACTAAAGTTTTGTTCATAAGTTAAATTAAAATGTCTCTCTATCTCTCTCTAATACGCAATAATGATGGTAGTCTGTTGTGTTTCCAATAAATAAATAAAGAAGATAACTATTGACTGAGATACTGTTATTCAGACGCGCATTGGTTGTGGCAGACTTAGTAATTTAGAAGGTAACTTATATATTTCGAAGGTAACTTATATGTATATTCTCAGGTGACTAATGCTATTATAAAGAAGTTTGTTTAATTAGTACCCATTTATTTCAAGTGAATACTAATTAATTTACCTAATATATTCTGTTGATACGTGGAACTGGACTTATTATATTGTTTGCTCACTTCTACAATCAAACTTCATTAGAAACTCATTATTTGGTCTAGAGTCACGACCGACATAAGGAAAAGATCGTGATAATATGTAACGCATCCGTTCACAGCAATTCAAAGTGTTATGACGTGTTTGAAGGCCATCAGCTCGCTTCTGGATGTTGAAGATTTACGAACCCATAGGTTATCAGCAAAATAATAGTGTAAATCAACCACAGACGTGCACCCTAAACAGAATGAGCCATTTTTGATAAACCGCGCGAAGCCGTCAGTACTGGGGTAACGTACTGGGCGACGTTCTTTCTCTATCGCACCCGTACCTATAAAGATGCATTAAAGCTGCGTCAGGGCCGGTTATATCTGTTTCATACTCTGTGACGTTTTTTTCCGAAAATGGCAGGGGGGTTTTAAGGTTGGCAGCGCACTTGTGACTCCACTGGTGTTACGAGTGTCCACGGGCGGCGGCAATCGCTTACCATCAGGTGATCCGTCTGCTCGTCTGCCACCTATGACTTAAAACAAAAATGACGCATTCAAGAATTCCACAGGTTCACAGAAACTAAACGATCAATCATAAAAACAAAACTATACTACATGTAGGATTGGTGATCGGTAGATGCATGATAAGGAACGTGTAAGAGATCGATATTTGAATTATAGAATGACGTGCGAGAGGGAGATAGAAGACGAATGGCGGACGGGTTGTATAATGGAGGCGGAGGGGAACAGAGGTGCAACAATGTTTTAGGTTAGCCGCTGAAAACCAGCGTCGGCGCTGGCTATACTCGGCCAGTGTCGACAAAAGCTGAGCGGTCACCTATTTGACACTTTTAAATTTTTTTACTATTTTATTTAGTATCTATTTATGTTATTGTTTTGTTATATTATTATCTGTATTAACTGTATGTTCTTTTTACTTATTGTGTCAAATAAAGATTTATTCATTATTCATTCATTCATGTAAAGACAGTGTAAGACGACGACGCTTGAAGATTATTATAGAAGCCTTATTCCCGAAACCTGGGTGTATTATTTATTCTGTCCCACATACATACATATATCAAAATCAGTAAAAAAGTGTAAAAACATAAGCAATATCAAGGAGGCGGGTCCAGCCGTCGATCCTCAACACTAGGCTTGATGTGAACATCATTATCACAGCATCTTATTTACACTTGGGACAAGCCATGGCTTTGGAGCCGATACGCTTGGACCGGGATTCTGGATTTGGTGAGTCTGGTATTTAACTACAATGAAGCGTCAGCCATCTCCACCTCCTCATCTTAGCATGTAATTCCCGGTTACGTCCAAGGCTATCGCTTTGGAGCCCGGGGTACCTACGCTTAGACCATGATTCAGAATTTGGAGAGTCTGGTACCTAATTACAATGAAGCGGCTGCCGTGTGACCTTCGTAACCCTTTTGACAGGGGAATCAGACCAAATGAATCACGATAACAAAATTCGGAAACTTTCCGAAATGTGCAGGTTCTCACGATTTTTTTTAATGTATTAGGTGGCAGACGAACAGACGGATCACCTGATAGTAAGCAATTGCCGCAGCCCATGGTCACTCGCGGAGTTACAAGTGCGCTCCTAACCTTTAAACCCCCCTGTCCCCCGGCCTCCAGTATCCTCACTCACGCAGCGAAACACAGCACAGTGCTCCTTCACGCCGGTTTTCTGTAAGGCCGTGCCGTGGTAGAATATGTCCAAAAACTAAAGAAGAGACCAAATTCAGATCTGAACCTAGAGTAGTCACCTGTGGAGTACCTCAAGGTAGCATTTTAGGACCACTCCTCTTTCTAGTTTTCATCAATGACATACCAAAATGCATTAGTGACCGCATGATATTATTTGCGGATGATTGTACTATTGTATTCAACGATGCGGATATAATTAATGGCAGAATGAATACAATAATCAGTTGGTTAGAGAATAATAAACTTTTAATAAATATTGACAAAACTAAAATTATGGAATTTAATCAAAGACGTAACAAAATATTGACGAACGGAATAGAATGTAAGGGTAAAGTTATCGACCCTACAGTTAGCACTAAGTTTTTAGGCCTCTATATTGACGATAATTTAAAATGGCAAAATCATATCCAATTTGTTTGCAATAAGCTCTCCCAATCGTCCTATAGCCTGTATCTATTATCACGAAAAGTAGGTCTTCAGTCTCTACTAGCATCCTATCATGGCTTTGTCGCTTCAAGATTGAGGTATGCAATTATATTCTGGGGCAACGCCACAAATTGGGAAAGAGTGTTTAAATGTCAAAAGAGATGCATACGGGCAATGTGCTATCTGAAAAAAACCGACAGCTGTAAACCATATTTTCGTGAACTAAACCTATTGACGTTGCCGACACTCTACATTTTTGAACTGGCTCTTTTCGTTAGACAACACCCAAACCTATTCATTACTGTTATTAAAACGCGTAACCGTACACTGGTACGCGCGGCTAACCAAATATCCTTCAAAACGGCATTATAAAGTGTTTTCCAAATGGCGCCAAAAGTTTATAATAAGATTCCTACCGCAATTAAAGAATGCGATCATTACATAACTTTTAAACATAAACTATTTAAATTCTTAAATGATAATGCCTTTTATTCGGTAAAAGAATTTCTGGATTTTAAATGTATACTGTTCTGTTTCTTTTATACTGTCTTAATGGATTTTATCTTAATTTAATTTTTATGACGTAAGCAATATATTGTTAATCTTGTTTTAATTGTTAATGACAAGTTGATTTTAATGAATTTGGTTGCAACTGATTTATTTTCTTAATTATTTTGACATTTAAGTATCATCTAAGTATTCCCATCTCTGTTTAACATTCATACGCCAACGAGGCAGAACACGGTGTGACTTTTATAATTTTAATTTAGATCTTAATACCTACCTGTGCTTCATGAATAAATGATTTGTATTTGTATTTGTGGTATTACTCCGGTCGAGCCTCACCGCAGAGCTAATAGTAGATAACATAGATTTAAAAAATGCAGAGGTACATGCTCGTATTCGCACCTAGGATCTAGTTAAAAATGGAAAATCCTTCTGGGTGTCCCAATCCTACCTTCAAGGTGGCAGGCGAGCCTGGCCTCGCTCCATATCGTGGGGAAGGTGTGGAGACTCAGCCATCCATTGGCCTCTGGGTAGAAGTGGTATCCTGGACGAAACCTGGTGCCGTCTGGTGCCGCCTCCGAAGGCTCTAGTGGGAAAAACAAAATAATATTCACATTGAAAAACATCTTGATGAACTAGATTACCAATTACAATATCTTTTTGAAAATAATATCTGGGTTCCCATCATCAGATCCTGACGCAGTGTGTTCTTTCAAATAAAAAAAGAATTCTGTAAATCGGTCAATAACGGGCGGAGATATCGGTAAACAATTGAACATACCTACATAACAACACATACAGTCTTAGAATAAATCATAAGACTGTCCAACATAGAACCTGCTCCTTTTTTTGAAGTTGGTTAATAATAAGAGCAGATCTGTTGCCTCGTGGTCCTACTATCGGTAATTTGCTTCCTGTATGTAAGTATGTAGGTAAATAGCCCTTATTTTCACTCGTTCCCACTTGCTACGTACCCACGCCCCCGTAACTACCACCGGTATGTACCTACCTATTCTGGGTATCCTGATTTGGACTGAAACTGTTCCCTTGGAGGTTGGTTTTGAACTATTGAAACAAGAATTAAAACTTTTAAAGTTTAAATATAATATAGGTTTTCGTGACATATTATTTACAAATTATTCACGAGATCGTGTTATCTCGCACCTACTCTGTAAGTACATTATAATATAGTGTACGGTACAGAGAATAAAAAGGTTCGTCACCTTAAAATTAATTTTCGCTTGCACGGCCAGAATCAGTTATACCAACATCATCATCAGCAACCCACACTCGTCCACTGCTGGACATAGGTCTCCCCTAATGCACGCCACTGCTCCCGATTTTCAGCCACTCTCATCCAGCCCACACCAGCCAGCCTTCGAATGTCATCATCCCATCTTGTCGCAGGGCGTCCTACACTACGCTTACCGAGTCGCGGTCTCCACTCAAGGACTTTACGGCTCCAACGGCTGTCAGTTCTGCGGCTAATATGACCAGCCCACTGCCACTTCAGTTTGCTAATTCGGTGGGCTATGTCGGTGACTCTGGTTCTCGGTTGGATTACATCATTTCTGATGCGGTCCTTCAGAGATATACCAACATACCGTTTTAAAAAGATCTGCCAACCTTCTTTAAATTTTCTTTACATCAAAAGGAATCAATGTTGCTACAAGCAAATCTGAACTTTCTGATCTAACAGTAAGCTTAATTTTCTGTGCAATACCTGACTCTGACAAATTTACGAATGGTAATAAGTGCTCATAGCATATCAAACGAATCAATTTGAAAACTGACGAACCTTTTCGTTCTTTGACTGTACTTACCGAGTAGGTGCGAGAAACCCACCGTGAATAAATAAATAGATCATTATTTATTCGGGTTTTTACCAATGTTGAAAGAACAGGTATTACAAGAAGTTCCATATAAGAGAAAAAAATTGCTACTTGTAAGCTATTCATATTGCTTTTTCTGTGGGTTTCTGTTTGTTTAAGGCGACGGGTAGGGCACACTAGCGACGCCAATCGATTTTAATTTTTAGCTACTAAACCGGATCTACTTTAAACTATATCGGGGTTACAACCTCTCGGCAAACACTTATACTATTTATTAAATAACCATGCACAAATGTTGAGTCCGTTTTTGTACGCGAAAAATCTTTCGCGTACGCGTTGGACCCAACATTTGTGCATGGTTATTTAATAAACAGTGTAAGTGATTGCCGAGAGTAACAATAACAAATAAGTCATGGAGTCTTTTCAATATGATTAGTACAATGCTGACTGTACTGTACAAAATGATCTTAACGTTCAAATCTACCAATAATATCTGAGCATTGATAAAAATCACTTTTAGGATCCTAAGGTTTTTTTTAGTTCATAGGTGGCAGAAGAGCAGACGGATCACCTGTTGGTAAGCGATTGCCGCCGCCCATGGACACCCGCGACACCAGAGGAGTACCAACCTTTAAACCCCCTTTCTTCCGGATTAGGCCTCGGGTACCCTCACTCACGCAGCGAAACACAGCACAACACTGCTTCACGCCGGTTTTCTGTGAGGCCGTGATATCACTCCGGTCGAGCCGACCCATTCATGCCGAAGCTTGGCTCTCCCACGGTCGAAGTATATTTTACTCATAGTATATTTATAAGTAATTAGTAGGTATTGATAGTTATCTCACCGCTGTCGCTAGGGGCTCCGCTGACTGCGTACGCGCACAGCGCCACTCCGAGGAAGAGCAGACGCGCCATCTTGCGTAGATTACGGGTAGCTAAGAGCTACCGCTATAAGTTACGTTCGCTTTTATATCCGCGCTGAATCATGACGTAGGAACAGGATAAAATTGCCTTGTATTATTTTTATGAGTAAATGATTTTATAGATATAGTAGATTTACATCTATGATTGTATTTATACTATTAGATCGATGATGAGGGAATACATCTTGAGGAAACCTGCACGTTTCGGGTAGTTTCTGAAACGTGTAACCGTGGCTCAGTTGGTGTGGTTCCCCTGTTAAAGGGTTGCCAAGGTCAGACGGCAGTTAAGATGAGGGTATCCCCAATAGCGACACCAATCGATTTAAATTGTTAGCTACTAACCGGATCTATTTTAAACAATTTTGGAGCGGCATTCGCTAAGCAAACAGTTATGCTATTTATTTAATAATCGTGCAATTATTTTAGATCTGTTTTTGCACTCGAAATTTGGATTAACGGAAAACGGTCACTCATGAGTGGCCGTTTTTGGTGGTAATTCAAATTTCTAGTACAAAAGCAGACCCATAAGTTAAGTATTAAAATACAGTAGGTATAAGAGTTTTCCGAGAGATTGCAGCTTCGAAATTGTTAAAAAGGAATCCGGTTTTGTTGCAAACAATTTAAATCTATTGGCATCGCTAGTGTGCCCTACATTGCCAGACTCCCCAAATCCCCAAAGCGATAGTTTTGGACGCAACCGGGAACTACACGCTAAGATGAGTTGGGGTGTAGATTTACATCATCAGCAACCCAAACTCGTCCACTGCTGGACATAGGTCTCCCCTAATGCACGCCACTGCTCCCGATTTTCGGCCACTCTCATCCAGCCCACACCAGCCAGCCATCGAATGTCATCATCCCATCTTGTCGCAGGGCGTCCAACACTACGCTTACCGAGTCGCGGTCTCCACTCAAGGACTTTACGGCTCCAACGGCTGTCAGTTCTGCGGCTAATGTGACCAGCCCACTGCCACTTCAGTTTGCTAATTCGGTTAGATTTACATACACCCTCTTTATTTATTTTAGGTTCACCTAGAACACTTATGATCATGCTGTGGTCTACTGATCTACTTTTTTGACTGGCCAGATGGCGCATTTGAGGTGACCCTGCCGCATACGCTAAAGGTCGTGGGTTCGATTCGATTCCCACCCTGGACAAACATTCGTGTGATGAAAACTTGTATTGGTTCAGTGTCTGAATGTAATACTTATATTGAGTTCCTATGTATAATTCCTAATACTTCTGTTGTCTGATGTCCGTAATACAAGTGCTTAAGTTATTTTGTAACGGAATCAGATCAATTTATGAAATGCTGTGTGAATTTATTAAGTATTCAGAACTGAGGAACAAACGGACGGATCACTTGATGGTAAGCGATCACCGCTGCTCCTAGACTTGTAACATTAGGTAACAAGTGTGCTGCCAACCTTTTGAAAAGGAATAAGCCGGCCACTCATCTCCACTACTTCTAGTGTGGCTGATGTCCATGGGCGGCGGTGATTACCATCAGGTGACTCGATTGCCCGTTTGCCTTCCTTTCTCATAAAAAAGGAAAATAAAGAGAACGCTCTTTTCTTCAGGATTCAGGGCATCGGACAACGAAAATTCTTGTTCTAGGCAAGTATAATATCTATGTTTTTATTAGGGTGTTGCAATAATGTCTATGGGCGGCGGTAATTCCTTACCTACCATTCAGGTGATCCGTCTGCTCGTCTGTCTTCTATCATATAATTAACAAACCTACTTTTAATGAACTAGATATTTAATGCCTTGCATTTTACAATGTCGTTGCCTTTATCTCAAATACAAATAAAACGGCCAAGTGCGAGTCAGACTCGCCCATGAAGGGTTCCGTAGCAGCAAGTAAGATATATGGAAGGTAAATTGCGATTTACGGTTTATAACGTATTATAAAAAACTATAAACTATGTACTAGATCTAGTTCAAGCCAATTTTCGTTGTTAGTTTTTATGTTAATGTATATCATATATTTTTTTAGGTTTATTATTGAAAGGGGGGGGGGGGGGGAGAGAAACATTTTACCACTTTGGGAGCAGACGGACAGACAGACAGACATGACGAATCTATTAGGGTTCCGTTTTTTTGATATTTGACTACGGAACCCTAAAAAATGGTAAAAAACGTCGAAAGTGTCGAAACGAAATACCTACGACGATATGCGCGGGCGCCTCGACCACAGAAATGATTCAAGTCTTACCTTGTGCAAGGTCGAGACCATGGTCCTACCTACTTTATTGAATCTGTGGTCCTAGCCGATAATAGCGTCACTTGAGGTTAATATTTAGAAAACTTTTTAGTTGGTAGTTAAACCATTTTTTAGGGCGTACGGGGAAATCCCCACGGGTTATCAGTCCCACAGGTTAAGTATTATGTTAGACTTGAACCGGTATACTACGCCCTGTGGCTAGAGGCTTTTAAGAATACTGCCAAGGTTTTCCCGGCCTGTCGTAAGAGGCCACTAAACGGGCTTTCGGAGTACGTGAGCGTATCCACTGCCGGGGAGTGGCTTGCTCAGCATATGACTCCGCGGGGACGACATTACTGGGTGTCCTGGTAGGTCGTACAGCGTTGAAGGGTCTGTACTGCGCCAGATAGGGGTGAAGCGGCGAGCGCGATTAGCGGTACGGTCTAGTCCCGCCTGTGGGGTTTCCGACCGTGATTGCGCGGCGATGGACACCCCATGGGTTTTAGTTAGGGTTTGAGTCCCACACACCACCTTGTTCCCTACATGTAGCAAGGTGACCCCTGGGAAAAATAAAAATGAACCGATATACTACCTGCTTGTAGGTAGGTACATTGTAATTGTAACATGGACTCTTCTCTTGCTTACCATCAGGCTAAGGAGAGCCAATATACTGTCTCTTAAAAAAAACCTAATCTTCATAGACATACGTTAGTTTATCTGGAATCGTCTTATATCTTTTTTATGTGTTAGATGGCAGACCAGCAGACGGATCACCTGTTTAATAATTATTCAAACATTCTTCTTAAGTAAATAATGCACAAAAGACAAAAGTCTTTAATGCGTATGTGGTGCCAGTGATGACATACGGAACCAAAACGAGGCCGCTTACAATGTGCCGATTAAGGAGGCTCAAAGTCACCCAGAGCAATGGAGAGGGCTATACTCGGAGTCTCCCTACGTGATCGTATCAGAAATGAAGAGATCCGCAGGAGAACTAAGGTCACAGACGTAGCGCAAAGGATTGCATGTCTCAAGTGGCAATGGGCAGGGCACATAGCGAGGAGAACAGACGGCCGTTGGGGCGGAAATGTTCTCTAATGGAGGCCATGTACAGGAAGTCGCAGCCGTGGCAGGCCCCCACAAGGTGGCCCGACGATCTTGTGAAGATCGCGGGAATCCATTCGATGCGAGCGGCACAGGACCGATCTGTGTGGAGAACATTGATTGGCTGAAATGATGATGATGATGAAATAATGCACTTAAAAAAATCCTCGACACATCATTCGGCTGCGACTCGAGGATACTAATAGTGCTTTCTATTCGCTTTATTTCTATATAATTTTTAAGTTTATTATTTACTTAAGGCGACGGGTGGCCTAACTAGCGACGCTAATCGATTTAAATTGATAGCAGCTAAACCGGACATCTTTTTAACAATTTCGAAGTTCGAGCCTCTCGGAAAGAATATATACTATTTGTTTAATTCTTATAATTAACTTTTTGATCTGTTTTTGCACTCTAAATTTGGATTAACGTCATAAGTGGCCGTTTTTGGCGGTAATTCATATTTCAAGTAGGAGGCAGACCAAAAAGGTAATTATAAGTATTGAATAAATAGTATAAGTGCTTTTCGAGATGCTCGAACTTCGAAATTGTTAAAAAGATATCCGGTTTAGTTGCTATAGACAATTTAAATCGATTAGCGTCGCTAGTGAGCCCTACCCGTCACCTTTAGAAAAAATCCTAAACGCCTATGGACAACCGTTACACAAATGCATACTGTAGTCATACATAAGTATTCTCTTGCGCGGGCGCCTCGACCACAGAATATATTCAAGTCTTACTTTGTGCAAGGTCGAGACCTTGGTCATAGCCGATAATCCAATTGAAATCAAATGGCGTCGCTAGTGTGCCCTACCCGTCACCTTTACAAAAAATCCACGAAAAAATACAAGAAGTCGTACATAAGTATTCTCTTGTGGGATGCGGCTCCGGTATCCTCCTTTACATGGCCGTGGTATTGCTTTGCTGGTCGAGCCGACCCATTCATGCCGAAGTGTGGCTCTTCCAATGTGCTAAAAAAGCTCTTTCTCTTAATACCCCACACGGTACCGCCAGGCAATATTTTTTTTTAGGTCACACTACTTATGTGAGTTCTGAGCTATTCATGTTACACTCGTAATAAATAAAATCAAACTTTTAATAATCAATTTATTTTATGAAATATGGTTGTTGTATACTGTACAATAAAAACTTAAGAAACTAACAATAATGCAGTAATTATAATGTATCAATACGGGGATTAACACGATATTTATTATGTGAAACAACATTGTGTACTCACATATTTGGCTCGACGTTTCGGCTACGTTACAGCAGCCGAAATGTCGAGCCAAATATGTGAGCCTACACAATGTTGTTTCACATAATAAATATCGTGCTAATCCCCGTATTGATACATTATGGTTATAATGCAACGCGAAAATCTAAAAATAATGCAGTAAGTACTTAAGTTTTATCTATTTTATTTTATTAAAAATAAAAATAATAAACTATATAAAATTAATTGTAATTGGTTTTGTCTTTCAGAGATATAGGGAATAAAATTGGTGGAATCGGCCTTTGTTCATAAATGTTTGTTAAACCTTTGTTAAGGTGACGTGTATGGCACACTAGCGACGCCAATCGATTTTAATATTTTGCTACTAAACCGGATCTATTTTAAACAATTTTGGGGTTACAAACTCTCGGCAAACACTTATACAATTTATTAAATAACCACGCACAAATGTTGGGTCCGATTTTGTACGCGAAAATATGATTCACGCCAAAAGTGGCCGCTTTTGTCGTGAATCAATATTTCGCGTACGCGTTGGACCCAAAATTTCTGCATGGTTATTTGATAAATAGTATAAGCGTTTATCGAGAGGGTGTAACCCCGAAATTGTTTAAAAAAGATCCGGTTTAGTAGCTAAAAATTAAAATCTAGTGCTAGAGCTAGTGTGCCCTACACGTCACCTTAAGGTAGTACCTACAACCGAACAAGTGGAAACTTAACTTCGTCAAAACTGTAAAAAAGTGATCAAAACGTAAAAAAAATACCATATTTTACCAGAATCGGTCTAAATTGTCGAGAATAGGCCTTTAAGGCCGACTCGTATCTTCTCTCGAAAGCGCGAATTATAGTCGCCTTTACAGTTTATCGGGGATGATTTAGCCCTTCTGCTAGTACCTTAGGCTTATTGATCTCACATAAGAAAGGGTAGGTTAACGAGCAGGGCAGGTCATTCAGCTCAGGACTTTCCGGTGTTTACGAGGAGCCCGGCACACTCCTCCTTACCTCCCTTGTTGTTTGGCTCATCCTTCCGCCACTTCTTGAATTGTTTATCTTCCAAAAGTTTACCTGTGAGAGACAAACAGCTATTTCCAACATAATGAACTAGAAATGGTATTTAGTGCGCCCAGTGGGGCACACACGACACATTCACATAATCCGACTCAAAACTAAATTTGATTTATTCTGTAATTTTTATTATTATTAGAGATAATGTTTAAACGCCCGGTTTGTAAACGCCCTGTTAGTCTAGTAGTTTAAAGTACCGGGCCGTGATCTCAGGGTCCTGGGTTCGATTTCCCGGGTCGAGCGAAAAGTAATATAGAAAGTAATAAGAATTTTTCAGACATAGCTCGGGTTCGTGATCACCAATCCGCATTTGGCAAGCGTGGTGATTAAGCCTAATCCCATCACAGTAGCGATAACTTGATTTCTATGATGGAGGCCTTTGCCCTGCAGTGAAACAGTTTATAGGCTGATCAAAAGAGATAATGTTCATTTTAAATTCTATCTTACTTTTACTTAATTAGATTTAGATTATTTTATTTTAATTACTGAAATGTTTTACTATGTTAACTTTGCTCAACTTTAATTCAATAAAGTCTTATACAAATATAATTTTAATCTGTTGCTTGTGGTCTGACCCCGGTACAAAAAATGTTTTCAAATTATTAAGTAAATGTCACCTGACTCCTGCGGTACAAGCTTAGACAATTTAACATGGGACGTGGTATAGCGCAAATCTAGTTTTAAAACATTCTGCTAAAATCCGCGGGGGGAAGGGAAGTTTAGTAATGGTCTAGATATGAATAAATGAGTGACATTATAGGAATGAGTTGGTTGCATACAAAAACGTTGTTATTAAGTACCTACATGTACAAAAGCATATAAAATTGGTTAATTTATAAGTAATGAAATGAAATGATGATTTGTTTAAGAACATAGGTGAATCACTTGATCACAGCAGCGAAAATGCAGATAAGTACTAGAAAAGTTATACCTTATTTAATACCTCGGTGGCCTAGTGGTCAAGGCGGTCACCAGGATGGTGAAATGGTTTGATTTTTGGAACAGTCATACAGTGTTAGTTGTTCATTCTAATAAAAATGTAATATGCAAGGCTGTGTGTGTTAATTGTCTAAGGGTACAAGCATTCATGCTTAGTGCAGAAGTCGCCAATCTGTAGGACCCTGTTGTATGTGGCTGCTAATAAAGAAGTATTTATTATTTATTAATCCTCGTGCAATCGACATTGAAGTCCGAATTCAGAGATTTCATACATTCGTCTCTAGAATATAAGCATTCGTCAATATAAATTCCTAGCTCGTCTTCAATATCGAGTGCTCGAGGACAGGCCCTCAGAGCCTTCAGTGTGCTTCTGTTACCATTTTAGTGTCACCGCAAAAAATGTCGGCGGTAAGTTGGTTTGACATTTGAACATCAGGGGACAAGTCCTAAAGATTGAGGTAAACAATAGTCCTAACCAAATATGTGCACCGGATGTTTTCTAGTTCCATGGTCCTAACAGAATACAGCAACATTTTTTTAGCTGGCACTTTCATATTTGGACCAAAAATATATGACAGGCCGAGGATCACTTTTTATCTCTTCTCAAAGCCTTTGATATTATAAACAATTGACATATCAACTTTTTTTTACATTCGCTCAGTACTTATTTAAAAATTTATTAGGTATAGGGCAATGACTAAGCAATGTATTTCCTTAGTCATTGGTATAGGGGTCATAGCTTTGCTACATGTATAGTTATCTGTGGCTTTAGTCAGTAACTGTCAGTTGTTCATAAGTGTCAGTCTAATAAAATGACCAGGTTCGTGAAATTTATTATGTTCAAGCTTTTTTTTTTCTTATGTGTTTGTTTTACTGCGGATGGTGTTATAACTTGTGATTAGATACAACTCGTAAATACTTCAGTTTTGAAAATAGGTAATTATCTTTCACTGGAATGTTGAATATTGGCGCTGTAATTTGGCATAAATACACTGTACATAATAATAAATCCTGCTTTATTTATTAAACTCTTTAAGGTGACTGAAGATGTGAGCGATGAAGTGAATTAAATATCAAAAAAGAATGAATATATTAAGAGAATGAATTATTCCAAAAATATATCAAAATCTATGTGGCAAATCATAAGAGAAAAAACTAATAAAAATATTAAAAGATCAAAAAATAATATAAAATCAAACAAATAATACCATAATTGAAAACCCAAGTGAAGTAGCTAATTGATTAAATAACTATTTTGTGTCAATAGGCTCCAGACTTAAATACGAAGGAGGAACCAAAGGTTCGCCCTGTAATTAATCCAAACACAAATACGCTTTTTCAAAGCCCAGTCAGCCCAACAGAAATAGAAAAAAATATAAGAAACCTCAAAAACCAACTAAGCTGCGGACACGATGAGCTCCCACCAAAATTAATAAAATATTGTATAAATGAATTGTTAATGCCAATTACTTACCTAACAAATCAATCATGTATAGAAGCCAAATTTCCAGGTTTACTAAAATTTGCAGTCATAAAGCCTAAACCTATGAATAAAACACCGTTGGACCCCAGTCATTTTCGCACCATTTCACTCTTATCCCCCTTTTCAAAGATCTTTGAATCAGCTATGGCAAAACAACTAGAGACCTTTTGTAAAAAATATATCGTGTATGATAACCGTTAAAATGGTTTCAGAAAAAAGAAGTCGACCATTACAGCTTTATTCAAATTTATCAATGATGCCTTAGATATTATTAATAATAAAAATATGCAGTGTACGTGATGTTGGATCTAAGTAAAGCATATGATAGAGTTAATCATAAAATTTTATTAAATAAATTGTATGGTATTGGTATCCGCGGACAAGCTCATGAGTGGTTGGCAAGCTATTTATGTAATCGAAAACAATTGGTTACCATAGAATAACTTGACCCCCATAAAAATATTGTGTCGAGTTCTAGTTCAGAAGTTCTTAAGACTATAAATTCTATACCCCAGGCCAGCGTGTTGGGTGGCTTATTGTTCCTGAAATACGTCGAATTGAACAGTAACCATTATTATTAATTGGAAACCGCACATTTAGAGAATTTCTGGTAAACTATCAAAATGTTTATATGCACTGTATCACTTAAAAAATGTACTGATCTTAAAACTGCAACGTCAGCATACTAATTATACATAAAATTGTACAGTAAATTATACATAAGTACTTATAGACCTAGTTTTAAGTCATTCAAATCTATGACGATTTGTAAGTGCTGTGTACAAGCCTATGCAAATAATGAATTATTTGATTGATTGATTGATGCAATAAAGAATATGACTATGACTTAATGACTCCCTTGTTCTCCTTTTTGATGACTTGAAAACGCGAATGGTGGGACTCTAAGTAATGAGCAGATGTTCTCATGGTCGAACCGACCTCCTGCAAATTTGGGACCCTGTGATAAGATGATCGATGGTCTGCACAGAAATGTCACAAGGACACGTGTCCGTTTCTGTGATTTTAAACCTGTAGAGGTAGGCCCTATGATACCCGTGGCCAGTTAGGTACTGGGTTAGGTAGAAGGGCCTGCCACATTGTTCCACGATAGCAAAGACGTCATCTAACTCCGGGCATAAGCCCCTTGTATGACTACCTTGCTCCGCGTTGGCGTCCCTCCACCCCTCCAGAGTTTCCTTCCTGGCTTCAATGTTCAAGCTAATTTCAACCTACTTCTATAGAATGACAGTAGAAAAATGAGGTGGGTTGTTATTCGGTTTGGTCAACTGGACCCATTACTGGACCTAAGAATAGGTACTCAAATCTTACCTACCGTCTAAATATGTCCAACCAGCCCATTTTAAATGGAGGCCGATGTAAAGCTCAACGTGGGATGCGCTTTCATGGTAGCTCTTCCATATCTCCTGTTGAATATTGAATTAATGTTTAGGTGGGGTGAGTTTCCATACATTGTGACATTTTGCATCTGTCAAAAGGGGGATCTAGACCAGCGCCACGAAAGAAGTCTCGCGGAAAAACACGGAACTAAAATTTGGGATTCCTTGTGTCCATTCGTTTTTAATTGTTAGCTACAAAACCGGATCTATTTTTAAATATTGTTCATCAAAATATACAGGGCTTCTCCGGTAAAGATTTGGAATTGGAACTTTTTTTAAATAAAATGAATATACATGTCCTCTGTGTTACTGAACACTGGTTGAGGCAACATGAACTTATTATTAATATTGATAATTATAAAGTCATAAGTGCGTTCACAAGAAAGTCGGCCATTAGGGGTGGGTCACTTAAATTTATTACATAATTCATTAAAAGCAAAGGAGCGCAAAGACATAGTCGCACTTTCAACTGAACGAACTATTGAACTATCTTGTGTAGAGATTGAACGGTTTATCATTATTTGTGTATACAGACCTCCCTCTGGTAACTACAATAACTTTGAATCTGCCATGGAGGAGGTGCTGAGAAAAGCAACTAATTGCAACAAGCAAGTAATTGTATGTGGGGATTTCAATATTAACATCTTAGAACACAGTCAAAGTTCGGGTATGCTTCTTAATCTATTTAAATCTTTTGATTTACGCCATCTGTTTAATGACCCTACACGCATTACCCCCACATCAGCTACTTGTATTGATAATATTTTCTGTAATTGTAAGGCGATTAAAAAATCATTAATAAATTTTATAAATTCAGACCATACAGGACAGATAGCTGTTTTTGAACACCGTCATGCAACTGCTTCCTCTTCTTTTGTCTATAGGCCAATCACCACTAGTCGTGTGGAAAAATTTAAGGAAAATGTTGAAAACAACGTTTCCCTGATGCAAGTAAGTAAGTATGCTAATATATGAACTTTACAATACTTTGTTTAATGTTATTGAAGAGGAGTTTGAAGTAATTTTTACTAAGAAACAAGTCAAAGTAGACAATACTAAAACAATTTTTAGCGATTGGGCAACTAAAGGCATCTTCAAAAGCAGGCGCACTTTATTTGAATTATATAACATTAAAGCTAACTCCAATGATCCTACAATAACTGAACATGTTAGAAACTATTCCAAGCTATTTAAAAAAGTCTGCGCAATAGCAAAAGCGAATTATTTAAAAGATAAAATTAAAAATTCAAATAATAAAATCAAAGCCACTTGGAATATGATTAATAAAGAGACTTGTAAAAATACTACTCAAGACCTCAAGTACTCTTTGAAAATTGATAATAAACAACTCAACGAGGACGTAGAAATAGCAAAGGCATTTGAATCATTCTTTGCTAATATACCTCTTATTACCACTAGTAACTTAAATTCTAGTCCTCAGCTTGCTAATTGTCTTCTTCAATCCAGTGTGGATGAGTGCTTGACTTCTTTTAGTTTCCATCACATCAACCCGGAAACTATACTTAAAACTTTTAAAGACATCAACGTAAAGAAAACAGAAGATTTGTGGGGAATATCAGTAGAAATATTAAAGAATATAATAAAAATCATTGCTCCATATTTAGCTGTAATATTTAATGAATGCGTAGATATTGGTCAATTTCCAAATCTGATGAAATATAGCAAAGTTCTACCACTTTTCAAATCAGGTGATAGAAGTGACCCATCTAATTACAGACCAATATCCATTTTACCTGCCCTTAGTAAAATATATGATAAAGTTATATTCCATCAATTATTGGGTCATTTTAATCTAAACAAATTATTGCATAATAAACAATTTGGATTTACTAAAGGCAAATCTACTACTGATGCGGGAGTTGCACTCATCAAGCACATTTTTGATGCATGGCAAAATAAGCAAGATGCTGTAGGTATATTTTGTGACCTATCCAAAGCATTCGACTGCGTTAATCACCAAACATTATTAATGAAGCTACAGCATTACGGCCTCACAGATAGCTCTCTGAGCTTAGTACGGTCATACCTAAGTGATAGAATTCAAAAAGTCAATGTTAATGGAACTAACTCTCCTGGCGCCCTTTTACAGATGGGAGTGCCCCAGGGCTCGATATTGGGGCCCTTACTGTTTATTATATATGTAAATGACCTACCTTACTTTACTAAAAACTTGTGTGACATAGTATTATTTGCAGATGATACTTCTTTAATTTTTAAAACTAATAGACATAAAGATAACTTTGACGATGTAAATAATGCTCTCACTCAAGTGCCTACATTGGTTTACTGTAAATAATTTACTTCTCAATGCAAAAAAAACTAAATGTGTCAAATTTACATTGCCCAACGTAAGACAGGTCAGCACTAGGATTAATATGAATAGTCAAAATGTTGAAGTAATTAATTCTACAGTCTTTCTAGGCGTCACGTTAGACTCAAAATTACAGTGGGGTTCTCATATTGCAGCCCTGGCAGGGAGACTTAGTTTGGCTGCATATGCAGTCAAAAAAATAAGACATCTGACCGATATTGAAGCAGCCAGACTTGTGTATTTCAGTTATTTCCATAGCGTTATGTCTTATGGTCTGCTGTTATGGGGCTCTGCGGCTGATATTCAAGCTATTTTTGTGCTACAGAAACGAGCTGTCAGGGCCATATACGGACTTAGGCCACGAGACTCGCTTAGAAACTTGTTCAAAGAAATTAACATTTTAACATTAGCATCACAGTACATCTTTGACTGTATTATGTATGTTTATAAAAATTTAGAAACCTTCCCTCGAAAATCCGACAACCATAACCTAAATACTAGAAATAAACACAAGCTTGCTGTTCCACATCTCAGACTTCATAAGATTGGTAATTCATTCGTAGGAATGAGTATTAAAATATTTAATAAGTTACCACAAAAGCTTGTTGATTTACCAATGCCTAAATTTAAAACACATGTTAAAAATTATTTAATGGCAAAAGCCTATTATACAGTTAATGATTACTTAAATGACAAGAATTTGTGGAAATGATAAACTGTTCGCCTACACCCATGATACTGTACTTAAAAAAATTTGGTGATTAAAAAGAGTAACTGGCGAGTTTCTTGCCGGATCTTCTCGTCAGAATCAACTTTCCGATTCCGGTGGTAGAATCACATTATATTTATTAATATCTTAGTATATTTTTTGTATCGACATATATGTTTAATTACATGTATAATATACATAGCTATAATTTATATTTTTTTCATGTATGACGATTTGTAAGAGCTGTATATAAGCCTATGCAATTAAAGAACTTTTGAATCTTTGAATCTTTGAATCATTTTGAACAATTTCGGGGTTCCTACCTCTCGGCAAAGACTTATACTATTTATTAAATAACCATGCACAAATGTTATGTCCGTTTTTGTACGCGAAAAATTGATTACCGCCAAAAGCGGCCACTTTTAGCGTTAATCAATTTTTCGCGTACAAACGTTGGGTCCGCATTTGTGCATGGTTATTTAATAAATAGTATAAGTGTTTGCCGAGAGGTTGTAACACCGAAATTGTTTAAAATAGATCCGTTTTAGTAGCTAAAAATTCAAATCGATTGGCGTCGCTAATGTGCCCTGCCCGTCACCTTAAAGCTCAAATTTAAATGTTAATGTCGCCTCAAGCGCGTTTTTCATGGGCCTTCTTTGGTGGCGCGGATTTTATATGGGTAATGAGATTGACACACAGTCAAAAATTAAAGTGTAATTTCTTAAATTAAATCAAAATAGCGCTATTTTGATTTAATCTAAGTGCAATTTGCGTGATAATTTCTTTACAACTTTTAAGGAAGAAAATACCTCGGCTTCTATTTGATCGTCTATGATGGCCAGGTGGCCACCCTCAGCTATGCAGATCTTGTGGGCCTGATACCAGTTCTTCGACTCTCTGTGGCGCTTGTAACAGCTGCCGGTTTTGTTATTGTGCTTGTAACCTGCAAAGAAGAACTTACTAGTAGTTAATACCGAATCTTGTGTAGAGTGGAACGGTGTCTTCTAGAGCCACGAATCCCCCTTTCGAGCATTTTATCCACATTTTGAACCCAATTTTTTCTCAATTATCTGTTTGTTATTTTACTTTTATTTTTTTGTTTGTTAAATTATGAAATTACATCTGTTGTGATTTATTGTGATGCTGGTACCCCAATTTTCCCAATTTTGTAATTTTGTGTGAATAACGGGAAAACTGAGGGACATTGAAGTCGAATTAGAGATTTATATCGACAAATGTATGAAATATCTAAATTCGACTTCAATGTCTAGTGCACGAGAATTCCCCTCAGTTTTCCCGTTATTCGCACTAAATTACTCAATTGGGAAGTGGAGTTATTTTTAGACATAAGTAGGTAACAAATGGCTATGTATCTAGCATAAAAAATACTATGTTTTGTTTACATTCTGTTAATCATAATAACAGTATTATTATTATTTGATAGAAATGGGGTGAGCCTTGCGTCTCATAGCCACTGCGACCAGTAGATGATCTATTGTGGCAGCCCCGTTACCTATTAAAGCACCTCATGCAGCTCCAGTTCCAGGATCAACCCGAGAATGGAGCTGATGGGGGAGCTCCTGATCTCGTCAGCCGAGATCATGTGTGCTCCCAGGTGCCGGCTTCTGCAGCGGTGCAGCGCTATGCACTCGCCGAGGACGTGGATAATCGTTTCCTCGTCCTCGCGACAGAACCTGCAGATTTTGGTATCTGTAAGGCCCATGTTGTGCAGGTGCTTGTTTAATTTGCAGTGCCCTGTGAGGGTCCGAGTGAGTGCCCTAACATGTCCTCTACTCAGTTTTGTTATTTCTACAGCTCGTCTCTGATCGAACGCCTGTATCAACGCCTTAGACTGTTCTAGTCGAGGTAGTCTTTTCCAGAATTCAGTGCTTTGTTTATGCTCCCACTCTTTTAACTCGAACCTGACCATCTTCTGTTACCTATGTCCATTGAATAATAACAAGTATTATTCTATGCCTGTCTAAAAAGAAAACTCCACTTCCAAATTTAGTAAATTAGTGCGAATAACGGGAAAACTTAGAGGAATTCTCGTGAACTCGACATTAAAGCCGATTTAGAGTTTTTATCGACAAATGAATGAAATATCTAAATTCGACTTTAATGTCTAGTGCATGAGACTTTCCCTCCTGTTCGCCTTACGTACCTACCCCTCTGGAAGACCTACATTTCCCTTAGGTATTATGCTAAAAGTGACACGAGCAAGCAGATCACCTGTTCGCAAGTAAGTATAGAATACACGAACCAGTATTTTTACGACAAAAATTCAAAATTCAACTAAAAAAGGAGAAGTGTGACCAATCAGGAGTGCATGAAGAACGCATTTACACTGATGGATCTAAAACGTCCACGGGCTCGGGCGCAGGCGTACACTCCCTGGATCTAAACATCAACATACATATAGGCGTACACAGCTCCATATTCCAATGCGAATGTGTGGCAATAACGGAGGCCGCAAGAGCAGTGCGCAGGCGTGACATCCGAGACTACTGCATACATTTTTTATCACACAGTGCATCTGTCCTCATGGAATTTAGACAAAAAACTAACAAATTGTAAACTAATAGCTGAATGCCACAAAGCTCTAAATGAAATCAGCTCAAACAATCACATCATCCTGCAATGGATAAATGGGCATAGCCGATCACTGGGTAATGACGCCGCGGACCAGTTGGCAAAAAGAGGAGCGGAACCGACAATAGTCGGCCCACATCCACTTATACCGCTTCCATTTTCGCTGATTAGACCCGCGACTTTAATAACCACTTCTAAACCTCAGTAGGAAAAACCTCAGAATAATGATAGGGGACAATCACGGGCCGCTGTCCCCTAAATAAACACCATTACACCCTAGGCGCTACCGACAGCCCTCTATGCAGGGGATGCTTCAGCGCCGAGGAATCAGTCACACACGTGGTCCTGAAATGCGATGCGGTGACCAGAGAACGCCTCGATCGAACGAACGGAAGAAATCCTCGGATCTGCGGGGTCAATTCGCGAAGCCTGTGAAGCTCCCTAGGAAGCTTTCTGCGATTCTGGGCGGAGTTAGGCTGGCTAGAATAGCCAGGACCCAACATACGCACAATGCACCAAATGAGAGTCTAAGTGCGGAAAAAGGAGTCCACTTTACATTACATTACAAGTAAGTAACCATCGCCCATGAACATCTGCGAGATCAGATGAGGCGCTGATGCGTTGCTGGACTTTAAGAAAGGAATACGCCCATTTCTTGAAATATTGCCTGTGGATAAACAATCCTACTAAACTGAGATACGGGGTAGGAAGTTTCTCATCTTACCTGAGTCGGTAGTCCAGCAGTCTGTCATGTGCAAGAAGCTGACCTTCTCCTTGTAGCAGATGAAAGGGTACAGTTGTTCACAGTGCACAGTCCGCCACCTGTCCCGGCTGGATGATCGCCAGGCAACGCTCCGTGTTCGTTATGGTTGTCGGGCTCGCCTTGCGCCCATTCCAGGGGCATCTCAGTCAGGTGCACTCCTGAATTTGAACATAGAGACATTCAACGAATTTCAGTGGTGTAGCTAACGCGGATGGTACTGTGATGCGGATACTAAAGCAAGGGACCCCATCAACACCATCGAGGGTCCAAGCCAACCTCAGGTGTCAGACATCAGACGGACAGGGCCCTGGCGATAGCAATTGTTATGGAGGTCTGACGGTAGTCGCATAAAACAAATGGGATAACAACACTACTGATGTTCAGGGTCGCCCAGATGCGGGTGACACAATAATGTACTATAAGGATAGTTTTGTTTCTATGCAATGCGAAGCCGAAATTCGTAGCTAATGTCGCGCCTCTGATTCCTAGGTATACCTAAGAACTATGTAGGTATATTTATCAGTTATATTAATGTATGGAGTTAGACATACCTTCCTCAGACAGGTATTCTTCAGGCGAGTACATGGAGTGGACCCCTGTGTAGATCGCGCGAGCATGGTGCTCCTGCAACAGCCCGTTCATCGCAGTGAACATATGTTCGTTGATGGGAGATGCCAAGAGCGCCCCTGTTTAATAAACAACCAGATTATCTGACCTATCTGTAACAATTTGACCCTATGGGATCTTTTGAACCTTCTCTATCCTTAACACTCCTACTCAAGATCTTTCATGAATCAAGAATCAGGGATCTTTTCTTAATTGTAGATCATTAGACTTCATCAGTCTAATGATTAACCCTGGCTGTCCGTTTCAGGAGACACTATAATAGCGTCTTAGGCTGTTTCCACCAGAAATGAAAGGGAATCCGCAGGAGAACTAAGGTCACAGGCATAGCCCAAAGGATTGCATGCCTCAAGTGGCAATAGGGCAGGACACATAGCGAGGAGTACAGACGGCCGTTTGGGCGGAAAGGTCCACGAGTTGAGGCCACGTATAGGAAGTTGCAGCCGTGGCAAGCCCTCCACAAGATGGACTGCCGATCTGGTGATGGTCTCGGGAACCCATGGATGCCGGCGGCATAGGACTGATCATTTGTGGAGAACATGGGGGGAGGCCAATGTCCAGCAGTGGACGTCTATTGGCTGAAATGATGACGATGATCGGGAATGTGTTTTAAGAGTTAATAAATCATTTACTTATTTTTCTGAGAAGCGATTCTACGCATTCCTAGCAACATATCCAAGTTATTTTTTTTAATTATTTAAAAGGTATACCAACAGCATAATTATAAACAGCGCTTGCAGCAAATAAATGAAATAGTAGGTACAATTCTTATAGGTACATAAAGTTGATCAATATGGGCAGTTTCTATTTGCATGAAACACGGCTCGAAACATACGATATGGAACTAGCAGCCCGTCTAAAAGCGCCCTAGAAACAGTTGGTCACAAAGATCAGGTTATTCTGTAAGTTCGTGCGTGATAATAACCAATAGCTGGGGCACCTAATATGGAACCCTGGAAGTCTGTCTCATCTAATAAGCAATATTTAAAAGCCAGCTCAGATGAGCCATTTCTTTTGAAACGAAAAACGGATTTCTGGACCACCTGATGTGGAAAAACGTCTAGTTGCCCGATGTGCGTGGTGGCAAGTTCTTCCAAGAGAAGTGTAGTATGTTGTGTTACGACGAGTGAGAGAGCACTCCACGGGTATTGCGAATCTCTATGGGCGGCGGCAATTGCTTACCATCCTGTGGTAAGCCGATGATCCGATCGGCTTGTCTGCCTCATATCAATACCTTAGGTATGTCGATACCATGTTGCGTGCGGCTAAGGAATGGAACTCTCTGCTGGAAGATGTGTTCCCTGAACGCTATGATCTGAACGTATTCAAGAAAAGAGTGAATAGGCTATCTAGAGAGACATGACATTCTCGGCCACATCATCACTTATTATCAGATTAGATTGTGGCCAAATGTCTGGCTATTCAAATAAAAAAAACACGGAGTGTTTTTGGGCATTGCGTTTTCCCGGCACGGCATCCCGCGAAGCCGAAGCATCTAGTGTGGATACCATACCCTCGTAAGTGCACGTTTCCTGCGCAGCCAGCCAGGTGGCAGGCATCTCGTGGAACTTGAGCCAGCCGCGCGCCGCGGGGTGGAAACCGTAGTCTGTACGGAACCTGCTGCCGTCGGGGGCCGCTGTTGGCAAGTAATTTCAAGTATTTCAAGTATTTATTTGCAAACTAAATGTACACAGATTGTCTTACAGCTAATCTTACAACAATTAAATATAAAGATGTAGGCCTAGAAATGGGTTCATGTTCTCGTATTTTTTTTATGGGATAGATGGCAGACGAGCAGACTGTTCACTTGATGGTAGTGGTCAATAAATAGTTTTGCTTTCTTTCTTTCACTCCGGTCGAGCCGGCTCATTCATGCCGAAACGTGGCTCTCCTACCGTTATTGGAAGAATTACTATAATTGGGAAAAAAATAATACAACCTGTAAAAACCATATGTGAAGCAGATTACTTACAAATATCAAGGATGTACCCGCATGCACAGCAGGCGCACAGTATGATGAGTGCAGTTATGTGGAACAGCGCCATCTCACTTTCACTTCCTTCTGGACTTCTATCGTGTGATCGAAGCTTCTGGATCGCAAAGGTACATACATTTAAAAGTTTAGCATACAAATATTAGAATCATCATCATCATCATCATTTCAATAATTAATCAAGACGGGAATTAACACGATATTTATTATGTGATACAACATTGTGTACTCACATAGGTATTTTAGTCGACGTATCGGCTGCTATACGTGAAAATTCGAGTACTGGGAAACGTCGAGTAAAATATGTGGGTACACAATGTTGTATCACATAATAAATATCGTGTTAATTCCCGTCTTGATTAATTATAGTTATTATGCAACGCGAAAATTTAAACAACTAATCATCATTGCAGCCAATAGACGTCCACTGCTGGACATAGGCCTCCCCCAATGTTCTCTAGTTTCCACCACCACCACCCACCCACCACTGTGACACCCTGACTGCGTTCTGACGCAGACACCCACAGGAATGGAAAATATTAGCAGTTTTAAGTTAAATAAAATTGACTGAAATTGTACCTTCTTACAATTTCTGGAAGTTGTGTATTTCCTGCAATTATTTTTATATATTTCTTACCGTAGATCACTGACATTTAAGGTGACGGGTAGGGCACACTAGCGGCGCCAATCGATATTTATTTTTAGCTACTAAACCGATTCTATTTTAACCAATTATAACGGGGTTACAACCTCTCGGCAAACACTTATAATAACCATGCACAAATGCTGGGTCCTTTTTTGTACGCGAAAAATTGATTTAAGTCAAAAGTGGCCGCTTTTGGCGTGAATCAATTTTACGCGTACGCGTTGGACCCAACATTTTTGCATGGTTATTTAATAAATAGTATCAGTGTTTGCCGGGAGGTTGTAAACCCGATATTGTTAAAAATAGATCCGGTTTAGTAGCGAAAAATTTAAATCTATTGGCAGAGACGCCAATAGATTTTAATTTTTCGCTACTAAACCGGATCTATCTATAAAATCAATAGTGAAATTATACATATGTATATTCATTTAATACTTTTATTTTGTAAACACATACTTATAATACAAAGAAAACACCCAAACAAATACAAACATACATGTTCATGCACACAAATGTTTGTACCGTGCGGAGATCGAACCTGCAACCCTTGGTCCAGAGGCAGCGTGTGATAGGGAATACCACTGAACTAAATATTGTGAGTGTGTGACACATATCACTTTTTAAAAACTTTTTATATCTATGTACAACAAAAAAGTTTCATATAAAAGGGAGTTTTTCTTTTTTTTCTGAAGGAAGGAGGTTATATAACGCAGTGTTACGTTTCGAACTGATGATATAATAATAACTATTCACAGATATCCTCATTGCTACATATATAATATTGCTGACCTTACCAGGCGTGTACTGTTATTTATCAATATCATAATTTTACATCTAAATTTTGGTAAACTACGAAGAACTAAGAGGTACATTGGAGAAACATAAAACTGTATACTTTATTTTATGCGTATTAAAAGCTTAGCCTGGAAAAGCTAGACTTTCATCAGAAATGAAATGCAAAATTGTAATTTCCCAATATATTTTTGTGTGTTCGCAGCTCGGTGGTTAAACGAAAAGTCAAAAAAGATAGTCGTTACGCCATGTTCGTTCAGAAATCAAATCGAAACATCCGAGTTGCGAACTAAATCGGAAACCGTTTACATTTTATCGATTTTAATAGTACATGTTATTGAATTAATTTGCAATAAATACAACTTATATGCGGATATAATCGTAAAATTAAATAGAATTATATAAACTTAATTAAACCATGAATATTCGAGATATTCGATTACAACAGATTTAACTAATTCGATTATTGTTTAAATATTATGAATATTCATATTAATCAGTATACATTATTAATGTATATCAAAATAATGCGTATATATATCTACAGAAATCTTACAGTATTAACTTTAATTACAGAGGGCCCAGCTAGGAAGACAAAACTTTCAAGCTGGTTCTATAATGGATTCCTTGAATTTGATATATAAATCGGGAGGTAGGTACATTGGAAGTACATTAGATCAATATATTTTTTATGTATTTCGAACGTTAAACAGCCGAGGGCCCAGCTGGGAAGATCAGGCACTTTATCGTAATTTCTGCCAAATGCGTGGAGGTACAATCAATTCTGTTGGTAAACTCGAAAGGTACATTGAGCAACTGAAGCATTGCCATTAGTTTTACAAGTCTAGCTCGAAGGGCCCGCTAGGGAGGAACACATAGGGATCGTCGCGCTTGGCAGTCCATAGTAGAGGAAGCCAAGACCCACAATGGCTTGTAGCGCCGAAGAAAGTAAAGTAGGTAAGTCTTACCGTAGGTGAAAATTACAATGAGGTATCTACTATTTATGAAGATTAATGTGACGAATTTTAAAATGCAAAACCGGACAAATACGAATACACTACACTACGTTACAAGTAACTTGCTGTCGTCAACGCACACTGTATAAGTACGCTTGCGCATTATATTCACGTCTTTTTATACCAGGCATGTATAGGGATGGGTCATTCTAATCTAGCATGAAAAACTAAAAATTAGCAAAAGTTGTATATTTTTTTATACCATTACATTTACTTTTTTTTTAATATGAGAGGTGGCAGACGAGCAGACTGATCACATGATGGACACCCGTAACACCAGTGGAGTTACAAGTGCGCTGCCAATCTTTTCCCCTTCCCCCCCATTGGGCCTCCGGTAACCTCACTCACACGGCGAAACACAGCCCAGGCGCTGCTTCACGCCGGTCTTCTGTGAGGCAGTGGTATCACTCCGGTCGAGCCGGCCCATTCATGCCTAAGCGTGGCTCTCCCACATTTATACTATATATTCTCCCACTTTTATTTAGGTGCATATAAATAATATTGAAACATAGTTTAATAATCAATAATTTATTTAATACAAATAAATAACTAAAAAGGGTCGTCCACAGAAATTATCAAAATGTCCACAAGAATAATCATATTGACAAAAAAATGTAAAAAACAGCTTTTACTTGAGTTTCTAATACAAACTTAAAAAAAAACGTATTTCTTGAAAAAAAAAAAAACAATATTATTAGAAAATTATATAAAGCTTGGACTAAAAAAAACAAGCAAATTATACTTTGAATATGTACTTTTGTCACTTTTATTTATTTTGTATACCCTAGTTTTAAGTATAATTTGAGCTGTAATAAATTCATTTTAATTTTTTCATTTTCATACACAGAAATGATAATCATTTCTGTGTTCCCCTTTTTTAAAAGAGGCGATCCGTCTTCTCGTCTGCCACCTATCACTTAAAAGCATAGCTTTTGGTTTTCATTTCATTTTTCAAGTGCATTCATTACATTTCATCAGGGCTGTGCTCTTCAAGCTTCCGCATTCATAGTTTATTTATTTGCAAATGCCTAATTTATGCTAATTGTTTTATTTCAGCAAACCTAAAAAATATTGCTTAGCTAATTGCGTCATAATTTGCATTTAGTTCTTCAATCACTAGCACGTAACTTGGGCATTATAATGGATTCTAGATTAAGGTTTGAGAGTCATGTTAAAGAATTGGTTCGTAACTGTTTTTATCGTTTAAAAATACTTTATCGGATTCGTAATTTTTTAAGTATCAAGCTTCGTGTTGATTTGGTGGAATCTTTAATATTATCCAAATTTAATTATGCAGACAGTGTGTATGGACCCAGACTTTTAGCTATAACCAAGGGCCTTATACAAAGAGTGCAAAACATCGTTTTGAGATTCCTCCGAGAAGTCATGTGTCGCCATACATCAACAAGAATAAAATATTAAATATGGAATCTAGAAGATCCTTTCACTTTGCCACACTTTTATTTGGTATAGTTAAAAGTCGTAAGCCCTTATACCTACATGATAAAATTACCTGATCTTCTCGAACACGTCTCGGCCGCATGCTTGTCCCTCCACACCGCACCACAGCATTCAAAGGAAGCTTCAAATATGTTGTTCCAAATTTTAGCGGCAGTGCTAAAATTTGGAACAACATACCCCCACCTATGCTCCATTCACACTTTTAAAGCAAATTTCAAAAAATATATTCTCTTAAACAATCAGGCAGTCAGTGAACAAACACACACACACACACACACACACACACACACACACACACACACACACACACACACACACACACACCCACACCCGCACACACAAACACATACACAAAATTCTTGCTCCCCCACTCAAACACATACTACATAATGTGTAATATACGTATATTAAGTAAGTGCATTAAGCAAACACACTCTTCTTTCACAAGTATTGACATGTGGTAGGACACAGACAAACTCTTCAATTTTACAAAAATAAACATGGCATACTCTGCACGATACGCACGTATAAATAGAATACTATTAATTAATGCTGTAATGAGCCTTTAATGTTAATTTTAAGCATGTATGCATGAAGCGCAATAAAATAAGTTAGTAAAAATTAGTATGCGATTCGGTCTTTACTGAAAATCGGCTCTGGCCATAGCTAAATGCTGAGTAGGGACAGTTTCGGCACTTAGCTTTTAAGATATTTCCTCTGTAAATAAGTGTCGAATAAATGATTTCTTATTCTCTTATTCTTATTCTCTTATTCAATCTAGCTTTCTCACTATCAGTAACTGTTGTGCTCTCATTTGCATTGAATCTTTACTTTCAAACGAATTGGGGGAGGCTTTTGTCTTGGCTGAAATGAAGATGATGAATAATAAAACTGCAGAGTGAATCTGAATGTGATTCGGCCTTATATAAGTGTGGAGGGCCCGAGCACGGCTTGGCGTGGCAAGGTAAAGTACATATCTAGCATTTCCCAAAACCTCATAATTTGATGGGAGAACAGTGTGACACGACCGAAGACGGACCAACGGCTTCCCGTGCTGTATTATAATAGGTTTTGGTCGGTTCACACAGCTCTTTACAAATTGTACTTGGAAAAACTATGATATTAATTAAACCAATTAGAAGAACAGTGTCTGCTAATTCAGGAGGTTGAAGTGTGAACTAAAAAATGCTTTTTAAATTGTGTTCATTCGCCTTTCGAATGTGAATCAACTGTTGTATGATTGATATTATTGTTTGCGTCCTTTTAATAAAGTCATTGTACGAGACCGTACGGGAATTGAACTGGCACCTCCTCTGCTTGATCTTATTGAATGGGTATTTAAATAAAACCACTGAACTGTTGGTAACATAAGATGATAGCACTTTTTATTGAACTAAGGTTTTGTCTTATAGAACAAAAAAAATACATGCGCGTTGTAAAAATGCACAACGCCATCTATTGAGCCTCTTGGGAACTATTTTTACTTAGAACTAAATCATTACAATTTTAAATTATGAAATTGAACTCTCCTCATAAACAGTCATTTTATTTTTTACAACGCTTACCAACGTATATCAGGTGATCCGTCTACTCGTCTGTTACCTCATAAAAAATCATAGTTAAGTTCCAGGTTTTTAATATCATAAACTTGGATAGCATATTCAATTTTTATTCTAACGAAGTAATTTGAGCGCTTATTCAAATGCAAAGGTTACAGGTTCGGTTCCCGCACCAACACTGTTTGTTGATTTTTTTTAACAGTTTACTTAGACAATTAGCTAGGTCAATGATATTAAAAAGGTAACATGATTGTCATAGGTGGCAGACGATTTACCTGATGGTAAGCTATTGTCGCCGCCCATGGCCACTGGCAACCCCAGTCACAGAGTGGGCAGGCAAGGCCTCTGGTACCCTCACTCAGCGAAACATACCGCAGGCACTGCTCCACGCCGGTTGTTAGGGTCTTGTGGGTACTTTGTTTACCTTGAAGGTTTGAATAAGTTTTGAGCTGAGAAACATCAAAGTCAGATTCAACCTTGATTCGACCAACCTTAATCCGATAATAAATCTATGGTGTAGGGCTGTCATTCTACAAAAATCTGACGATATGACATAGATGTATCCACTGATAATTATTGGTCAAATCGGGCCCCGGGGAACATAGGTTTAAGACATGGAGCTGGCTGGTAACCAAAGAAAATAAATAACAGATTGCATTTCCCAGCAACGGCAGGTTGTCATGACAACGAGTCGCGTCCGCTGTCAACAGTTGTCAATAGGTACCCAACAAGTGTGCCGAAGTTATTGCAGAAACTTTATTTATTTTCTTATTACATAGTATAAATACTGGTTTATTTAGTGTTCAGTGTCATTAATGATTTACTAGAGTAAAATACTTACGGTATTTTGTACAGTAATAGTGTAAGGTAAGTTATAAAATACTCTTGGTGGAATGTGTGAATGTATAGAAAGATATTTCAAATTAAATTTCAGCCAGTTCCTCCGCAAAATAGGGTCCTATACTCTGCTAGACAAAATACTTCAAAATGTTGATTTCGAAGTAAAAAGCAACGAAAATTTTTATTTTGACAAAATACACCCGCTTTCTCCCCAAAAAAATTAATTAAAATTACAACTTTTTATTTACCCGCGAAAACGCTGTGCGACATTACGTGACGTCATCATGGCACAAACAAAATCTGACAGGTGGAAATGCTCGCGCGTCTAACACGATCTGCTTTAACAAAACCGGTTTCCATTATGCAATCTGCTTTTGTATTATTATCTAACATAAAATACGCGAAAAATAAAATATACTGGAAGATAAAGTATTATAGTTGCAGTCCATAACCTATAAACCCTCTTGACAGGCAGATGACAGATAGCGACGAGAGCTTCAGTGCCATTATGACGTCACACCACGGCGTCTCGTGTTTTAAGTCACGTGGTACACAGATTAAAAATACGAGTTTTTAAATTAAGTTTATTAAAACAATCATGAAAAAATATAGGTTGAAATGTACATATTTGTGTTTATTATTAAATATATTTTAATTTTATATGAATGACATATTTTTCTGTTCACCACCGAAAGTACCCTTAGGGCACACTAGCGACGCCTATCGATTTTAATTTTTAGCTACTAAACCGGATCTATTTTAAACAATTTCGGGGTTACAACCTCTCGGCAAACACTTATACGTAGTAGTAGTACGGTGAGCATCAAAAGTTGCTCAACACTTTAGTACCATGTCGAAGTAACTGTTCAGCCTATTCAGTTCAGTTTCTAAGGGATACGTAAAAATGTTACTTCGACATGGTACTAAAGTGTTAAGCTACTTTTGATGCTGACCGTACCACGGGCTCCGAAGCGACAGCTTTGGAGATGAGATAATTTATATTAAGTTGGTAACATTTTTCGTTTTAATTATTTAAATCTAAAATAGAGTTAATAATACGAGTCACAGATATTATTACGAGTATAGATAAAATATTAGTTACTTATTTATTTAAAACTTTATTGCACAAAACGATACAATATGCCAACTTAATGCCCAGAGGTATGCTCTACCAGTCAACCTTTGGGTCATGCAGAAAGGACAGTGGTTAATTGAGTAATGATGAAATTTATTTGTTAAATTGTACTACATAGGATTTCTGTTGTCCCCAATTTTGTGAGTGTAGTGTCGAACCGGCTCTGTGAGTCTTCCATGCGCCTGGTGAAGGAAGGAAACTTCTTTTTCGGATGTCATCCCGTTAGTCAAGCGTTAAAGGAAGTGCGTCCCGAGGGTATACCTCTATCCGCCACAAAGGAGAGCCCCATACTCATCCGCTTCCCGACAGTTCCCGATGGTTTGTTCATCTGAAATCCCCTAGGTAACCATTTTAAAAATAAATGTTTGTTATCATAGGCAAGCAATGTCGTCTGGAGCACGCAAGCGCACCAAACCGAAGGGCAGCAAGAGCGCAGCGGAGCTGGCGCTGGAGGCTGGCGCGAAGCGGTGCCCCCCGCGCTTCACGCAGCCGGCGCGCGCGCAGCCGCCCCTCCTCACGCTGCGTCGCGCGGGCTACGACCACGAGCTAGAGCGGGACAGCGAGCTGCTCCGTGCTGCGAGGAACTATTACCCAGAAGGTAGGATTATTTTCTAAAAGGTGACACAGAAATAACAATTAGAACTTGCACAACCTGTGTTTTAAAACCCTGTGCGCATGATAGGAATAGCGAGCTATAAAGGACTGCGAGGAACATCGGAAGGTAGGATTTCTTCTTCTTCGCGTATGCATTCCTTGATGATCTTCTCCAGGCTTCAGCAGATCTGAGTGGTCTTGGAGCAAGGGCCGAGAGTAGGCGGATGCATCTTGATGGATGATCTTTATTTGAGTGATAGACTGGTTTTTACTATCATTCCATCAGGCTCTGACGACATCTAAAGGCTTCAAAAATGAACTTAGCCACCAAGGGCATCGCCAAGGGGGGGCAGGGAGGGGCAGCCCCCTCCCCCAAAGATTCTACAAAAGTTGCCAAATATAATGCAACCAAAGTAAAAAGTCTTCGAGTTGATTTGCTTGAAGTTCAAGCCTTGAACAATCATTCCCGTAGATAGGTACGGCGAAACTCGAATGAATTCACCAATTCCACTCCTAATCTTCCGTACGCTCAACTACGCTCTGCAATTTGGTAATTTAAAAAAAACGCTGTACACTTATTCAAATTCAAACTCCTTTTTATTCTATTTTTCTAATACATATTATTATAACTTATTTAGAAGTTTTTAATTGCACAGTCAAGCTCGTGTAGCTTTACATTTGGACTCTGTACTGTCACAGAATAATTATGTACTTATATAGTACTAAGATACTGTTGTTATTACAATCGCCTTAGATGTTTGAAGAGAGTCCTTTTTCATCCTTCATATAATCGTAGCCTCGTCTACCTATTTTAAGTAATGCTATAAAAATGACGTCGTTTCTAGGAGAAGGAGATGGTGGTTGCAGCGAGTTCCCTCCGCTGATGCAGGGCAAGTCTTGGACGCGAGGAGTGCCGTACCGAGACACCTTCAACCATACAAAGCCTGTGGACTCTATTGGTTAGATAACTTGTTACGGACTACTTTTCCATGAGATTATAAAAAAGTACCAATTGGTATGTTTTCAATCAAAACGCTTACTCAACGCAATCATACGCACTCTTTTAATATATTCCTCTAAAATTAAGGACTATGTAGAAGTCTCCATTGTTGATTAATTCGGTTCAGACATTTACGGTAAAGTTTTGTACATCGGACGACAAGGCGCGGCGAGTGCTTTCATCCTTATGTGGTAGAAATACCCCTTATCCGCACGAAGCAATTTGCTTCCACATTTATAATGCGGACGGCTAAGGAATGGAACTCTCTGCCGAGATCTGTTTTTCCTGATGGCAAGAGTGAACAGGCATCTTTTAGGCAAACGCGTATCATCCTAGACCTCGTCGTCGCTTTCCATCAGGTGCGATTGTGGTCAAGCGTTGGCTTATCGCATCTTTTAAACGGAGCACGTCTTCCACCAATCTGCTACCGTTTTGTATAACTTTGAGTATCACTCTTCAATCTTCCAGGGAACTGCTACACCTCAAAGTCCAAGGCTATGCGTGTGCTCAACATGCCGCCAAAGAAGCGCATCCCGCCAGACTTGTATGGGCCTATAGGACCTAATGGCGAGATGCTATTCCCCCCCATGAAGTCATGGGAGGAGAGAGAGAAAGAGAGGCTCGACGCGGAGCGCAAGCAGAAAGAGAGGAATAAGCTTCAGAAGGGTAATATTTATTCTACTAAGTAAGTACTTCTTTTATTTGGCAGAGGAACTGATGGATGCCCTGATGGTTAGCGATTGCCGCCTTTTATTGATAACCAAGCCCGCAACACCTGTGTAGTCACATGTGTGCTGCCTAACTTTAAACTCCCCATCCTCCCGGTTTGGACATCCGACTCCCTCACTTACTCGGCGAAGCACAACACAGGCGCTGCATCACACCAGTTTTCTGTTTTTGATTGAATCATAAATTGAAATTTGTTCAGGATTGGTCCTGCTTGAAGACCTGGTTTCGGGGGCTTATGACAGGAAGAAGGCAGCTGAAGCGGAAGCGAAGAGGAGAAGAATCGAGAAGAGGCGGCGGGAGAAGGAAGAAGCAGAAATCGCTGCCAAAGAAGCACTCAGAAAGTAAAAATACTCTAAATTCTATAACATTAATACATCATTATTTTTTTATAAGTTGGCTATGGGTCTATTCTCCATGAAAGAGAAGAGGGTGCAGCGTGAAGAAGGCTTACGTTCGAGTGGATTGGACATAGGCTGTTGTTTGATGTAATTTGACCTGACTTGATTTTGACGGCATTTTTCAGGCATCTCGAGAAGTTACAATTCGAGTTGCCACGAGATCCAGACCAGCAGAAACTGGAGATGTTGAAGACCACAGAAGACGAGCATTACAAATACATACACCCCAAAGACTTGGAGAGGATAGACTATTATTTAACCACGGTAACTCAAAAAGACTTCTGTCATTTCAATTTAGTTAATTTTTTTATCGGAAAAGGAGGCAATTAAGCTGTGGGAGAGCCACGCTACAGTATAAATGAGCCGCCTCGACAGGAGTGATACCGGACAGGACGACCTTACAAAAAATCGGCGTGAAGCAACGCCTACTTATGCTGTTTTCCGCCAAATTAATGAGGTCAGTAAATATACCGGAGGAGGTCCAATTAGAGAAGGAGAAAAGGTTGTGGTAGTGCTCTTGTCATATTGGAGTGTTGCGGGTATCAATGTCCATGGGCGGCGGCTATTACCTACTTACCATCAATTGATCCGGCTGCTTGTCTGCCACATATCATATAAAAATCCGCCCATTTTTTTGGTATGTGGATTTGAAAAAGCCATCTCCAGTAGATAGCGTTCCTCGGCTGAAAATGAAAATGACGCCTTAAGTACATTTTCTTTTAATTTCCCAGTCTCTGGTAGGCAAGCACTTGCCAGACTTCCCTGCGCACCTGTACAAGAGAGCGAAGGCGGAGGTGGACAAGCAGACAGCATCCATCAAGAAACGGCTGCTCATCCTCACGTACAACGCGTGCGTGCGCCAGAGCGAGACCGACATCAAGGAGTTCTTCACCATGGCGATGAAGAGGTGGGTCCAGTTTGCTACGACCCCTGCATCAGGCGTCCTGCGAACCACTACAATTGTCTGAAAGCGGAGGTGGACAAGCAGACAGCATCCATCAAGAAGCGGCTGTTCATCCTCACATACCTCAACGCATGCGTGCGCCAGGGCGAGACCGACATCAAAGAGTTCTTCACCATGGCAATGAATAGGTGGGTCTAGTTTGCTTTGACTCCTGCATGAGGCGCTGGTTAGTCAGCTGCTGGAGCTTCAATGCGACTGGTCTGTACCTATGACAACAGAGAAACATGAAAAAATTACCGTGGAAGAGTCACGTTTCAGTATGAATGGACCGGCTGGACTGGACAATACCATGGCTTTACTGAAAATCAGTGTGAATTTTGTCGAGGTACCGAAGGCCTAATCTAAGATAAAGAGAAAATCAAAAGTTTGCTTGTGACCTCACTGGTGTTACCCATGGGCGGTGGTAATCGCTTACCATCAGGTCATCTATTTGCTCGTCTGCCACCTACCATAAAAAATGTCATGAGTTAGATTCTACAGTATATTGTTTGCTTTCGAAATACAGTTACAGTAGCAGTCTCCTTCTTTTCCTACCTATTTCCATTCTTTTGGGTAGGTTTTCAAGCAGTCAGAACTAAAAAAACAGTTATGTGTTGATCACACTTATTGTCCCTAGCTTAGAGTCCCTAAAGCACGCCAATTAAATCAAACCACTTATTTTTCACACAAAATATATTAGACCACAATACACTAAAGCAACTGTTTAATAGACAATAGAAGATAGTATCAAAAGTAAAAGAGATATAAAAGACATAGACAATATAAAAAAGGATGGTTGTGGCCGTCGCCAACAGTTATGAATCACCTTTAAGTTAGTAACTTTTGAGAGCGTATTTTTTCCGACCCTACCGTTCAGGTCTCAATACTGACAACATTGTCCAAGCAAGACTGTTAACTGCCTTTAGGATGTTCCATTCCCATTGGCTGTTCCCAGATGCCTCCTCCAGTACATCCTTGAAGACCCCTCCGAGTGCGCGCGCCTGCGCATCGCGTTCCTGCCGCCGCTGTGGCCGGCGCTGGTGGTGCGCGCGCCCATGCCCTGGCACACAAACTTCGTGCGCGCCAAGCAGGCCATGAACTACCGCTTCTACCAGGGGAACCCCATCCTACTTGAGCTCAGGAGAATATGGCAAGAGAGGTATTTTAAAGAAAACATCGCATACATCATCATCATTATTTCAGACAATAGATGCTGGATGAAGGTCTCAAGGTGCAATGGGCAGGGCACATTGCGAGCAGAACAGATTGCCGTTGGGGCAGAATGGTCCTTGAGTGGAGGCCGCGTACGGAGAAACCTTTTTTTCAGCCTTCGGCATTATGCTGAGTGCAAACCTTTTTGGTGACACATTTTTTTGCCTTTATCTCTTTTACTGTACCTAACCTTGATATTTTTTTCTTTCTTTTAAACTTAAGCTCATAACAGGTGTGAAGAACAAAGGTGATTTTTGAAATCACGCTGGTGACTACTCTGGTTTTTCAGGTTTCCATGGCCGGCGGTCATCACTTACCATCAAATGATTCGCCTGCTCTTCTCTCCCCAATCTAAAAACAGTTCCGAACACCAGGGTACGCTTGGCCCATAATACAGGATTTGGTGCGTGTAGCGACGGTCGTCTGATCTTCGCAACCCTTAACATACGAACCAGACCAACTGGAAGCGCCGTGCCCGCCGTGCAGGCGGGCGTCCCTGTCCGGGGGGTGACGTGGTGAAAGGCTCCGAGCTTTGGCCCCATGTCACCCGCCCACCCATGGACAGATGAAGGAGAGTCCCAGGAGTTTTAGTCGGTATGCCTCTGGCCTGCTTCTCGTTAGGAGAAGCCGTCGCCAGAGGAGAGTCCGACATAACCCATACGTAACGCATTTCTCCTGGGTCAACAAAAAAAAAGGAACCAGACCAACTGGACCATGATTACACGTTCAGTATAACCAACTCTACAATTTGAGAAGCTATCCTAAATGTGCGTGCAGGTTTCCTCATGGCGTTTTCCTTCACCGCCGAGCGAATGGTATACGCACGTGGATTTAAAAAATCCGAGGTGCATGATCTTCCCTTTAAAAAGGCGTTGTGTTATCCACTGAGCTACCATCGACTTCTTCAGTCACTCATCTATTACGTAGGTACTTGTAGTTCATTATTTTTCAACTCCTCAGATATCAAAACATATTCATCTGCGATATGAACAAGATGCAAGAAGAGAATGAGTTCCCTCAATACATCCCGGAGTTCACGGAGCGGCTTAACAAGCTCTGTGCAGAGACGAGGGCCGAGCTAGCGGACAACTGGCTCATAGACGTGGCCGACACTATGATCAAGATGAGGGCGCACTGGTCCATTTACGTGGCGAAGAAGAGGAAGGAGTCGACCTTCCAGGTTGAGCAGTTCTTCAGGTAGGTATCATCATCATTAGCCTGTATCTTGAACCCACGACAGATTATAGGTCTCCTTTCTTTTTTGTCGCTGGGGAATGCCGCCGGCCCGGAGTGTAATGGGCCGTCTTTCAGCGACGCATATGTATACCCTCCTGCTAGGCAGCAGGAGGGTTATGTTAGGCTCTCCTCCGGAGCGGGCTTCTTCTGACATACCGACTTGCCCCAAGCGGTTTTCCCTTATCGCCCGTAATTGGGGAGGAGTCATAGGTTTAAAAGGGCGAACCCTGGCACCATGAAGGGTACAGACCTTCTCCTGTGCTCGTGAGTGACAACGGTGCTGTGCCAGCCTCATACAAGTCTTTCCCACGGTTCTGTTTATGTCATCAGTCAGTCCCTGGTTAATGGACGTTCTCTATTTCGTTTACCTTTGTCGTGAACAGTGTGTTAGTAGTATACATTATGTAAACATCGTATATGTAAGGAAGCATTGACCGTGGCAAAAGGACGCTTCGGCATGAATGGGCCGACTCGACCGGAGTGATACCACCGCCAGAAAATCGGCGTGAAACAGCATATGTGCTTCACAGTGTGAGTGAGGGTACCGGAGGCTCAATTAGGAGAAATGAGGTCTTAAGATTGGCAGTAGGTACTTGTGACAGTGGTGCCCACTGGTTGCGGGTGTCCATGACCGGCAGCAATCGCTTACCATCAGGTGATCCCTCTACTCGTCTGCCATCTATCACATAAAAAAGCTCCCGTTTGCATGAGTCATGTTCACCCTTTAGGACCTTTGGAACTGGCTCTACTATTCACAAAATATTCTCCTCATCAGCGTCTCTATGTGTTACCTATTGTAAAATGCTTTTTAGATTGTAATAAAGAAACAGTAGAATTTCTTTTCATACGAGGGCGACACTGAAAGTTCTTAAAAAACCAAAAACTGAACAATTTAGCAAGTTGTTACTTTAATTAAATATTTTCAAAATAGTGTCCCTTCACATCAATATATCGCTGCATTCGATGAAACCACTAGGAAAAAGCACTTGGCCCACTCTTCTTGTGTACTTGACTCATATCAATGCCTAAACTTGTCCGAATCTGCTGATAGGTCACACTTTGTCCGCCTCTATCGGTAGTCGCCGTACACGGCCGTCCCTCACGCAAATCATCGGTGAGATTAGTGCGACCACGTTTAAACTCATTAAACCAGTTATAAACTGTGGCATGAGATGGAGCTTCATCGTGAAAGGCCAATCGAAGTCTATCATAACTTTCTTGTTGACTTATTTGACATCGAAAGTCATAGAAAACCAATGCACGGAAATTTTCTCGCGTTAAATTCATGCTCACTTGTTAAAGTATATTTTCATTTTGCCGCCAAATCGGAAAAAAGAGAATCGAATTAAATGCATAGACAATAATATTGGCAAAGAGTTCCATTTTCAAAATTTAAACTTATTTTTTAATCATCGTCTTATAAGTGGCTCGTAAACTACAGAATACGGATCGAGTGGAGAGTTATTATGTGTATGTAATTGATTTTGTTTGATAAATAAACATATTTTTTATTATATTTACAGATGCATCCATTCGTTGATGTCGCGGCAAGTTCGAGACTTAGTCGAGCGAAGTGTGTATCATTTTGCTGAATACTTCAGATATTATTGGGTTCGTGACATAAATCTTTGATCCCTCTATCTATTAAAATAATATTTGATTATGAGATAACAGCACGTACCTACGCCTTAATAATATAATATACACATGTTTGTGCTGTTAATAATATCCTCCAACCGATTACGGCTACGGCGGTCAATCTCAAGGATCAGCCACGTACGCAGGATATATTATAGTGCTCAAGTGTAGGCGCAAACACAAGTGCACTCTTTATTCCCTTACCCTAATATGCGGATGGGACACTACTGTGACACGACCTAGAGAGGGATCGGGAGCAGGACCAACAGCTTAACGTGCTTTCCGAGGCACGGGGTACGAGACGGCCAACTTCCAGACTCAGGGCTGCCACTAAGAATTTCTTACCGAAAACTTAGGTTACAAATTTTTGGTTCGACCCGGGGACCTTTTGCGCAGCCGTCGCTTTAACGTTTAACCAGGCAATGGTTCGTTCATACGAGACCACCAGATTTTGAACTTTGTTGAGTTGAGATAAGGTTGAAAACCAATGAAATAAATGATGTATATTTGCCTGGTAAAGGGTTAAAGTGCGACCCACTAACCACTGCGCCACCGAGACAGTCATTGAACTGTTATATTAAGATCGATGGTAGCTCAGTAAATAAGAACGTGCCTACCATTCGGGGCGTCGTGGTTCGAATCACGATACAATATTTGAGTCATTGATTCTGAACGTATAACTGTGATCCAGTAAGTGTGATCATCTATCTACCGGTTGCGAAGGTCAAACAGAACTGTCGCCTGCGGTTTCCCGGCCAATGCAATCTTCAAACCTTAAAAAAATAGCGGATTCCTTTAGGTGTTACAGGAGACCCTGGGCGGCGCTAAACGCTTTGATCCGTCTGCTGTTCAGGATCCCATCTAAAATAGCATTTCATCATCATCATCATCATTTCAGCCAATAGACGTCCACTGCTGGACAAAGGCCTCCCCCAATGTTCTCCACACAGATCGGTCCTGTGCCGCCCGCATCCAATGGATTCCCGCGATCTTCACCAGATCGTCGGTCCACCTTATGGGGGGCCTACCCCGGCTGCTACTTCCTGTGCGTGGCCTCCACTCCAGGACCTTTCTGCCCCAACGGCCGTCTGTTCTCCTCGCTATGTGCCCTGCCCATTGCCACTTGAGGCATGCAATCCTTTGGGCTATGTCTGTAACCTTAGTTCTCCTGCGGATCTCATCATTTCTGATACGATCACGCAGGGAGACTCCGAGCATAGCTCTCTCATAGCATAGAAATAGCATTTAGCTTGTACAAATACGAATTTATGTACTACCAGGAAGGCAACAACTACTCCGATGTATACAGCGACTACATGTTCATCAAGCGGCCGCTGATCCGCATGAGGGTGAACGGCCACCCTGGCTCCACGCACATCACCTTCGAGCCCACGCTGGAGCAGATGCGCGTGCAGATCGTCAAGTGGTTCCACACCATCATCAACGTCAACTACCAGCTCCCCAGTGTGGATAGCATCATGTACCCTGGTAATAATTCGATTGTTAAGTAAATAATGCTCTTATTTTTTTATTTTCAAACAAACAAACATTTGTTTCATAGAAATACGTGATACATAAGGTCTTAAGTAGAATTTAAATATCTAGCGTTTGTATTTTCAGACTTCCCCAATCTTGGACTGTGGTCCAAGCGTACCTAACTCGAGATCTGAAACAACAGCTTTGGACGGAACTACTAATTACGCGCTAAGATGAGGGGCTTTTAAAATTGTATCTTAGTCTTTAAGTGGGATTTGAAGCCAATTCTATTGCGAACACGCCAAATCCTCTGACTAACTATCCTACACATTAGTTGTCGTCGAAATTTTGCTTCAAATAACTTATTAATAACAGGTCAACTAGGAAGTTTAAAAGGTTTCATCTGGTAGGACGGAGAAAACGCTAAAAGTTCCACTTCATATGGTAAAAATATCTACTCATCTTCTCACCAACATTTTCTTAAATTGTGTATAACATTCTATGCAAGTATTATGTAACTTTCGTTGGTTAACCATTAAAATAAATTAAATAAAAAAAAACATCACATTATCTCAGCTCACTTCTCCTCCCTGTGGTCTTAAGACCTGTTATCCGTTTCGCCATCACGACAGAAGACAGTCATCTGGCTGGCATCTGGCATCTGCTCACTTAAAATATGATTGTTGATCGATTACCTAATCTTTTAGGTTCTAACCGACCAAAGCCCTTCCTGATGGGGGTGTACCCCGACGAGGAGTACATGAATGACCTAGTGAACGAGTGCATTCAGCACTTCAGCGTGAACCGACCGGGGCCCGTGAAGTACCTTAGCTGCTACCGAGATTACTACTACATCCTCGATGGTACTGCCAAGGAGGAGCTGCTGCAGTTCTTCGGGCAAGAACCGCCCCCTTATCTGAAGGTGTGTCCTATTTCCTGATGGGGAGTACATGGCGTGAACTGGTCGGGGCCTGTGACCTCAATGGTACTGCCAAGTTTAAGTTGCTGCAGTTCTTCAGGAAATAACCGCCGCCTTATTTCAAGGTATGTCCTATTGCCTGATTAGGAGGAGTACATGGCATGAACCGTTCAGGCCCGTGAAGTACCTCAGGTGCTACCGAGATTACTACATTCTGCCAAGCAGGAGCATGATGAACTGCAGCATCATCTGGCAAGAACCGCCCATATTTGATGGTACTTTAAAACAGCTGCCGCAGTTCTTTAGGAGAGTCGATTTGTCTAGATATGATGTCTTTTTCTGTGTTCACATCATCAGATGTAGGTAAGTTTGTATTGTTTGAGCGGCAGAGACCTATCTCATAAAAAATCCATGCATTATTGTATTACATTATCAAATCAGTGAATCAGCGTATCCCTCTCTGCCTCTAGGACTTCTCTGCTCGCATCTACATGTACGAAGCGCTCCGAGACGAGATCCTCTTCCTCCGGCGAGACATTCCGCTTAACATGGTGATGCTGGACTGCGGCCCTATTAACGACTGCATGTGGGGCGTGGTGGACAGCCTACGGACCCACATCGTGGACCACTTCATTGCTGTCAACAGGAAGTGGAACAGAGCGTAAGAAAATGGAGATACAGTATTTAAATGCGCTATGTCCAGCAGTGGACGAGTGTGGGTTGCTGATGATGATGATGTTATGAGCGATGGTCGCTGAGTAGCACGTCCATTTCATTTTTACGCCTTAGTAACGGAAGTCGTAAGCTAAAATCCAAGCGTGCACCTCTATATTTTTCAAATATATCTGCAATGTGCATATTTCTCAGCGGAGAGAGAAAACATTGTGAGGAGTTCAGTTGGCCTGGTTCCCTTGTCCAAGGGTTGCAAAGGTCAGACGGCAGTCTCTGCATTGTAATTACCAGACTGAAACAAATCCTGGGTCACGGTCTTAGTGTACCCCGGGCTCCCGAACAACTTTCAACACAACCAGGAATAACACGTTCAGATAATGATGCTTTTTTTATTTATTTCGTTCTTGAAGCTGCTATGTTATAATGTCTTTTATATTTGCTACAAATCTAGAATCTGCAATGTCTACGAGGAGATGGCGGCGCGTTCTTCAGAGAGTCCGGAGACCACGGCCCAACTAGTGGAACTGATAAATTATATTGCAGTAAGTTTATTAACTACGTTACCAATATATAGGCATGGTTGATGATGGTGAAGCACTAGGCGGAAGAATATTGTCACGTTCCTGTTATTCCCCAGGATTGTCGAGACTGCGCCATGTTCGACCTGCGCGAGAAGTCACGGCAAACGGCGGAATATGTTTTGTTCCTCATGCAACATGCTCATCTTCATTGTAAGTACTAACATAGAACAGAAGACGTGGAAGCTTGAAACGGAGTGCGTCATTTCCAGGAAAAATGTTACAGTGTGCGAGAGATTTTTAACCCAACTTGAGGCTTGAGGTCTATCCTACCCACTACACCAATGAAATATTGTGCGCTAGGTACATGGGCGTCATCTAATTTTGCCGGTCAATCTCGTCATCGTCAGCTCATTTAAGTCCCCACTGCTGGGGCACGGGCCTCCATCAATCACATGAGGGGTAATTGCCATACTCACCACGCTTGGCAGACGGGTTGGCGAGGGTTTTGATATAAATGCAGAGTTTTCCTTCTCTGGGTGCTGATGATCATGCCAGCAGCTTTACCTTAGTCGTCTTTTACGACACCTCGGTAAATTAATCAACTACTATAGAACTATTGAGTCAAACCAGTAACATACATAAATGTTTTTAGTTGAAGACGTAAACTTGAATACGCGCGTGTTCCTCTGGCCTCTGGACATGGAGGAAACCATCGACCTGACCCTCAAAACTCTATACACCAAGAAAACGATGGCGGAAGACAAGCTGCGCACGCGCAAGACCATATTCGAGGAGAAGCTGAAGCGTCACGAGAAAGACTTGGAGCTGTTCCGCAGGTTCGACCCTTCTTCTTCCAGTGCCCTTTTAGTCTTCAAGGTTGGCTGCCAGTTTCTTATATACGACATTTTTTACGCAGGTTCGACCCGCCGCTGCTAAACCTTGACCTTCTGAAGGATGTCGTGGGGAAGGTGGATGATATATTCAAAAACTTGATGGTAAGTTGTTATTTATGGCTTCTATTGTGTATTGGGTGGGTGACACATAACTTTGCCAATGTAATAGAAAAAAGTTCTTGCTGAAACAAAGCAAAATAATTTATTAGTCAGTGCTCTCCCCAGCCTACGATGATGTGACGAGATATTCAATACCTAAGTTCTAAGGTTGCCAATCTTCACTAGTTTTTTAGCGTGGGAGAGCCACGCTTCGGCATGAATGGGCTGGTCCGATCGGAGTGGTACCACGGCCTCACAGAAAACTGGCGTGAATCAGCACTGTGCTGTGTTTCGCTGCGTGAGTGAGGGTACCGGAGGCCCAATCCGGGCGAAAGAGGGGTTTAAAGGTTGGCAGCGCACTTGTCACTCCACTGGTGTGTGATCTCCATGGGCGGCGGCAATCACTTACCATCAGGCGTCTGCTGGACTGCCAACTATCACATAAAAAAAAAGTTGGAGACACTCCAGCTCCACACTTTCGACTTGATCTCTTGCTAAATGCGAATTTCTCAGGATAACGTTATGCTCGTATATTCTCTGATGTTTCGCGACCATGTAACTACTGTGAGCTGAAGGGTTCTCCAAAATTGTCCAGGAAGACAAGTACGAGGCTGACGACATAATAAACGAGGAGCAGCTGCTGGATCAGGAGGTGTCGGTGTACTTCAGCCTGCAGAGCATGCTGGCGGGTATCGACCCCTTCCACAAGCTGTGGCATACTGCCTTCGATTTCTACGATGGTTATGAGAAATGGCACGTATTTTACCTATTTTTTCTCTATGTGGACCAACGACCTGGTGAAGGTCGAAGACATTCCTTGGATGCAGGCGGCAAAGGACCGATCAGTGTGGAGAACCTTGAGGGCGTTTGTCCAGCAGTGGGCTTCTAGTGGCTGAAATTAAGATGATGGTTCATCAACTGAGAATATTATGGGACTGCCTCGGTGGCGCAATGGTTAGTGGGTCGCACTTAAAAGCGACGGTTGCGCTTGGGGCCCCGGGTTTGATCCCCGGGTCGGGTCAAAATTTGTAGCTGAGTTGAAATTCTTAGTCTTAGCCTTGAGTCTGGAAGTTGGCGGTCTTGTACCCCCGTGACTCGTATAGCACGTTAAGCCGTTGGTCCTGCGCCTAATCCCTCTTCGGTCGTGTCACACTGGTGTCCCATCGAAATAAGAGGGTACGGGAATAGAGAGTGCACTTGTGTCTGCTCAAATACTTGTGCACTATAATATGTCCTGCGTCGATGGCTGATCGCTGAGATTGACCGCCATGACCGAAATATCGGTTTGGAGGACATTATATTATGGGACTTATCTAGATGCATATGTAGCCCTAATATACTTAGTACACCCAAGAGTTTAATTATCACCCTCATTCATGCTTAAAATATGTAAAAAAACCGGTCTCACCCATACTTATCTATGTACAAAACACCATGCGGTTTTCCCTAATAGCGCATGGTGGGGAGGAATCATGAGGACGTCATAAGATCTCTACCATCGTCCAAAAATAGTACACGACGAGTATACGCCCTGGATAACACCCCTACGCCATTGCTCACGAGTATGGTTCTACTTCTAGGTACCACGGTCCGTTCTTCGGGCTCGATGCGGAGCAAATCGCGGAAGACGTGGAAGCGTGGTGGAAGCTACTGTACAAACTGGGGAAGCAGCTGTTCGAGTACCCTGGCGCCAAGCGGATTGCTGACATGGTCCGCAACAAGGTGGAGAAGTTCAAGGTGCTGCTGCCGGTGCTCTGCGCCATATGTAACAAGGTAACCTTCTTTAGTTTTATAGAAATAGAATCTTGTTTTATTGGACAACACTCATTCCTGAAAAAGACCTCGACCAAGAATTCACAGTCCTGAATGATGAGTTTTCCATTAACTCGTAACAATATCTGTTTGGTTTTAGGGCATGCGTGACCGCCACTGGGCAAAGATCAGCGACCTGGTCGGAGTAGAAGTCCAGCACGGGCCTGAAGCCTCCCTCGCTGATATGGTGGAACAAGGGGTCCACGTATACGCTTCTCAACTCGAGGAGATAGAACAGTACGCCTCCAAGGAGTATGCGCTGGAGCGAGCGCTCAACAAGATGAAGGAGGAATGGTGTGGCGTCAAGTTTGAGGTCGTGCCCTACAGGTCAGTCTGAGAAATAATAATTTTTCCCGGGCATGAATGGGTCGGCTCGACTAGGAGTGAATACCTGGTTTTACAGAAAAACCGATATGAAGTAGTGGCTGCGCTGTGTGTTGCCGGATAAGTGATGATACCGGCCCGATCCGGGGGAATGGGAGTTTAAAGGTAGAGACCGCACTTGTGTCAGTGGGCGGAGAAAATCGCTGACTATCAGATCTGCTCGTCTGCCAATCTGCCAATAAAAAATCTGTCACTTTAAAGAGGAAACGTTTCTCCACAGAGACACTGGCGTGGGCATCCTCACCGGCCTGGACGATGTGCAGCAACTACTGGACGACCACATCCTCAAGTCGCAGACCATGCGTGGCTCGCCGTACGTGAAGGCCTTCGAGGCGGACATGGTCGCTTGGGAGGAGAAGCTTATCAGCATGCAGGACATCCTCGACCAATGGCTTCAGGTGACTTATTTATTGTGGAAGATAAAAAAGGATTCATTTTTGCTAGAGTCGTCGAATGAACATCTGTGAGGTCAAAGGAGACGCTGATGCATGGTTATGCCCTCAAATTACGCAGGGCTACCTGAGCAAGATTGAGACTTGATAGAGGTCAAAGAGCTCAGGTTGCTTGCCAGCCATCAATTTGACAGGAAACATAGATTTTTTCAGCTTACGGTGCCATGTCCTCCCTCACGCATCGTTTGCAGATAGGAACACTATACATGAGTGGGCAACAAATTCCACCGTAACTGTGACCAAGTCAGTTTGGTTCCCCTGTATAAGGGTTGCGAAGGTCCAACAGCAGTCGCTTCATTGTAATAACCACATTACCGAATATTGGATCATGGTCGAAGTCGAATACGAAGCGACAGCTTTGACGCAACTGGGAAAAAGGGAGATTGATTCAAACAATAATGTTTCTCCTCTAGTGTCAAGCGACTTGGATGTACCTCGAGCCTATCTTCTCGTCGGAGGACATCATGCGACAGATGCCGACAGAGGCGCGGAACTTCCGCGACGTGGACAAGGAGTGGCGGAGTATCATGAGTGCCACGCAGAAGGAACCCCTCGTGCTACCAGCGACGGACTACCCTGGTCTGCTGAAGAAGCTGCGATGCAATAACTCGCTGCTGGATGATATTCAACGCGGGCTCAATGACTACCTAGAGAAGAAGAGGCTGTTCTTCCCCAGGTATTTTATTGCCATTTTTTATTGCTGTATCTAAGTAGTTTCCGTTTGTGTTAGAAGGATCAGTAAGGAGATCGGATACCGAATATTTATTTATGGCTTTATTTTATCTGTAGATCAATTACCTACCCACTGTATAAATCTATGGGTTATCATGATCATCACTTAAAGCTCCATGTTTTCAGTAGAAATTCATCATCAATTTATCATTCTTATCCGTCCGCTCGTTGTAGGCCACCTATGGCTGATGTGGCCGATGAAAATTTCAATATCATGCTTTGATTTCTGTTCTGTCACAAATCGGGAACGGAACGCGATCAGGGCTAATTAGATGACAATGATGAATATTTTGGTGTCTAGGTTCTTCTTCCTGTCCAATGACGAGCTCCTCGAGATCCTTTCGGAGACGAAGGACCCGATGCGCGTGCAGCCCCACCTCAAGAAGTGCTTCGAGGGCATCTATACGCTGGAGTTCAACGTGCACAAGGAGATCGTCGGCATGGCCTCGGCTGAGGGAGAGGTCGTCAAGCTCTCTACGTGTATACAGCCTGCTGATGCTAAGGTATGTAGGCTTGAATTCTATCATCATCATCTTAGCATTTTGGCCCGGGGTGCCAAAGGTCACTTTGGAGCCCGAGGTCCGCTGGTACGGGGGACCTCGTAGGCCTGAATTGAATTACTATACTTACATAATAATATTCCATGGAACACCTTTTTTCCGGTAGAAGGGGTAAACAAAGGCTTGTCTTGGCGATGTTAAAAATGACTTGCGTGTGCAATAACATTACCACTATGTATGCAAATCAGCGTGTGAAGTGTAGTAGGTATAGGAGGAAAGTAAACCCTGGTCTCTAGAGCGACGACTTTAGGACGCACCTGGGAAGACAACAGGCTTGAATTTTGGTCTTCGACATGGTTACCTAATCAGTTTAGCGGCCAATCTTCTACATCGATCTATTTCTTCTGAACACGAGCTTCTCGTTGTGCAATTTTTTATCCCTTCTTTGGCTTGCTTGCTTGGCTACTCGTTAAACGCCAGCTTAAGTAGACTGTCCGACTCAGGCGGGATTCTAACATTTTCGACTGTGAATGAACAGGTATGAATGTTAAATTTGTTCTCAGGGCATGGTGGAACGGTGGTTGCAACAACTAGAGCAACAGATGATCGTGAGCCTTCGCGACGTAGCTTCAGAGGCTATCACCGCGTACCCCGTCTCCAAGCGTGAGGACTGGGTGCTCATCTGGCCTGGGCAGATCGTGCAGGCTGGCTCCTGCGTGCAGTACACCGCCGAGGTAAAACATGCGAGCACTCAAGTGTCTCTTTAGACCACCAGCGACCTGATACTTACAGAGCTATTACTTTACCGTCAATGTACTGTTACACCCTTAAGGTGTTAGGAATATGGCTGATGACCCTAACTCTAAGCAACGAGTCGAAGATTTTTGAGTCTTGTCATCGCGCCCGCTTCACGAGCGCGATCAGTCTTCCCACTGCCCTCATTCGCGACAGTCACCAATCCGATATTCTTCAATTATTATTTTTTTAAAACTGCTCGACTATCTCTGTCCTAAGATTTGGTTGCAGCTTAAAAGAGATCTGAAACATTAGAGATCCTCGGTCGACTTTTGCAGTGACCGTTAGCACTCATTACCAAAGTGCAAGGGAATACTCACCGCTGCATCCTACTATCTCCGCTGTATCATATACTTACCATACCCTGGAGCATCGCCGTACACTGTAGCATCACTGTATCCTGAAAAGTATTTACCATATGTTGGAGCATCACCATACCCTGGAACATTATTCACAATCCTGAAAAGAATTTACCGTTACAACATCACTCGCATTCCGATTGCGTCATCGCTTAGTAACAAGAAGTGCAACAAAGTAGCCGAGCTTCGGGAAAGCTGGTCGTCGGGTCCATCTTATCGCCTCGCTACAATGTACCGATTCCTGACTGCAACATTGTTATTGTGAGTCTGATTCTGTGTTCACCTACATCCCGTTTAGATTGTTGACTTACTCATTTAATTTAGATTTCTTTGTTTTAATTCTCCATTGTTTCAATTATGGCGGATGCACAACACACGGGAACTGCTGTGTTCCTCTTGTTGATTATGGAACCTGGGCCCTTCGCACTGAGGACAAGGGCTCTAATCCGAATTGAGCGGAGAATACTCTCGCTCTCAAAGTGCCAGAGGCTCTTTATCAACTCCCACAAAGCCTGGAACTTAATATTCTACTTATAATTCGTAAATTTCTCCTTGCCCCCTATTATTTCTAAAGATCCCTTGGCCCCCTATTATTTGGTTTATGTGAACATATTAACAGCATGCAGTCTGAGCGTCCACTTGACCTGTACGCTGACGTACCTGTCTATTTTATTTTGGTCGAATGTCGAGGAGATCATGCGATTGGCCCAGGTGGATCTTGACACCTTGCAGGTATGGTTCCAGTATAATCTCTTGACAATTAATGCTTCCAAACTATTAGTATGGTTCAAGTGTAAGAACAAAAAAATTAACAGTCAGTGTTACTTACATTAAAACAAAGGCACATTGCTCGGTGCGGTACTCTTAAAACAAAAGTAGTGAAGAAAAGTATCTGGTCTAACAATAGATAAAAATCTCACGAGGAAAGCACATTTGCTAGTACTGCAAAAAAATAAACTTCATCTTTGATGGCCTTTTGTATATATGACCCACTGTATCCTACAAAAAGTTCGGCTTTTGATTTATAATTCATTAGTGAAACCTCATTTACTTTACCTGATAGAGATATGGGGGGACCCACATAGATGCCTAAAACCAACTTGCAAAAGTTACAAGTGCTGGCAGAATATAATTATTAAAATTTTATATCACCATGACTTTCTACACCAAACAGAATAATATTAATGGAAACGAAACTATTAAACATCTCACAGTAATATACCATACCACATGCATCTTTATTTGTAAAATCACTCATAACATGATTCATTCACAAACTACATTCACCACAAAAGGAACATCATCTAGGTACACATGTCGCCGCGCAAAAACCATCTGGTACTATCCAATGTCCGCACTAATTATGGTAAAAAAAATCTATAACAATGTGCGGCGCACAGTGATATAACAAACTTACTACTGAAATAAAGGATGCAAAACGTTGGGGCAGATTTAAAAGAGAAAATTATTCGATCACCTTAATAAAGAAATAGAGTAACGTCTTTGACTTGGACCATCGGTCAATTATATTCAATGCGCAAAACTGACCGGTGGGATATTTTGTGCCGATCATGTCTCTGTCTCGTTAAAGACGGTTTTGTTTGTCGCCCGTGTGTCTGTTTTTTCATAGTACCCTTTTATATACATATATTTTTTTTTTTTGTTTCGCAGGGGAATGCCTGGGCCGTGCTCAAGAGAGTGAGCCGACTACCTTTTATGCATACCAACCACCGGGTGGTGGCGGTTTATGTGGGGCTCATCATTTGCCGGGGGCTTCTCCCAAGCAGAAGCCAGGCAAAGGCATACCCACTAAACCCCATGCGGGTTTCTCCCTCATCGCCCATATTGGGGAGTATCATGGTGATACAGCCAAAGCCTCCCTCCACTATATTCCCCGGGCCGGATGTTCCATGCCTTACGCGGACTAGGCGGTTTCTCCCCGGACGTGCTGGGAGAGGGGATAGGGACAGCCAGGGAGAACTGAGCCGTCCCTATCCGGGATGGCTCATGACCCTAACTCTAGCAACGAGTCTGAGATTTTTAAGTCTGTCATCGGTCGCCCGCTGACCGCTTCATACGAGCGCAATCAGTCTCCCACTTGCCCTCATTCGCAGACAGTCACCAATCCGATATTCTTCAATTATTTTTTCTTCAAATGCTCGACTATCCCCTGTCCTAAAGATTTTAGTTGGCAGCTTAAAAAGAATCCTGAACACATTAAGAGATCTTCGTCGACTTTTGCAGGTGACCGTTTAGCACTCATTACCAAAGTGCAAGGGAATACTCAACCGCGCATCCTACTATCTCCGCTGCATCAAATACTACCATACCCTGGAGCATTCGCCGGACCCCTTGGAGCATTCACTGTATCCCGAAAAGTTTTACCTATGTTGGAGCAATCACCATAACCCCTGGAACATTATTCACAATCCTGAAAAGAATTTACCGTGACAACATTCACTCCGCACTTCCTGATTGCGTCATCGCGTATAACAAGAAGTGCAACAAAGTAGCCGAGCTTCGGGAAAGCTGTGGTCGGGTCGCGCCATCGTATCCGCTCGCTACTATGTTCCAATTCCTGACTGCAACATTGGTATTGTGAGTTTTTGTTTACACAAATCCCGTTTAGATTGCTGACTTAATCATTTAATTTAGATTCCTTTTTTTTACTCTCCATTGTTTCAATAATGATGGATACCAAACACACGGAACTGCTTGTTCCTCTTGTTGATATGGACCCGCCCTTGCCCCCCGACACTGAGGACAAGAGGGCTCCTAATCCTAATATGAGGGAGAAATATTCTCGCACTCAAAGCCAAAAGGCTCTTATCAACTCCACACAAAGCCTGGAACTTAATATTCTATTATAATTCATAAAATTTCTCCTTGGCCCCCTATTATTTCTAAAGATCCTTGGCCCCCTATTATTTATGGTTTATGTGAACAATATTCACCAGGCCAGTCTGAGCGGTCACTTGACACTGTACGCTGACGATACCTGTCTATTTTATTTTGGTCGAAATGTCGAGGAGATCATGCGATTGGCCCAGGTGGATCTTGACACCTTGCAGGTATGGTTCCAGTATAATCTCTTGACAATTAATGCTTCCAAAACTTCTTATGTATTGTTCCTTGCTAAGAACAAAAAAATTAACAGTCAGTTACTTACATAAACATCAAAGGTACTTAAACAAAGTAGTGAAGAAAAGGTATCTTGGTCTAACAATAGATAAAAATCTCACGAGGAAGCACATTTGGCCTAGTACTGCAAAATAAAACTTCATCTTTGATGGGCTCTTTGTATAATATGACGCACTGTAATCCCACCAAAGTTCGCTTTGTTGATTTAATGTCATTGTGAAACCTCCATTTTACCTTTACCTGATAGAGATATGGGGGACAGCTGCTAAAACCAACTTGCAAAGTTACAAGTGCTGGCAGAATATAATTATTAACATTTTTATACACTATACTTCTTACACCAACAGAAATAATAATTTAATGAAACGAAACTATTAAACATCTCACAGTTTATATACCTAATACCACATGCATACTTATTTGTAAAATCACTCATAACCATGATTCCTTTCACAACTTACATTCACCACAAAAGGAACATCATCTAGGTACCATGTCGCCGCGCAAACCCATCTGGTACTATCCAATGTCCGCACTAATTATGGTAAAAAATCTATAACATTTGCGTGAGCACAGTTATATAACAAACTACTACTGAAATAAAGGATGCAAATACGTTGGGCAATATTTAAAAAAGGAAAAATGATTCGATCACCTTAATAAAGAAATAGAGTAACGTCTTTGACTTGGACCATCGGTCAATATTCATCGCAACTGAACCCGGTGGGATATTTTGTGCCGATCATGTCTCTGTCTCAGTTAAAGACGGTTTTGTTTTTGTCGCCCGGTTTCTGTTTTTTCATAGTACCCTTTTATATACATATTTATTTTTTTTGTTTTTGCCTCTGTTGTTTTTGGGGCTGTGTCGCCACTCCCTGTATGATTTATATTTAAGTTTTTATTATTGTTAATGTACTCATGTAAGTGACATTTATATGTTTTAATGAGTAAATAAAGTTATTTCAAACCTTACGATGGTTATAGGAATACCTTAATTTCTTTTATAATAAACTGTAAATACGTATTCACAAGCAATGCGCGGAAACCAATATTATTCAAGTTATTCTTTGTCAGCTCCAGGGAAAACTGTATGCATGCTTCATCAAAGAATTCACGAACTAGGAGCAATTGAAAATTTTGTGAAAGAAAACATAACTCGCATCTTCTCACTGAATTGCAAGAGAGCAAACCCAAACGGAACTGTCACGGATTTGCCACTGTCATTTTGTAAAAATAAATCAATCTATCAGAAGCAAATATCTTTAAATCCAGGCAATAGAAGCGATCCAGTCATTCACCCTACCTGAGCTGGTGGAACGTAGCACAGAGCAGATCACCGGCCTGGTGTACCTGGTGCAAGGAGAGCTGGATCCTGGGAACCGCATTACAGTCGAGGCGCTCATCGTGCTTGACGTACACGGTAACAGTAGACATTTATTTATTTCACTAACTTATTCTATATACATATATACATCTTTACAGGGTAATCACCTAAAGCAATAGAATAAAATACATTTTTTTTATACCATAGAGTACTAATTTAGTTACAGCTACTTATAACTAACAATAAAAAGCGCGGCTCTTACGAATTCACTCAGTGAGCAATTAAAAGGGTCTACTACATCCGATACCTCGTTAAAACATACATCATTTTAACCATGTCTTCTAATAACCATTCTGAACAACATTTGTTCTACGACTTTTTTCCGACTCCTCATACAAAATGACCAAGTCACGCGACGGATTAATTGCATGAAAAGTTATTTTTTTTATGCAAATTCCTAAAGGTCATAGAACAAATGTTGTCCAGAATTGAAGTTGAAGGGATGTAAATGTCGGGCCATAACGTCAATTCTGTCCATTTCCTTCACAGGGCGTTCGATTTTGGAGGAGATGGTGGCTCGGGACGTGCGCGACGTCACGGACTTCAACTGGATCTCCCAGCTGCGGTACTACTGGCGCGGCGACCGCATGACCTGTTCCATGATCACCACGGAGGTGGAGTACGGGTTCGAGTACCTGGGCAACACTGGCCGGCTCGTCGCGACGCCGCTCACGGACCGATGCTTCAGGTGATGACTGCGCTTTTTATGCTAGAGGCCACAAATGAGCGAGCGGGTCACCTGATAACTGATCACCATCACCCATGACCATTTGCAAGATCAGAACAGTCTTTGCCGGCCTATAAGGAAGGGTTTCTAAATATCTTTCTTGGGAAACAAAGTATTTAGTTGTTCATAATGGAGTCATATGAAGGGGATAACTCATTTACTAATGCCCAGGATATTCAATGTGTCATAAATGTCCACAGGACGTTGATGAGCGCTCTCAAGCTTAACCTGGGTGGAGCACCCGAGGGTCCTGCCGGCACCGGCAAGACGGAGACGACCAAGGACCTAGCAAAGGCTGTCGCCAAGAAGTGCGTGGTCTTCAACTGTTCAGACGGCTTGGACTACAAGGCGCTTGGCAAGTTCTTCAAGGTATGCTACTAAATTTAGGAACGGGATTTATCAATATGGGATAGGATGTAGTGGACGACACGTTATGAAACGTAGAAGGACGCCATGCAGCAGGATGGATTGACAACTTGAGAAAAATGGCTGTTGAAAGTTGGATTCGCATTGCGTAGGACTAGGATAATTTGCACTCTTTGGTGAAGGTCTACTTTCAGCAGTGGGCAACGATTGACTGATTCATTCATTACCATAATCAGGAATGTCCACTGCTGAACATATCTAAGCTACTCCATTTGACTTGCAGAGTCTCCGGTCGCTTGCGGCCTACAACCAGCGAGATCCTGATCAGGTCGTCCGTCTATCTTGTTATGATGCTGCGCTTAGTACCAATATGACCACTCTAGGACTCAGAGGCCATCAGTTTTTTGTGCTGACTGACTGATTGATTGATCTTATCATTTCCACCAGGGTCTAGCCCAGTCAGGCGCGTGGGCGTGTTTCGACGAATTCAACCGTATCGACCTGGAGGTCCTGTCGGTGGTAGCCCAACAGATCCTGTCCATCCAGCTCGCTATCCTGCGCCGCGAGAAGCGGTTTGTCTTCGAAGGCACAGAGATCAGTCTCAACCCTTCTTGCTCTGTCTTCATCACTATGAATCCTGGGTGAGAATTATGACTGACCCTGTTGCGAATCTATGTAAATAATAACGCTTATAAGGGCAATAATAACGTCCACAAATAATTTGCTATAGATAAACGCCGTTTTTATATACCAGACATATATTCTTCATAAAAATAAAAAATATAAATTGCACATTTCTTTATTCTTCCTCTTATACAGGTATGCCGGGCGTACTGAACTGCCTGACAACCTGAAGGTGCTGTTCCGTACGGTGGCTATGATGGTGCCAGATTATGCCATGATCGGCGAGATCACCCTCTACTCCAACGGCTTTGTTTGTGCTGGACCGTTAGTATTAGAATAAAATTATAAGTGGCGTGTGTTGTTATGGAAAGATGGTGGCCACCTCAAGAAGGTTATCGTCACCAAAAAAAGGTGGTGGTCGAGGTGGGAAAAGACCTGGACGAAGCCGAATATATCAGTCTGACCACTGTTGACCATCGCCCTTCACATTGTCAGAGACAGAAACTACTGGATAAGGTTAAGCAAACAGTAATGAAGATATTATATTATGTACATAAATCCCATTCCTTCCCAGTGTCACATATTTAGGTTTGGCTTTCCAAAAACTCGTAGAAAAAATATTCTTTAGAATGGTCGGTAAAGACGTGGTAGGGTAATTGTTTACCGATACACCCTGCGCCTATAGCTTTCTATGCCTCTTCTGTTGTCCAGATTAGCCCGTAAGATCGTGCAAGCATACAAGCTGTGCTCGGAGCAGCTGTCGTCGCAGAACCACTATGACTACGGCATGCGGGCCGTCAAGTCAGTGTTGCTGGCCTCCGGTGCGCTGAAAAAGAACTACCCGGAGAAGGACGAGGCACAGCTGGTGCTCCGGGCCATCATCGACGTCAACATGCCCAAGTTCCTCTCTCAGGTCTTTCTCCAGTGTCTTTTTTTAGGGTTACGAGTGGACTGGAGAGGATTTTCGGATCATGTAGTTCCATTCAATGATTAACTCCCATTTCCAGTAGATGTTCTGCTATTGCCTTAGATGATTTATTCGCTTGTCGATTTTTAATAGCTGCGATATGTTCCTTGACTGTAACGTTTTCGGCTACGTACGAGTCGCAAAATATATGGGTACACAATGTTGTATCACATAATAAACATCGTGTTAATTCCCAAAATCTAAAAAACTATTCGTATTGTATCGTATTAAAATACTGAAGGTCAAACAGCCCAGGGAAGGTCATAATACCTCTACTCCTTAGTGGTAAACGGACAACTAAGTGTTGTGACGGTCAGACGGCAGTCGGTTAATTGTAATTCCGTCCACATTGTTTCGCTGTGCAGCGTCATTTGACCTAGATTTCCGGCTTAACGTGTACGCGTTGCAATCGTCCTGTTTACGGATAATAATATGTAATTAAAACCATAACTGAACACAACAAACAATTGGTGTACAAAGTGGACGGAATTACAATTAACCGACTGCCTGCGGTCAGACACCGTCGCAACACTTAGTTGTACGTTTTGGCCACGCGAGCATCTCGCGTTCAGTACACTATACTTGTTTATATCCCACCATACCATAATATTAATTTCTGTCTTATTGTATATTTATTTGCACACCCTTAGGTAGAACATTATATTTAATTTATTTATATACTATTTATGTACCTATTTGTTATCCGTGCGTCTCATTAGGGCTCACGTAAAACCAGCGCCATGGCCTAAAGGTACTCCAGTACCACCTAAAGCCATTGCCGAAGCTGAGTGAGCTACTTTTCACTGACTTTCGCGACACACCTTACACACACACCTGTACGCAATACTTATTTCCCGGGTTGAGAAGCCGGATTATTACTTTTTATTCTCTTTTAATTATTTTTTTAGTTTGTATTGGTTTCTTTTTCTGTTTGTATAAATATTATACCTATAATTATAATTGTTGTGTCCGTTCTTATCTGTAAAATGTGGTGTTTCGTATCTTCAGTGAATAAATGTTTCTATCTATCTATCTATCTATAATTATCAGACTTACCAAATCTTGGAACATTATCCAAGCGTAAAGATAAACATTTCTTAAGAGCGTAGGTAACAAAAATATTAAGTAAAATAAGTACTGCTTTTTTTCAGGATGTACCCCTGTTCGCTGGTATTTACTCAGATCTGTTCCCGGGAGTGGAGATCCCCCAGCCAGACCGCGCCGAGCTGCTGAAATGCATCAACAAAGAACTGGAAAAACGCAATCTACAACCTACGGAGTGGTACCTCGAAAAGATCATACAGGTCCTTTTAACCCATTTTACAATTTGAGGGATCATCCCATTCTCCTTCTATGACAGTTTTCAACTCCTGCATCGTCTGGGTAACTGGCTGACGAACCCTAACACGTCGATTTAGCCCACATTGTGCTCAATGGGGTTCATGTCTGGGCTTCTGGCTGGCCAGTCCATGACTGTGATGTTCACATCCCGAAGATATTCCCTGATGATGCCGGCAGTATGGGCTCTTGCATTATCATGCATAAAAAGAAAATTAGGGCCTACATAGTCCGCGTATGGCATCACGTAAGGTTCTAAGCACTCACGAATGTACCTTTCAGCATTTAATGTTGGCAGCCGTGGACCCGTAACAACCTCAAGTTGAGTTTTGCCGCTCGCGGATATACCGCCCCAGACAGTCCATGAGATAACACAATTTTAGACTCATCTGAAAAGAGTTCACGGCTCCAAAGCTACTGAGTCCAATTTAAATGAGTGCGCGCGTAATAAAGGCTGGCTTTTGATAGATTTCCACAATTTTGACATTCATAATCATAAACTTTATTGCGTTATGTGGTACCTACAAGTTGATCTTAAATTTAACATATCCGCAAATAAACCCTGTAAGGGCACAGCATAGTACCTAAATTACAACAAATTACCTACATATTATAGGCCACCCTCACTCTTACCGAGGTGTCGTAAAAGGCGACTAAGGTAAAGCTGCTGGCATGATCATCAGCACCCAGAGAAGGAAAACTCTGCATTTATATCAAAACCCTCGCCAACCCGTCTGCCAAGCGTGGTGAGTATGGCAATTACCCCTCAAGTGATTGAGGGAGGCCCGTGCCCCAGCAGTGGGGACTTGAATGGGCTGATGATGATGATGATGATGAACCTACATATTAGTTTAAAGATTACATAATTAAAATAAAATAAGTTACTTTAATTTACAATTTATTAGGCAACAATAACAATTATTTAACAATTTACTATAATAATACAATAATAATATAGTTATTAATTTAACAAAAACAATAAAAATCAAAAGGAATCAGTCATGTCAAGGATAAAATAAAAAAATATCATCAAAATATTCTTTCATCGTATAATATTGTTGCGGGTACGGGGTACGTAGATTCAAGTAAACTCCTAAGTCAGAAAAAGACAATTAATTTTTATTGACGAGAAACAATTACACACTAATCTCACTTAATTAACACTGTACACTTTCTAAATACATCGCAGGTTTATTCGCTTCTTCACTACTAATTCGCAGGAGACTAAGTCGCTTCGCTTTCCAAATCGGAACTGACTCGACGGGCTAACGCGACCCGCTTTTATACTCGCGCTGTCCATTAGGGCGAACTTTCTCGAAGGTTTTCGATATCGAAATTTCTAAGTTCTGTTTACTAGAAAATTCGAGTCAAAGCTTCTCGAACTTTCAACCGCATACTGCGACTAGGGTATCTGGAGACCAGTAGATTTTTCCAGAACGTTCGACATTATTCCATTTCGTTCTACTTTGCTCTAGAAATTTCGATTCAAAGCTTCTCGAATGTTCGACCGCATACTACGGCTAGGATATCTAGAGATCAGTAGATTTTTCCAGAACGTTCGAGATTATTCCGTTTCTTTCTACGACGTTCCAATCGAATCAAAGGTAGAATGTTCGGTCGACTGTGCATATGAGACATGGAGCACACGGAATAGGCATGCAGGGGCACATAGTCGTAACAATATGTTTTGCCCATTAAAAATCACTTTAGACCATTCTTTGGAGGGTCATTAAATGATTTGGCAAGTGGTTGTAAACTTTTACAGCCAAACAGCATGCTCCTCTTCTACACAATTCAAGAAGTGTTGAAGGCACGAAAAGGTTTTTTCGGCGGCGCGAGGTGTAGCGTTTTCGTTCCAATAATAGTAGGTATTCATACCTACTTTTCTCCTATCTTATATCTCCTCCTTTACTGTGAGATCAACTTACTTAAAATACAATATTGATGCAGATTTACGAGATGATGCTGGTCCGTCACGGATTCATGGTGGTCGGACCTCCGATGGGCGGCAAGACCCAAGCTTACCAGTCATTGGCTGACTCACTTCGAACGCTTCAGTTGACGAAGCCGCCTCCCAGGCACAAGGAGTTCGGTGCCATATACCGCATCCTGAACCCCAAAGCCATCACTATGGGTCAGCTGTATGGTTGCTTCGATCCCGCTTCGCACGAATGGTAAGCTTCTACAATATCATTAGGTCATAACTACATAAGTAACGTCACTTTTTGAAGGGAGAAGGGTGTGGAAGAAGTTTAGGTACAATTATGTGAGGAGGAGGAAGTGGGATATCATTAAATTCCTAATAAATATTCTGTGCTCGTCAGGTCTGATGGCGTATTGGCGATAGCGTTCCGCGAGTACGCCATGTCGATAACCCGTGACCGCAAATGGATCCTGTTCGACGGACCCGTGGATGCAGTGTGGATCGAGAACATGAATACTGTGCTGGATGACAACAAAAAACTCTGCCTAATGAGCGGAGAGATCATTCAGATGACGAACAAGATGAACTTGATATTCGAGCCGGCTGATCTGGAGTTTGCTTCCCCTGCCACGGTCTCTCGATGTGGCATGATCTATATGGAGCCGGAGCAATTAGGCTGGCGAGCGTTCTTAGTGTCCTACAACACGCACCTCAGCAAGCGGCTGATTCCGGAGCAGTTTGATTTGATCCAAGAGTTGATCGACTGGCTGGTGCCTCCTATCTTTGAGTTCATGCTCGTTAAGTGCCACCACTTTGTAATCGTTGGGGAAATACATCAGTTTTTCTCGTTCACACGGCTGTTCACCTGCCTGCTGGAGAGCGAGGGCCAGTTCAGCACGTTGTGGCTACAGTGCACGTTCGTGTTCTGTTTGCTGTGGGGGCTCTGCGCTACCCTTACAGCTGATAGCCGGAAGCTGTTCGACACGTTCTTCCGCAAGCTCCTGAACGGCGACAACGCAGTTTATGGAAAGCCTAAGTCGTTCAAACTGACGAAGAGCCAGCTGTTTGGGGACAAGGACACTGTCTTTGACTACGTTTATGATAAGCGAAACAATGGGACTTGGATACCGTGGGTGGACCTCGAGAAGGAGGTGCCGTTAGCTCCTAATGCGAAGGTAAATATAAAATTCTTAGCCCGAAACTCTTTCTGTATAAATATCGTCGATTACTTGTTTTTTTTTTTAATTTAGGTCAATGAGCTGATAATCCTGACGAATGAGAACGCCTGCCTCCGCTACTTCGTCACTAAGATGGTCAAATCGAAGATCCCGATCCTGCTGGTGGGCCCCACGGGCACGGGCAAATCGTCTCTTGTGCTTAACTTCCTCCTCTCGCTGCCCAAGGAGAAGTACATCACGAACACCATCAACTTCTCAGCCAGGACCACTGCCAACCAGGTCAGGGATTATAGCACTTTTGCAATAGTTTTATGAGATAGGTGATGGACGAGCAGACGGATCTCCTGATGGTAAGCGATTGCCGCCGCCCATAGAGTCCCGCAACACGTCAACCGGTCAACAATCTTCGTCATCCGGTTTTGAAGCACGATTTTTGTCTCATAACCCGGTCTTGAAGTAAGATTTTTGTTCCATCATCCGGTCCTGAAGCAAAATTTGGTCTCATTATCCGGTCTTGAAGCAAGGTATCAGCTGGTTTTGATGCATTATTTGTTGTCTCATCACCCAATCTTGAAACTTCACCCAGTATGAAGCAAGATTTTGGTCTCCTCAACCCGCGTTTGAAACATGATGTCTGCCTTTTCATCAGACCTTAAAGATTTTTTCTTATCACCAGGTCTTCTAGTACTGTTTTTCCTAATCACCCGGTCTTGAAGCATGATTTTTGTCTCATCACTCATAATAAAATATTTGTTTAGAATTTAATAAATTTATTAGAATTAAATACGATATCGAAGTCTGTTTTGGTTAGTCGGAAGTCAATGTGGGCTGGTCGGAAGTCTGTGTCGGCTAGATTCTTCCCATCAGCGTCACAGAGTGGAAAGACACAAGTTGGATTGATGTTCATTGATTGGACGTTTTTCGGACATTGGACTCTCTAATATTTTAACATTTTTCGGTCACAGACGCAAGATATCATCATGTCAAAAGTTGATCGGAGGCGTAAAGGTGTTTTTGGGCCTTCCATGGGTAAAAAGGTAAGGATAAACTATTGTATTAAAAAATAAGACATAATTTTTAGTTAAGTATATAAACTTACGATGGAAAGTTCCCCAATCGTGAATATCTAGCTAAAGTGTTATAGCTTTACTGCTTCAAAATCGATCTTTCTATGTTCCGCGGGACGTTGGGGGAGGAGTGTGCTTGACCAATCGAAAAAGTTGGAGCTCGCGCAGTCGCACGATTATCTGCGAACGTCATTCTTAATTGGTCGAGCGCATTCCGCGACCCCGCGTCCTGCTAACCATCGGAAGGTCGACTTAGTGGCGGTAAAGCTAGTTACCATGACCTACCCCTAAGTAAACACAGCGCAGATGCTGCCTCATGCCGGAAGTGCCTGGTTAGTTAGTAAAAGGAAGTGACTCATCAGGGATTTTTTGACTGCATTATTTGCCCAAAATTGCAAAGTAAATGGCTTTGACTTAAAACTAGAAAAATATCCTCACAAAGTGGTTTATCACCAGTGTGTCCTGTTCGTGGATGACCTGAGCATGCCGCAGAAGGAGCAGTGGGGGGCGCAGCCTCCCCTCGAGCTGCTGCGGCAGTGGATCGACCACGGCCACTGGTACGACCTCAAGGAGATGGTACGCCAGGAAGTCGTGGATGTGGTGAGATAAAACACGAATCTTCAAGTTATGGTGGCAATGTTGCTGCTTTTGTATGGGACTTTATGAGGTTGTCAGTATAGTGGTGTCAGTTAATTTCCGCACTATGCCACAGGAACTTGGACCATCAGCATGTCTCAGTCCATTGCTGGATACAGGCCATCGCCGATTTTTGCCACGTAACCCTCTCTTCAGCTCGACACATCCAGTCTATACCAACGGCCCTTTCAAAGGTCAAGTCACTCCATCTAATAGAAGCTATTAAGAAGGCGCTCTTAGCTATGCTTTCCGGCTCGCCTTCACTTAAAAACTCTTATCCCAAGGAGAAGATAGACAAAGGAAGGGTGTTCCACTCCTTGGCAGTGTGCTTTATGAAGAAAGTGGACGGTGCTTTGTTATCGAGGAATATTCACTAAGAAAGGGTGATAACCCCAGTTCAGTAAACAGTAATCTTCTGGTCCAGTTGCTGGTGTCAGCGATGCTCCCACCTGGCGGAGGCTCTAACCTGATCTCCTCTCGCCTGACGCGGCACATGCTGCTCATCACGCTTGACTCCTTCGAAGACAACACGCTCAACAAGATCTTCTGCACCATCATGGACTGGCATTTCGCCAAAGGATTTACAGATGCCCTCATGCGAGCGAGCAAGGTACACCTACATTATTCGGCTCTGATCCTACTATCATGTTTATAGCTCCCTGTTGTTCTAGCGGTTCAAGTATCGAGCCATGACCACAGGGTCCTGGGTTCAATTCCCGAGTCGTATAAAGCGAGATTTTAAATTTTCAGCCTCTTTTTTAGTTTTGTTTACAAGCGTGGTGATTAAGCCTAATCCCATCTTAGTAGCCATCACTTGATTTAATGAGGGCTAAGTTACATGTTTTCCAGAGTCATAGCGTCGAGACTATATACGACAAAAATATCTTATAATTATTATTTAAATATTTACCACCTATTTACGTAGATGACACTATTCGCCTTTATATTAGCCCCACGTGCTTTCTAGTCTTACATTTGGGAAAAAGCAAAAACAATAAACCAACATTGCAAATGAGTTCTTCCATTCCAGGCGGTAGTGTCCGCGACGATGGAGGTGTACAAGTCTGTGACCCTCCAGTTCCTGCCGACGCCCAGCAAGTGCCACTACTTGTTCAACCTACGGGACTTCACGAGGGTCATCAAGGGCATCCTGCTGGTGCCGGGGACACACATGAAGGATCTCAATAAACTGGTGCTGCTCTGGATCCACGAGACGTACAGGGTCTTCTATGACCGCTTAGCAGATGATTCGGATAGGTGAGAATTATTACTGACCTAACCTCGCACACACGCACGCACGCACACACACACACACACACACACACACACACACACACACACACACACACATCTCCTGATGTAAATCTCGCAAGAAATGTTCAATGTTAGAACTTGGGATCACTGGATCTTGATAATTTTATGTAAATCTAAATAGTTATGTTTACTTAGGAAGAGCGAGGCATTCCCTACACAAGTGTCTTTGACTACTTTTTGGGAAGCCCCGGCAACTTAATTGTAAAAGATTTACCTGAAATAAATACATTTTTTTTTAACCTCTTTATGTTATCGTGTAGTTCCCGGTTGCGTCCAAAGCTGTCGCTTTAGAGCCCAGGATACGCTTAAACCATGATTCGAGATTTAGGGAGTCTTGTAATAACAATGAAGTGACTACCGTCTTACCATTTTTCTTAGAAGAGGAAATTCCGCCTGCCCGATGTGTAATGGGCAGACGTCGGCGCCGGTGGTCGGCGCCGCCTTATGAACACCCGTCGGCTGGGAGACCGACGGGTAGTGTGGGGCTCTCCTCTGGGTTGGGTCTCTGCTAGTCAGAGACCGTCCAGAGGGATACCCACTAAAACATATCAGACGATTCCCGGCATATCCAGGCACCTAGACGGGACACGGGCTTATTGGACGAGCCCTGGCACCGCGCCCCGCCTCAAGGATAGCGAGGCTAGCTAGTACGGCCTCCTCCCACAAACTGTGGTTTAAAACCACCAGGGCCAAGGCCCACCACAAAAACCTCCTGAGAAACACACACGATGCTGAAGGTTCTTCGCAGGACTTCCTTGCAGACTCGCACCCCGCTGGCTGCAGGGCAGGGAGGGGTGGGAGACCACAGGCTTCCCAGAGGAAGCCCCGAAAAACCTGCCCGAACGAGCAGCTCTGCTGAACGCGGAGGCGATAGACGGGCGTAGAATAACAAGGACGCCATCGCACCCTACTGGATTGTGGGACGCAGCGCGACCTGCACAAATGCCCCCCAAATAAATGTGGGGGCAGCGCCCGAAGGCGCACCAGTCCGAAGGCTCTGTGAAGGGGGAAGCCTAAACAAGGCGTGGCCAGTCTGGATGGGCTGGACTGCCCCAAACACTGCCCCAGCTGCCACTGGTTCTGGCCACCCTTAAGGCCCGAGCGAACAAGGAGCTTCGCGCTTTCACCTGAAGTTCCGTGGCCTTGTGGTTCGGAGACTTCATGTAAGGTAAAGTGCGGGGGGGGGGGGGGCTAGTCCCCCGCATCCCCCGACCGGTGATGTCGTGGTGATCCCCCGGATTTATGTGAGACACGACCTTAATCCACCCGACGGCCGGTTAAGGCAAGCGGGTGGAAAAGGGGCCCTTACGGTCTAATGCCCCAAATAAGGATAACCTGACCACAAGTAAGGCTCTAGCTCTGAGCCCAACCACGAATAAACACAGGAAAGCTCCGAGCAGTCGGATGAGCCCCGACCGCAGCGTCCTGGGTCCGGGGGGGTAAAAAAAAGTGTGCAGCTGTCAGCCGTCGCTTAACAAGGGGCGGCCATACCGATTACTACCCGCCGTTGCCGAGGGACGCCAGGACCCCTTCGGTAGCAGCTCCAAACAGAGCAAAAATACTACCGAAAGGCCCACACGAGGAGGCCTTTGCATCCGTAGTCCCCGACTACCCGTCTTACCTTCGCCGCTTTGACACGGGAACCAGACCAATTGAATAATGGTTACACGTTACAGAAGCTAACCACCCTATTACTGACCTAACCTTCTATATTATTACAGATCTTATGCATCGCACCTCCACTTTCCTATATTCATTCCATCCAAAGTCCAAAAATCTAGGATCTATCTGTTCTATTCAGATTTCTAGCTAATGTAGGACAGGAGTTAAATCCGGTATTACACATTGGGTTCGAAGTAAATACATATTTAGTATTTTGCAGGGTAAAGTTATTTGATCTGGTGCACAAAGCCGTGTACGGCCATTACCGCGTCCACATGGATCAGGTACTGATGGAGACCGGCTACATCAAGGAGGGCGAGAAACTCTCCAACAGACACGCTGCTAACATATTCTTCGGGAACTACATGGAGCCCGATGCGGACCCGAAGATATATGATCAAGTAAAAAATACTATTTATTCCTTCAAATCCAAGCAAACGGGAGCTACCCCTTCTTCATAGGTTAATTGCACGTTTCTGACATAAGTGGTAGCCTTTACTGACTGCCACTAAGCCATAAGCATATAAGACAGTATTCGATGGTCGCGGGAGAGGAAACAAGAGTGTAGTTGTTAAAGCATCTTAGGAATCTATGGGTCCACCGAAGTATTTAATAATACTTTTTTTCTATCAGATGCATGCCTCATACCTTGTCCTAGTCTAAATATAATATCTGATGGAATACCACCAGTAAGAAGACAGACAATTTTCCAAAAGAGGGGGTTTTAGAGAGACCCTATACTAGTTTTTTTAGCGTCACCGCCCAAGCGCCCCGCCTCGCGAGCTCCGGGAAAACGTGACGGGAAGAAGCTCGATGAACCATGTGAAGTCTCTCTAAAAGATTTTACTTTTTAGGTGATGGACCTGGACGACATGGCAGTTAAGATGGAGTACTACCTTGAGGAGTACAATGTTGTTTCCTCCTCACCGATGTCCCTGGTGATGTTCCGCTACGCGTTGGATCACATCTCGCGGTGCACGCGCGTTCTTCTCCAGGACAACGGTATGGACTCAGGCTAAGAGATACGCTGATCGTCAGCAATGACACATCAGAGAGTAGATTCTGTCAGCCCGAAACGTTTCAGTATCGTGCTGTACTAAAGCTGAACACACTGACGGACCCTCGGCTCGGCAGTACAACGCCCATTGAAGACATAAGCGTACGGACAACGGTTACCGACGTGTACTTACCCTTGATCAGCGGTCAGGCGATTCTCAATATCCGAGCTGATAGCTACGCGTTGATTTCAAACGCTTCCTAGACGTGCACACATTTTGACTGTCAGCGCCGATGTTCAGCGATCTATCAGAGCGTCTCTAACACCAGCCTAACTCTTACTACCAATTCATTAGTGCATGTTTTTCTTCATCCTATAGAGTTTTTACCAACATCATGACTTCCTATTTCCAGGAAATCTTCTACTGGTCGGTGTGGGCGGCAGTGGCAGAAGTAGCGCTGTCAAATTAGCAGCTAGCATATTGGAAATGAACGTTATTCAGGTAAGTCAGTCAACATTTTGACAATACCTACCGATGGGTGAGTCTGATACGACCGGATAGGGTCTGGTGTAGGACCAACGACATTGGAATTAACATTAACTCTACACAGAATTTTGTATCAGAAAATCTTGGGTGCCTACAAATTTTGATTCCGACTCATACCCAAGACCCCTAAAGGGCATCAAAACTTACCAGAAAATTGTCTTTTGACAGATCGAGATATCGCGCGTGTATGGGCAGAACGAGTGGCGCGATGACATCCGCAAGCTGCTGATGAAAGCTGGCATCATTGGAAAGCCGCTCGTCTTCCTCTTCGCCGACAATCAGGTCCTTCACAACTTGTTACGCTACGCATAGGTATGCTTTGTGCGTGTATAGGTTTAACCGTGGGAGGGCCACGTTTCGGCATGAATGGGTCGGCTCGACTGGAGGGATACCACGGCCTCACAGAAAACCGGCGTGAAGCAGCACTGTGCTGTGTTTCGCTTCGTGAGTTAGGGTATCGGAGGCCCAATCCGGGTGAAAAGGGGGGTTAAAAGTTGTCAGCGCACTTGTGTCTCCACTGGTGTCGCAGGTGTCCATGGGCGACGGCAATCGCTTACCACCAGGGGATCCGTCTGCACGTCTGCCACCTATCACATAAAAATAAAGGTTATAAAAGTAAATGCATACTTGCGCCCTCAGTATCGAACCTACGACCTATAGTTTAGAAGACGTTCTTATCCAAAGGAACCAATAAATAAGTACCTGAATATTTTGCATTCTTTCCTAAACTAGACCGAATCTTATGTAAATTCTACAAAAGCTTTGTCCTTCTTGTATTGCTTTTCGTAAGATTACCTTAACCATAGTAATTATTGTATTGTGTAGATAATGTACGAAGGCATGGTGGAAGATATCAATATGCTACTGAACACCGGTGACATCCCGAATCTGTATGGAATGGATGAGAAGGTTGAGATTCTGGACAAGATGCAGGCGGCCGTCAGGGAGGCGGTAAGTCTTAACTATCCGGCGTAGAAGGACCAAGAAAAAATTACCTAACAGCAAACCGATAGGAGTGAAATAAGGGGAAATGAAATAGAGGTTTTTACTCAGTAGCAGGTGGATGTGAGCTGATAACAGGTATGAAAATGATGATAACAGCATAGTAGAATTCATCATCATCATCATCAGCCTATCGCAGTCCACTGCTGGACGTAGGCCTCTCCAATTGTTCGCCACTGTGATCTATCCATGGCTTCTCGCATCCAGCTCTTGCCAGCCATCCTGCGCAGATCGTCCCCCCACCTAGCCAGAGGGCGCCCTACATTACGTTTGCCAAGACGCGGTCTCCACTCCAGAACCCGTTTACCCCATCGGTTGTCGGTTCCGCGGCTAATATGGCCAGTCCACTGCCACTTAAGCTTGCTAATGCCGGTGAGCAATATTCGATAACTTTGGTTCTCATTGTCCGGATCACCGTGTACATTTCATTCGATCTCGGAGAGAGACGTCCGGAGCAATATGCCGTTCCATAGTTAGAAGATTTAGTTTTTAATCTATTTTAGTAGTTGCAGAAAGGGAGGTTTAAAGGTTGGCATCGCTCCTGTGACTTCACTGGTGTCGCAGGTGTCCATGGGCGACGGCAATCGCTTACACCAGGGGATCCGTCTGCACGTCTGCCACCTATCACTTTAAAAATAACGGTTTTTTTAAGTAAATGTATACTTACGCCCTCAGTATCGAACCTACGACCTATAGTTTAGAAGACGTTTTATCCAAAGGAACCAAATAAATAAGTACCTGAATATTTTGCATTCTTTCCGAAACTAGGACCGAATCTTATGTAAATTCTACAAAAGCTTTGTCCTTCTTGTATTGCTTTTCGTAAGATTCCTTAACCATAGTAATTATTGTATTGTGTAGATAATGTACGAAGGCATGGTGGAAGATATCAATATGCTACTGAACACCGGTGACATCCCTAATCTGTATGGAATGGATGAGAAGGTTGAGATTCTGGACAAGATGCAGGCGGCCGTCAGGGAGGCGGTAAGTCTTAACTATCCGGCGTCAAAGGACCAACAAAAAATTACCTAACAGCAAACCGATAGGAGTGAGCTGATAACAGGTATGAAAATGATGATAACAGCATAGTAGAATTAGTTTTTACTATTTTAATAGTTGCAGAAAGGGGGGTTTAAAGGCTGGCATCGCACTTGTGACTTCACTGGTGTCGCAGGTGTCCATGGGCGGCGTCAATCGCTTACCATCAGATGATCCGTCTGCTCCTCTGACACCTATCACATAAAAAATAAATAAAAGGAAAATGAATGTTTTTAACTTGAAATGTTACGATAAATGAGTTACACTAATCCATATATTAATGAACTTATCACGTGTTGTAGTAGTTTTTATATGGGTTTGATTGTATTTTCTTCTTGTCTAATGTGTGAATTCAGTGGATTAATTATTATTATTATTTATTCCTTTTTATCTATCTCAAATGGGGATTCTTTCGGTGAGTAAATCTTTGTTCATTTATTTTACACCTTTTATCACCGTGGTAGAAAAATCTCGCTCGCTCCCAACCCCATACGTGTGAGCGACATTGAAGCTGTCTTTCGTCCGCTACGCTGGTTCGCAGATTCGTTGCTATTATATCGGTTTTTCTCTCCTTTAAGAACATGAAAACTAAGGAAAGGCTACTGCTACTAATTAATTAGTGTGACACACTAACATATTTCTAAAAATGACGCGTGAACCTACTCTCATGCAGGGAAAGAAAATTGAAACGACTCCGCTAGCGATGTTCGGGTTCTACGTCGAGCGCGTGAAGGCGAACCTTCGCATCGTGATGGCCATGTCCCCCATCGGGGACTCGTTCCGCAACCGCCTGCGCATGTTCCCCTCGCTCATCAACTGCTGCACCATTGACTGGTAAGACCATGGTGCCCGTATCAAATTTTTCTATTGCTTATTTAACCAAGTAAAAGATATTACGAATACTTTGCAGGCTGGCAGCACAACCAGGCCCTTATTTCACTACGGTGACAAATGTCAGTGACATATGTCGAGTGATAGTTGTCAAATATAAAAATATTTTTTGAATTTTTTGAATGTGGGAGAGCCACACTTAGGCATGAATGGGCCGGCTCGATCGGAGTTATACCATTGCCTCACAGAAGACCGGCGTGAAGCAGCGCCTGCGCTGTGTTTCGCCGTGTGAGTGAGGTTACCGTAGGCCCAATGGGGTGGAAGGGGAAAAGGTTTGCAGCGCACTTGTGACTCCACTGGTGTTGCGGGTGTCCATGGGCGGCGGAATTGCTTACCATCAGGTGATCCGTCTGCTCGTCTGCCACCTCTCATAAAAAAAAAATCACATCACATACATTGATCTGACTCCGAGGTAGGTGGCTCAAGCACCTGTGTTACGGATATCAGAATCAACAGCGGAATTACAAATATATAGGTAGATACATTTAATACTTTTCTTTTGTAAATAGGTATTTATAATACATAGGAAACACCCATACCAATACAAATATACATGTTCATGCACACAAATGTTTGTACTGTGCGGGTATCGAACCCGCAACCCTTGGACCAGAGGCATCGTTCACTACCACTGGTTCAAACGGGCCATCTGAATATGAATCACACTTTGATATTATTTATTTATTAAATACAATTGTTTCTTACAAGCTAACAGATCTATGTCAACATCCAAAACGCTATTATTATGATTATTGTAATGTTGTGAAACAAATTATTATTTTTAGTCGACATATTTGTAGAATTGTTGGTGAATCTTGAGATGAAATTGAAGCTACTATGTTGGATTTGCGTGACAATTGTAGTGCTCCGTGATGCACATACGCGTAGTTCAAAGGCTCGCCGCGCGAGCTTCCCTACCTACTGATGCTTGACAGTTGCACTTGGCAATTGTGGCCATGGTGGAGTATAGAATATAAATGTCTATTCCCACTAGGTTCACAGCCTGGCCGCCAGAGGCGTTGGAGCGGGTGGCGCAGATGTTCATTGCTAAGATGGATAACGTGGAGGACGAATTGCGCGTCGCGTGCGTCGAAATGTGCCAGCTGTTCCACATGACCGTCGTGTCTCTCAGCGACAGGCAAGTAGACATTCTTCTATAAAGCAATCAAGCTGGCGTTTCGGCGTTGTTACGGTAGATATCGCTGTGCCTTTTTACATCGCGCAAGCAAAGTGTGCTACGGAAAATTACCTCCAGGATAACGGTATGGACCGAGACTGGTTACAGAGTCGCGCTGATGGTCAGCCCTGGTAGATTAGTTCGTTAATTGTCAGGGCGAGACGTTTTAGTATCGTGCTGATAGAACATAACTGAACACACTGACGACATTCGCTCGGCTTGATAGTAGAACACTCATTGAATACATTGACGCGCGGATGACGGTTAGCGCTGAGTTGTAGTTACTTACTCATTCTGAGCTGTCAGCGCATACCAAATGTCCACGCTTAAGTTTCAATGCTTCCTAGACGTGTACACATTGTGACAGTCAGCACCGACGGTCGCGTGCTGTCAAAGCGTCTCTAAAACCAAGCCGCATGCCTAGGTATGTCAGTTCAAATATAGCATAACAATGAACTGGGGTTTCATTCAACCGTCTTCCTGTCTGGACTTCGAATGTTGGCTATACCTGACCTTTAAATTCCTAAGATAATGAAAAAAAGCTCGTTCTCATAAACAAATTATTATGTTTAGGTTTTATGCGGACCAGAAGCGCAAAGTGTACGTGACGCCTACGAGCTATTTAGAGCTGATCAAGGCGTTCCAAAGCTTGTACGCCATGAAGGTGGATCAGATCACCAAGGCTAGAATCAGGTGAGCGAATATCGTTTCGAATTTTCAGAGTCATATCCATAGGCGGCACAACATCCTACATTGTTTTAGTATAATAACTTAGACTAAGATCTGTAATTTTTGTGCAATAAAGTGTATCTATCCATCTATCTAACCCTGGATACGCCTGAACTGTGATCCAGAAATAGATTGCAGCGATTGCCGTCTGACCTTCGGAACCCATAGATATGATCGCCAGACCAACTGGATCATGATTATTACACATTCAGAGACATTTTCTTTTTTAAATATAGTAGGTATCCAAATTTCCAAAATGTGCAGATTTGTTTATGACTAGTTGTAGAAATACGCATCTCCTCCTCCTTGCGTCGTTTGTCCCCAGTGCTGAGGGTTGTGGTCTCGATGAGTAATTTTTTCCCGGACCTTCTTCCGCCAGCTCACTCTAAGATATACGCACAAAGATTTCAAAAATCTGGAGGTGTGTGCACTGATTCGAACCTAGGAGGAACTCTCGTATCGATGGCGTGTTGGCGTTACCCACTGAGCTCTATCGCTCATCTGTTGAGTGTTGCATCACGAATTTAAAACTTTGTCATTAGGTACGAAACAGGGCTGGAGCAGCTGGACTTTGCGGCGGGACAGGTGGCGGTGATGCAGCAGAACTTGCGAGACCTGCAGCCGCAGCTGGTGGAGACCTCCGACAAGACGGAGAAGCTCATGATCAAGATTGAACAGGACACCGTCGTTGTGGAGAAGCAGAAAGAAGTAGGTTATTTTGATGATGCTGCTCAGTCTACAACTCCATCTTTTTCTTTTCGGTTTCGCATAAGAATGCCGCCAACACCGGGCGCAACTGGAGGTCAACTCAACTACCTTAAGCCCGTTGTTAAAGGGGTCGATAAAGCTATGCTATATTAGGATACTAGACTGTGCCCGCGGCGTTACTCACGCAGTTTTAGTCTTTATTACAAAAGTCTTCATTTAAACTTCAAACCCGCGCAACTACCCCTTAGGGGTTGAAAATGCAAAAGTCACTTTTTTATTCAAAACCGGTGCCCAAATAACAATTTTAAGATTCTAACCTCTAAACTGTCTAATCCCCCATTTTGCATTTCATCCCCTAATTTACCCTCTCAAAGGGTGATTTTCCAAAACGTTTAAGTGAATTACTTTTTATTTTAATTATATGTATGTATACAATTGTTCACTTTATTTTATTTTTATTTTTATTACAAAAACCACAGCTCTTAGTGCTATTTACAAGTTGAAATTAATTAAATTTAACTTACAGCTAATAATGGTTTTACATTTTCTATGTTATATTTTGTTATACTTTCCTGACATCAAAGATGACGGACGTCCATACAAACTTCAAACCCCCTTTTCACCCCCTTAAGGGTTGAATTTACTTATAAAAATGTTACAACTTGTTCTTGGTTTAAAATAAGAAGAACGTAAATATGGATTTACAAGATTCTTACTTTAAAATGGCTAAACCCCCATACTGGTATTTCATCCCCTATTTTACCCCCTTTAAGAGTGATTTTCAAGAAACGTTAAATTAGTTAGTTTTTACTTCAAATCATTAGTGTGAACACAATATTTACATGTCTAACATCAAAGATGGCGGACTTTAGGGTTGAATTTTCAAAAACCCTTCTTAGTGCTCACTTTCACTCTTAAAGGTACCCCCTTCCCAAGTTTCTAGGGTCAGTACTTTGGGCTGTGTGTGCATTCCTAGTCACTTAATCACTTAGTTACTCAGGTTCTCCTTTTATATTATAGGATATTTGGGGCTCTCCATCTGGGATACTACCCAGTTACCCATGCCCATTAACACCCCTGCGACACTTACAAATAGTTAAAGCTACTCTTTGACTGGTGCAAACTCTGATCCATTAAGTAGATATACAGGGCCGTCTTTGAGTAGGTATGCCAGAGCCGAGGGCACACTGAAGGTACGGGGCTAGCTCTGTTGGACGCTTGATGTTTTTAACTTAAATTCGTACCCTTTGTAATCTTCATTATCTTGAACAGATCGTGGGCGCAGACGAGGCTCTCGCCAATGAAGCGGCAGCCGCTGCCCAAGCCATCAAGGATGACTGCGAGTCCGATCTGGCGGAAGCCGTCCCCGCGCTGGAGGCGGCTCTGTCTGCCCTCAACACCCTGAAGCCGGCAGACATCACCCTAGTCAAGTCCATGAAAAACCCCCCCGCTGGAGTGAAGCTGGTGATGGAAGCCGTTTGCGTCATGAAGAGTATTAAGGGCGATAGGAAGATGGATGCAAATGGTATTTGATCTATAAGCTCCCAATCTAGCCTTTTGGCATTGGTTAGCTGGTGTTCAACTCTCATCAGGTGGCATCTTAATTCGGGTCGAGGTAAAACCAGGACGGTCTGGTGTAGTTTTACAATGATACTGAGATTTGATATTTGAGTAAAATTTTACATTCTGAACCAGTAGGTATATTGCAAACAGCTACCCTTTCATTACAGGGAAGCCTTATGAAGACTTCTGGGGCCCGTCCCAGAAAATGCTTGGTGACATGAAATTCCTAGAGAGTCTGAAGAACTACGATAAAGACAACATACCTACCGCCGTGATGAAGAAGATCAGGGATAAGTAAGCTAGTTTATAGAGATGTTGGAAACTTGTAACTTAGGTTCGCTTTTGACTTTTCACAAAAGTTTTTTTTTGGATGGGTAAGGCTATAACATGTTCGGGTCAGAGCTAAGCGCACTTTTAACCCGGCCAAATTAGGTAAGTAATTGTTCAAACCTCGAGACTTTTAGAAGGCCGATTTGCAGGACTGCGTGAGCTCTGATTATAGGCCTAAGCCTAGCAGAGGCGTGAGCTCTCTGAGCCACGAAGGGCTTGTACCAACAAGCCCTTTTAAAACCTCCAGGCGTGGCTCTTTTGATAGGTATCAAAAGAGCTCAAACCTATCAAAAAAACTCAGACCTACCAAAACAGCTCACACCTATCAAAAGCGCTTAGACCTATCAAAAGAGCTCAGACCTATCAAAGGAGCTCAAACGTAGCGTAGCTTCTCGGTTGTCATTATTCAATGATGATATTTATTTATTGAACTTTATCTTTATTGAGGAAACAAATAGCTTAAATTAAATAACTAAAAATATGTTAAATCAACAAAAGTGATGCCTAAAAATTATGTACATATTTACAGAAAGAAATTGTCTGCCCCACTGATATTGTCCAACGTGCCCAGAATGCTAGCGGCGTTGCCTCTTTGGATGGCCAACCCTAAACGTTGGGCGAGGTAACTGCCAGCATTCCGGTCCCCAGAGAACTCGATCAGTCGGGCAGACAACTCTTGAAAGAGTTTGCGGGCCTCCGGTCCCCACGGCCCCAGCGTTTCCACGCCAAATGGGGCAAAGCGGTAGCAGCTATCTAAGGCGGAGTACTTGTACCGTTTTCGGGTCTCCGCCGAGGCAGCTGCAGCGCCTGCGCCCCGTGCAGTGGCATGGACACTGGAAGGAGCCAGTGTATCCGCGCAGGTCGCGTCCCACACCAGCGCCTTCCCCTTACTCCATGGGATGATAGTCATCCCATCGGGCCTCTTTCCGTCGCTCCGACATATGCCGAGAGGTTCGAGCACTGCCGGAACGCGAATGGAAATAAAAGCCCGTCGAAGTAGGTCGTTCAGGCTTGCGTGGCGTGAGGCGCGGCCCGCGCTTTGGGCACACGACAAGCCGTGGTAGGCAAGGGGGCCTACAAACTCTCCGCACCGGCATGTGTGCGGCTGCACAATCCGCAGCCCAAGGCGAAGTGAGACCGCAATAGACAAAGAGAGCTTGTCCAGGACGGTCCCGACATTGGCCGAGGGCAGCGCATGCAGCCAGAAACCGGACTCCCTTTCCGCTGAAGCGAGGAGACGAGCCCGCTCATTGTCATTGGCGGATGTAGATAACAGGTTGTCAAAGGCTGCTTGACAAAGGGGCTCGTCCCATCGCTTTTGTAGGTTAGGAAAGCTGGGTGGATTGGGGCAGGAGATAGACCAGGCGTTCCTGGCTTCCGCCAGACACGTGACCTCAACATCGCCAAGCGACGGATTAATTATGGTTGCGTAGAGGTCGCACGTGCCGTAGGCAGAAGACAGGAACGCCGGTAAGGCAACGTCGGAGATTTTTCGGGTGCCCAGCCCGCCAAATCGGATCGGTAGGGAGGCCTGGACCCAACCCCGATCGTCTAAACAACAATTTAGAATTTCGCCGATTAGGTCCTTTAGGAGCTCATCTAGAGGTGCCAATAGAAATTTGAATTTCCAAAATTGAGAGCAGCGAAGATAGTATGTCAATTTGGGGACAAAAGTGCAGAACCGAAGGATTGTTAACGCCATATGTGAATTGATTTTCAAGAACCTATCAGAGCAGTTTTGGAATTTAGTAGTTTTATTGGATATAAAATTAGGGATTGCATCGTCAAAAATAGGGGCTCCGAGTAGGTGGAGATTCTGTTTCTAATTGATAATTATGTACAGGTATATTCCGGATCGTGAGTTCGACCCAGTGGTAATCTCGAAAGTGTCATCTGCTTGTGAGGGTCTCTGTCGGTGGGTGCGAGCGATGGACGTCTACGACAGAGTCATCAAGGTAAAAAAACTAAATCATAAAGTTCTCAACGACTATCGCTTTTAAAACCTATTATTATTATTATTTGTGGAGAGAAGTAATAAACTATTGTCTCAAGATTAGCAATAGAGATTAGCAAATAGGAACGGATCCAATATCTGTAGAGTGATACCTCTAAAAAAAAGTCCCCCTATAGGTACGTCAAGCACTACGTTGTCCAGTTCACGACTGCAGCTTAGACTACAGCGTCAGACGAGATGCAAAAGTGTTTTAAGGGACCTTTTGGGCTCCAATTTATTCGCGAAGCTAGTAAAGAGTTCCTTTTTGTGCCATGATTGTCTTGAATAATATTTTTCTAACATTAACCTCTCAATATTCCCCCAAGTCTGAAGTTCTGAAGTAACGGTAAACTTACGCAGTTACTGTTGACAGGTGGTAGCTCCGAAGAAAGCGGCTCTCGCTGAGGCCGAAGGCGAGCTGCAGCAGCAGATGAACACCTTGAATGAGAAGAGAGCTCAGCTGCAGGGCGTGCTGGACAAGTTACAGGTACATTTCATATTTGAGCTCATTCATCTAAACTATTTATTTGCCAGCGCCTCTAGGAAAATCGTGGAATGACAATTTAAGACTATAAATCCAAAGTTATAGTAACTCTAGCAAAGCGTTACGTCTATGGAAGCGGGACGGCCATCTTGGAATGTTAGATTTGGTCGAAAGCGCGCCATTTGTTCGGCAACGAACTGCTTAGGATTTTATTATTTTAAATCTTTATTGTTATCTTTTAAACGCTCTAATACGTTAATTACAACTTTGTCATAGTTCCCAATAATTATTACAAGAGTTTGTTAAAGATTGCTTAGATCATCCTTTCATCATGAACGCATTGAAAACGACTAAGGATGCCGGATTAGAAGAACCGGAAATTTCTGATAAAAGTCTGCCCTAAACGCTTTTATATTAATAGAGTGGTAGTGCTTGTAGACAACGACAAGGCTTTTAGTTGACCCGAGAAGACGAAATACTTGCGTGATTGACAACCAGCGCTATGTATTGGTAAAGTGTGGAACTAATTAATAGGAATTAAGTACGGAAGGTGTGCATGCAAATTCCATAACAGTCTAGTTGGAATATAGGGTCCTTCCTACTAGTCTGTTATGGAATCTGAATGCCTCGGTGGTGGCGTAGTTAATGGTTCGGACTTAAAAACGACTACTTCGCTTGAGGTTTCGTTTACGATACCCAGGTGTCTCATCAAAATAAGTATATGTCGTTCCCTCTTGACAGATCTTTGAGATTGGCCGCTATAGCTGATGCAAGTGTCGGTAAAACGATATTATGTTACCGCTTTACAGTGCAAAACATCCCATCGCGGACAAATAAATTGACAGTTCTTATTTCTGCCGCACCATCAAGAAATGAAAATCATTGCCGGCGCATGTATTTCCTCCTTCCTTCAATATGGATTCCTTCAAACGAAGCGTGAAGAAGCATCTCGCGGGCCAGTATGGCGGTGCCAACGGAGGTGATGCCTTGACATCGCTTCCGTTGTAATTACAACTTGGGCTCTTTTCTTGCTTACCATCGGGTTGAGGAGAGCCAATATACTGTGCCTCTTTAAAATAAAAATTGTGTTCTGACAGCATTAATTGTCATACACCAGGCCCTCAACGATGAATTCGCGGAGATGACCCGCAAAAAGAAAGGGCTGGAAGACGAGATAGATCTATGCTCCACGAAGCTCTCGCGAGCGGAACAGCTGATCGGCGGCCTGGGCGGGGAGAAGGCTCGGTGGACCGAACTAGCCCACCAACTGCAGGAACTCCTGGGCAACATTATAGGCAAGTTACAGTCGACCTGGTGATCAATAAAAGACTTTATAACTTACTTAAGATCCGGTAACGCATCTGGTATACCTCGGGTGTTGCAGATGTCCATGGTCGATGATCATGACTTACTATCAGGTGTACCGTGTGCTCGATTGTCTGCTATAATGTAAAAAAAGAAAGGTGCAACGAGATCTCACAACTCCAAGAAGCTCTCACGAGTAGAGCAACATAGCTGCGTCCTGCCAGAAGAAAAAACGCATAAATACTTTTTTTATGTATTGATACATAGCAGTGCTCATGGACACCCGTATCACGAGTGGACTTATAAGGAAGCGGCCAACATTTAGAGTACCCTTTCCCCCGGATTGGACATCCAGTTTTCTTCAGCCAGCTTTCTGTGTTGTATCATTCCAGTCGAATTCATGCAGAAGCGAGGCTCTCCTACAGTCAAATTATTAATGTTTTTCTTTATGTTAAAGGCGACGTGTTGCTGTCAGCGGGCTGCATCGCCTACCTGGGCCCCTACACGGTCAACTACCGCAAAGAGATCATCCAGATTTGGAACGCGCGCACTGTAGAGCTCCGTTAGTATCTGTTGCCACTGTAGAGCACCCTCGGAGATAAAGCCAGGGAAACGGTAGAAAATCCTTGTCCGAATGAGGGATATTGCGCGTGAAATATCCGCTAGATGGCGTGCTTGTGAACTGAGGTCCAACTTCAACACCATTGGCTGATTTATTCGTTGATTGACAATTTGACATATCACGTCGGTGAGTCACGAAAATATACCGGACAACCCAAACCTGGTTGTATGCTAGGTCACAAAAAATAAATAACATATTGTTCTGTCCGATATGACCATTAATTTTTTACCGGACAAACCTCAAAAATACCGAACTGTAACGATTAAATACCGGACATCTGGCAACTCTAATTACGTCTAAAAATACCCATTCACCTTGTAGATGGACCTCAGGCCTATAGCCACTCGCTAGCCCCCATTGGGCATGGTGAGATCTATTTTCCTTTAGTCCAGCTAATTTCAACAAGATAGTTTTTGGTTTCATTTCCGTGGGACTTTTTAAAAAAAGCAATCATTCATTTTAGAATATCTACATATATTTTATACCCATGCTCTTCATCACGTACAATGGACCGAAAGAGAGTCTAAGTGCGGAAAAGGGAGTCCACATTACCCATGCTCAGTTATAACATAATCAAACTAATCAAACTACGACAAACACATTGGCGCCCAACGTGGGGTGAACTTAATCGTCATTAAACCTTAAAAATTTTTGTAACTGATTGCAAGTTTCGCTCATTCTTGGCAGAGATCCCATGCTCGGAGACGTTCTCGCTGATCACGACCCTGGGCGAGCCGGTGGTGATCCGCGCGTGGAACATCGCGGGGCTGCCGGTGGACTCGTTCTCCATCCAGAACGGCATCATCGTGCAGAAGTCGCGCCGCTGGCCGCTGATGATCGACCCGCAAGGTGAGCCTTCATGCCTGGTTCCTTTCTACCCTCATCATCTCAGCTCAAAGACTGGGGTAAGTTCCAGAATCCAGGATTTGGCCATCATAGTCTCAGTGTATTCCCAATTGCATCGAAAGCCATCGGTTGTACGTACGTTTCGGCCATTATTCAAGATTTGGAGGGTCTAGTATTTACAATGAAATGACTGCCGCCTGACCATCGCAACTCTATCAATGGGGAGAGAGGGGAGAGAACACTTTGGAGAAGCTATCAAGAACGTAGTTTGCTAACGATGTTTTACTTCACCACCGATCTAGTGGTAGAAATTCAGAATCCAGGATTTGGTTAGTCAAGTAATTACAATAAAGTGACTGCCGTCTGAGCTTCGCAATTCTTAGGCAGATCATGATCAGATTAACCGGACCAACTGCATCAGGGTTAGGTACATATTCAGAATCATTGTCTATTGAGGATAATATAGTTTGCTGCGCTTTATCGCAAAAGCATTGTTTTTTTTAAATATTAGAACAGGCAAACAAATGGATCAAGAACATGGAGCGAGAGAACCAGCTGAAGGTGATAAAGCTGACGGACCCGAACTACGTGCGGGTGCTGGAGAGCGCCATCCAATTGGGTTTCCCCGTGATAATGGAGAACATCCGCGAGCAGCTCGACGCGGTGCTGGAGCCTGTGCTGCTGAGGAACATCTTCCGGTGATTCTTCTCCTTCTTATCGTGATAGCGACCTAAACCTCGAGCCAGTATTCAGCAGGGTTGTCAGCTGTTCGCACAAGTAGGACATGTCAAGAGATGTGCCATTGTTTGAGAGGAAGCACCGCGTTCAAAGTAATTGACACACTACGGACACATCACAGCCGGTGCCTTCCATCGTGCGTGCAACTGTTCGGAAATGTAGGATAATATGTGCCATAGGTTGAGGGGAGGCACCACACTCACAGGCTTTGCTGTTCTGACCTAAGGAAACCCCACGTGTACTAACTGTCCCTGCAGCGGCCGCGTCAACAGACCAGGGGATCGATCCTAAGATTTTATGGCAGCCGCAAATTTAAGCAACCAAATAAACGCTGGGTTATATGATATACTACTATTGATCCGAGCAACTCAGCAGGAGCAGATCAGTAGCAGTGGCGTGAAAGAAAGGCTAATGGCGTGGGTACTGCGAATCTGATGATGATAATGGGGGCTATGAATGCTTGCAAAAAATCCGCAAGATAGCATACTATAGGACTGAGGTCCATATATAAGGTGATTGGGTATTTTAGACGTAATATGTAAATTGTAATTTTAGGAATAATCAGCCAATACAATTTTGAAGTTGGACCTCACTTCTCAAGCACGCCATCTAGCGGATATTTCACACGCGATAGCCCCCATTGATCATTATCAAGTATCATTATACTAGATGTAATTTTATTACTCTCTGTTTGATCTCTCTCTCTGTACAGGTCTGGAGGCATAGATTGCTTGAAGCTAGGAGACAACATCTTGGAATATGACCATCGGTTCCGCTTCTACATCACCACCAGGCTTAGCAACCCACACTATTTGCCAGAGATAGCTGTCAAGGTTAGTCAACTGTCAAAAAAATATTTTCATTACTTAATATTTTATTTGCATTTCGTCCGTCACGCACATTATAGTGCACAAGTCTGTGCATAGACCCAAGTGTACTCTCTATTTCCTTACACTACTTATGCATTTATTTACAGCGGAGTGACACGAGCATACTATTCTCTACTACGAGAGCTTTACGAACGCTACGAAATTGAGAAATATTGTAGCATCTACGTATTTGTGCTACGATTTTGTCTACGGATGCGCCTACGCAACGCTACGATGTTACTCGTAGCAAATGTAGCACATTGTTTCTGTTCCTGTCGTTGACATTTTTCTTTATTAGGTACCTACACACTTACACAGTATCCTTGCAAGGGTTTGAACGACAAGACTTTTGTTTGCTTGCGTTCAGATTGCACGTGGCAATCGACTACAAACCGACACTCGATGGGTCGCTCGCTTGGAAGCTTTAACTGAATTGCCTTGGCCGTCACGTATTCACAGGCTGACCTGCTTGGTACGATAATTGCCTCGCGAGGCAGGTAGTGGTGTGTAGACTCGCCTATTAAAGTACAGATTACTACACCTATCTACAAGTGAAAAAATTAACTGCTCCCTCTAAAGATAAAGATAAAAAAATCTTTATTCAATTTAGGTTTACACAGAACATTTATGAATGTCAAAATAGGTAGGTAATATCCTGAGAATATACTGAGTAGACACCAGCAAGAAACTAAGTAGTTACTCTTATCAAATGTTGTTGATGTTACAGAGTTTCAATTGAGAAGAGAAAAAAAATACAATTATGAAAGTTAATAGAACTATTAATAACAACTCAAAAGATTAAACAATTAACAGGTTTTAATATGAGACTTATACTTATCCAGTGATAGGTGAATGACGTTTTGTGGTAGCTTATTAAATATCTTAATACTTAAGCCAACAAATGAATTACCGATTTTATAAAGTCTGAGGACCGGGACGGCAAACATAGGCTTGCCGTTATTTCTGGTGTTAAGACTATGAATATCGGACTTTTTTGGAAAGTGTGCATGTTCTTATGTAAATACATAATGCAGTCGAGGATAAATTGGAAAGCCACGTTTAAAATATTTATTTCTTTAAATATTTCCCGAAGTGAGTCACATGATCTAAGGCTGTATATAGCGCGGATGGCCCTTTTCTGTAATTCAAAAATAGTTTGTATGTCAGCAGCAGACCCCCACAACAGTAGACCATATGACATCACACTGTGGCAATAGCTTAAATAGACCAGTCTTGCCGTCTCGATACCAGTCAGACGCCTAATTTCCTGCCAAGGCAGCAATATGGGGTCCACACTGCAATTTTGCATCTATAGTTATACCGAGAAATTAATAATTTGAATATATTCATTGTTCATCTTAATACTAGTATTGACCTGCCTTACATTTGGCATAGTGAATTTTACACATTCTCTACAACAAGGATGTTCGGGATTAGGTACTTAACTGGGATCCGTTTTTCCAAAATGACTGGACGCAATATCTCTTAGATTGTAATCATTTGATATGTGATCCCATAGATCCTTTGGGGCATAACAGATTCTGTGAATATTATCAGGTGACGATGCTGAACTTCATGATCACGCCGCAAGGGCTGCAGGACCAGCTGCTCGGCATCGTGGTGGCGCAGGACCGGCCCGAGCTGGAGCTCAAGAAGAACCAGCTCATCGTGGAGGGCGCCAGAAACAAGCGCACACTGAAAGAGATCGAGGACAAAATCCTTGAGGTAGGTGCTTGATGACCTGGGAGGCAATTCCTTATCCTCATCTAAGTGTGTGGTTGCAACCAAAGCTGTCGCTCTAGAGCCTGGGGTACTTTTGGTCAATGATTCACGATTAAGGGAGTGCAATGACGGAGGTTCGGGACGTGTAATTAAAAGATGTTCTGCGTTATGAATGTCTATTTATTAAGTACTAACTTACTTATATACTAGCCTAACTTAGGGGCGAAGTGCGTCACATACAACACCTCCCCCGTTTACTTAATATTTTTTTTAAACATCCAAAAAAATATATCTAATATATTAATTTTAACATAATTCAATAATACCTTAATACTATTGTTGGCTACCCTGTTATAACATAAAAGTAGAGCAATTGAATTTAAACAATTTTAAAAAAAATCTTTATACATTATTTTTCTTTTACATGTGTGTGAATCTATTATTACGTGATTTTTTTTCATATACATATACTATAGTTAATCATAAATAGCTTTAGTACATATTACTTTTCTGGTTATTCTAATTACAAAGAAGCGACTGCCGTCTGACCTACGCAACTCTTATACAGGGGAACCAAACCAACCGAACCAACGGGAAAGGAAAGGCAAGTATCAGCCTATATACTGTCCCACTACAGGGCAAAGGCCTCCATCATAGAAATCATGTTATCGTTTATCGGTACTATGATGGGATTAGGCTTAATCACCACCTAATGCGAATTGGTGATCACAAACCCGAGCAATGATCGAAAAATTCGAAACATACTTTTTGCTCGACCCGGGAATCGAACCCAGGACCCCGAGTTCACGGCCCGGTACTTAAACCACTAGACCAACAAGTTGTTCAACTGATTCATGGTTAAGCGTTTTTCCTCGCCGCCGAGCTAATGACAGAAAAGATCCTTGACATATTTGCCTGATAACCAGAGGGCCACAACGAAACCGTCCCGTAACAAACGAATATTCCTGTTACATAAAAACATAAAAGATAATGTGCCTTTTAGTACTAGGGATATTAAAGAAATGGGGACCATTTAACGCTACAAACATCTCTACGAGCAGTTTGTTTAAAACAATAAATAAATAATGGAAAAATCAAATTTCCAGGTCCTATCATCAGCGGGTAACATCCTGGAAGATGAGTCTGCCAACCAGATCCTATCGTCATCCAAGGTGCTCTCGATAGAGATAGAGGCGAAGCAAGCCTCGGCTGCCATCACTGAGACAGAGATCGACGAGGCGAGGCTGCTCTACGTGCCGGTCTCCAAGCACAGTTCAGTGCTGTTCTTCTGCATCTCAGACTTGGCTCAGATAGATCCTATGTATCAGTATTCCCTGAATTGGTAAGTGACTTTAGGCAGTAATAAATAATTGTTTAATTTAGGTGTTACAGACAATCCTCTCGAAATAGACGCTCATTCTTTCTACCCCGTACCTTAGTTTCAATACTTAATAAGTACTTTGTTTTCTCCACAATGTTACCCATATAGGTACAGTTTTGCGAAATGGTTTAGCCGCAGCAATATTTCCTGGCTTTTCTTGATTAACCTTTAAGAAACGAGTGTACCTACCTACTCCTTCTAAAAAGCCGGTAACGCCTCAGCGACTCATATATTCTCACGAGAGAGAATAAATCTCTTGGCGAGAACATTAAAGTGAATTAAATTAAGTTTCACTACATGTCTATGAATTAATCATTGTCAAAATAAAGTGTCATATTATTACACCCGCGGGCAATCTCCGGAAAGCAGTACTAGTCTCTTTGATAGGAGCAGGATGGTCAATATTTACATCCTCGTGCGTGATCGTGCCAGTAGCATAGGCGCAAGGAATTCATGTATCTAATTTTCTTCAGGTTCATAAACCTGTACAACCAAGCGATCATGAACTCGCCGAAGAGTAATGACCTGGACGAGCGGCTGTCGGGGCTGAACGCGTACTTCACCAAGAGCATCTACGAGAACGTCTGCCGCAGCCTCTTCGAGAAGGACAAGCTGATCTTCTCGCTCGTTCTTACTCTCGGCATACTGAGGGCTAGGGTATGAAGAATTACAGAAAGTTCCTATCTCAGAGTGACATTCTCAGTTGCATTCGAAGCCATCGCTACAGAGCCCAGGGTACGCTTGGACCAAACGTTTGATAATGAGGTGAACACCATTGAGTACTGTTACCAATATTTCTTCTCTCTTTAAATCTCTTTTCCATGATAAAGAAAACGGGATACCAATACAAACAACTAGTTGAATTAGGTAATGATAATGAAATGGAGAACCAGACACTGGATCATGATTTGACAGCAGTCGTTTCATTGTAATCACCAGACATCCCAAATCCTACAAGCTTACCTCGGGCTCCGAAAACCTGCCAACTAACATGATCTTAACAGAAAACTAGCTTAACTTTTGTCCATGTAGGGAGGGGTTGATGACGAGCTGGTGGCGTTTCTGCTGACGGGCGGCGTTGCGCTGGAGAATCCGTACGAGAACCCTGCGCCCATCTGGCTATCGGACAAGTCCTGGTCCGAAATCGTGCGCTCCAGCATCCTTGGCCCGTACGTCAACAAGCTCTTAACGCATCATCATCATGAGTCGAAAGACGCTAAATATTGATCTTTCTCAGTGACTTCAAAAGAGTCCAGACGCAGGCGGGATGCATGCAGCAAGATGCAGCGACTCTGATCAAGTTGTTTGTCCATCTCTTATCATCATCAGTTCTTAGTGCTATGTGCCTTGGCCACTGCCTTTTCAACGTATTCATTTCATTCCTGATATGATTACGTAGAGGGGTGTTGCGGGTGTCCATGGGCAGCGGTAATCGTTTACCATGAGGTGATCCGTCTGCCACCTATCACATAAAGAAAGGAAAAAGAGAAACGCCGCTCCTAGCCCGCATAGATTTACGTAATTATTTATTGCTTTTGGATGGAAGCTAATCGACCAGTAGGTAGGTAGATATGTGAAAAGATACATGACCTCTCGTGGTACATTTGTGTAAAAGAAACCTCAACTCATTGTGCACAGGTAAGTGGTTAGATTAAGAAGGTCCTGATTATGTAGCGGTTGTTGATACTATACTTGACATCTATGTTATAGGCTTCGCGGTTTCAAAGAGAATTTTGAGCGCAACGTCCAAGCTTGGAAGGACTTCTACGACCTGTCTGCCCCGCACGAGAACCCGTTGCCACCCCCCTACGAGAATATTCGGGGCATACCGAAGCTTATTATACTCAGGTAAGACATAGTCCCTCTTCTTTTGGAAAAAAAAAGATCCCATGTTTGTTGATACCTATAACAACTGATTTGTTGCCATTACTTTTAACAGGATCACCTGAAATAAAAAATAATCCCTTTTCTTAGGTGTATCCGACCAGACAAATTGATCCCGCTCGTCCAGCAGTACGTAGTGGAAGAAATGGGGCACGAGTACATAGAGCCGCCCCCCTTCGACCTGGAGAAGTCTTACAACGACAGCAACTGCTGCTCCCCTCTCATCTTCATCCTGTCTCCTGGCTCCGACCCCATGTCCGGCCTCGTCAAGTTCTCCATGGAAAAGAAAGTCATCAGCTTTGAGACTATCTCGCTAGGACAGGGTCAGGTGAGATATGCCTCAGGAGAAAGCTAGGTTTGAGACAGGTGAACAGAGCTTGTAAATCGGGTAAAATATTAAAATTGAATGTATTCTTCATGATTTTATATTGAAGCCTCCTGGGTTTACACTGACTGAACTATAGAGTTGAGAAGAATCCTAATTGAAGAGAGCTTATCCAGAAGCAGCGTATTCACTATTGTTTTAAAATATTATTGTTTTTTTTTGGGGCAGACGAGCAGACGGATCACCTGACCCGCGACACCAGTGGAGTCACAAATCACACACATTCATTCACAAATGAGGAGAAGTTCACATTGTTGAAAATTGATCCATGTAAGGCGTTCAATTCCTTGGTAGTGCGCAACACGAAGGAAGAAAAAGATTCAACACCCTCTACTCTTTCCGCCAACAGGGCCCGATAGCAGCTAACATGATCAACCAGGCTATAGCGACAGGCGGTTGGGTTGTGCTGCAGAACTGCCACGTGATGGACTCCTGGATGGGGGAGCTGGAGCGTATTAGCGCGGAGGTGATCGTGCCGCAAGTCACGCACCACAACTTCAGGTGCTGGCTCACCAGCTACCCGAGTCGAGCCTTCCCAGTCACGGTGCTGCAGAATGGTCAGTGGTTTTATGATTCGCTAGATAGTTTTATGTCTAGCATAAGAAAACTAAATGCGAAAAGGGATTGTATATAGGTACCTGGCTGTTCCATCATATATCTCCTAGCTTCTTCAAACGCGCTGCCATTCGGCAGGACCTTGACGTATCGTATCGCTGCGATCTATATGTACCAAATTACATCCGAAAGTCGCATAAACCTCCTCCCCAATATACAGGTTGGTCCAACTAATGACGTCAATGATTTTTTTTTGGATTCCTCACACATGGGAGTATCCAAAAATACCCCAAGTATGTTCAGCGATAATTTTTTTAAGGTTTTTTAGTATTCTGCCAGTGAGGTTTAAAAAATTCATTCTTCTTTCTATTTTTTTAGGTATTTCGTAATTCTTTTTTATGATATGATTTTTAAGAATGTTATTTATAATAAAAATAAAATTTGGCTTCCTGAAATTACTTAATGGTTACCCAAAAAAAGTCTTGAAAGTTAGAATTTGTGTTTTCAGTAGAATTTACTCAAACATTCAATTTCAATTTAAAAATACAAAAAGGAGTTTTTATAGCTTAGGATTAACATTTAAATTAACAGGATTAACATTAAAATTAAAACTTCACAGGGTCTTAAACTACCAATATCATGACAAAGACACTATTGTATTAGCCTCTTTTTTAAGTAATAGGCCTCCGAACGCAGATGTATTCCCAGAGAGCTACAATTTGGGTGTATTTAAGTCGAGAGTGAATAGGCTTCTTCTGGGTAAGCACGCTACATCTTAGACTTTATTGTTACTTTCCATCAGGTGAGATGAGGTCAAATGCAAACACATTTAATATTAAAAAAAAAATAGGCTGGAAATGTATAAAACTCAATTGAAGTTATTTGCTACTTTTTTTCATTCAGATTAAACTTTAAATGTGATATTCATTTAATTTTAATTAAATATCCTATAATATTACTGTACCTTGTGTATTTTTGGAATTTTTGTCTGGCCACTTATAAAATTAAGCATTTGTCAAACAAAATTGCTACTTGTGAATTTACCTGTTTTTTGATTAAAAATAAAAGGCACAAATTACTGAAAAATTACTCTACTACAATAAATTCAAAAATCATTTCTCCAACTTGAATACTTAGGCGACAACGATTCAAAAAGTTATGCTTTAATTGCCTGAAGCTACTCGAATATTCTTGATTTATTTTTCTTTCCGCTTATGTAAGTTTTAGTCTTAATTCTGATTCGTTGTTGCTCTCCGTCGCGTACACCAGCTTTTTGTAAAATACCCTAACAAAAAATCCATAGGGTTGTGATCTGGCGAACGCGCGGGCCATTCGATCAGGCCTGCACGCCCAATCCATCTTCCTGGAAATGCGGTGTTCAGATGCTCTCTTACTTGTACCGCATAGTAACAGGGCGCGCCATCTTGTTGAAAAAATCATTTCTCGCTGTCTGGAGATTCACATCTACTAATATTTCATTAAGATTGTTTTGTAGAAAATTTAAGTAGGTAAGCATTTCCATCCAACCTGGCCGGTAATTCAAAAGGCCCGAAAGGTAGGAGGAAAGAAAAATAAATCAAGAATATTCGAGCATAATTTTTTGAATCGTTGTCGATTATGTACCTATTCAAGTTGGACGAAGGAATTTTGAAAATTAATTGTAGTTAAGTATTTTTTCAGTAATTTGTGCCTTTAATTTATAATCGAAGAACAGGTAATTTCACAAGTAGCAATTTTGTTTGACAAATGCTTATTTTTATACGTAGCGAGACCAAAATTACAAAAATACACAAGGTCCTACAGTAATATTATAGGATATTTAATTATTATTAATTTAATATCTCATTTAAAGTGTAATCTAAGTACCATAGGAATGATAAAAAGTAGAAAAATAGCATCAATTGAGTTTCATACATTTTCAGCCTATCTGCCTTCGGAGGCTATTAGTTCAAAAAGAGGCTAATAAAGTAGTATTTTTTTCATGATACTGGTAGTTTAGGACCCTGTGAAATTTTTATACTTAATCCGAAGCTATGAAATCTCCTTTTTGTATTTTTTAATAGAATTTGAAAGTTTGAGTAAATCCTACTGAAAACTCAAATTCTAACTTTCAAGACTTTTTTTGGGTAACATTAAGTAATTTCAAATATTTTTTTATTATAAATAACTTTCTAGAAAATTATGTCATAAAAAAGAATTAGGAAATACCCAAAAAAATAAAAACAATGATTTTTTTAAACCTCACTGGCAGAATACTTTAAAAAAATTATAACTCGAAAACTACAAAAAATCGCTGAACATACATGGGGTATTTTTGGATACCCCCAGGTATGAGGAATCTAAAAAAATATATTACTAGTTGGACCACGCTGTATATAATTGGCCTTTGCATCTTGTCAGATCTTTAAGTAGCAGCTCGGGTAAGGGCACTGCATCTACGCTCGTGGCTGTAAAAGCCGATTCTCGAGTGTGCTTTACGTCCACATTTGCGGCAAACGAAACGAGTATGACGTAGGCATCAGAATAAGAAGTAACGCGTTACGTACTCTCAGGGCCAGTTTAGTCGCCTAAACTCGACAGACTGGGAACCTCAGCAGTATTCTAAACGCCAAATAATGCCATGCACACTTCTAAAGAAAACTTTCTTTTGTTTGTATTTAAATTTGATTATCTACAGGAGTAAAAATGACAAACGAAGCTCCAAAAGGCCTCAAGAACAACATCAATCGATCCTACATCTCGGACCCCATCTGCGACCCGGAGTTCTACATCAGCTGTCCGCGCACGGAGGAGTGGCGGCGCCTGCTGTTCGCGCTGTGCTTCTTCCACGCTATCGTGCAGGAGCGCCGCGCCTTCGGCCCGCTGGGCTGGAACATCCAGTACGAGTTCAACGAGAGCGATCTAAGGATCTGTGTCATGCAGCTACAAGTGAGTATCATCGTGAGACTTCTGATGAACTGGGTTGCGGATCAAACGCATTAAAATGGAGTCGGATCTGGTTGGGAAAGACCATACCGTCAGTAAAGTTCTAACACCACGTAAGTCATTTTAAGCAACTTTTCAGGAAAGTCAAAAAACTGATCGGTGACTTACGTATCTACTATTTCCATTAGAGATCAATTGTTGACTTTCGTTCTGTTACCTTTTCAACATTTAAAAGGTTTTTGATGGCCGTTACTGAATTCTGATTGATAAAAACGATCCGTCTTCCAATTCTCTAACGAATGGAATCAAAATGTCATAACCGCCACCAGCAAATTAGTAAAAAAATAAAAAACTAAATTGTGACTTACATGGTCATCTCAAAGCGTAGGTCATTTTATGACTTCCGCGCTGTTACTTTTTCGTAATTTTAAAGGTTTTTATTGGTCGTACCTATCCCGATTCTGATTAGGCGAAATGACGCGTATATCGATTCTCTAGCGAATGGCATCAAAATGTCAAAACCGACAATAGATTACTTACGTGGTGTTAGAACTTCACTGACGATATTTCGGTCCGAAGCATCCGCTGAGATTCCCCATGTAGATATCGCTGGATAAAACAACTTGATTACAATCACAACTGCAACGGTTAGAATGATAATGTTGACTGAAGACAGAGCGGAGTGTTGAAATCTAGAAGATAAGATAGATACACTTCGGGTCAGTCGGTGGCAAAATTTCGAGGCGGAGGATAATCTCTTCTTCGGGTCGCTGAGTTAGTGTTGCAAGTCCTTAAGTAAGATTTCTAATAAGGACTGTAGAATAGACACAAAAGAACATGACTCCGCCTGCTTTTGTTTGCTCAGCAGCCATCGAAACTTGACTACCCCTCCAAAATAAATATTGGCCTTTCGCAGATGTTCTTGACAGAGTATGCGGAGACCCCGTTCGAAGCTCTGAACTACCTCGCCGGCGAGTGCAACTACGGGGGCAGGGTCACGGATGACAAAGACCGCCGGCTCATCATGTCTCTGCTCTCCATCTTCTACAATGAGGAGGTCACTGCAGATCCTGAGTGAGTAGCACTACCATTGCAGCTGTAAATGTCTTTTAGAAGGTCGAACATACATTTATAGGTCATCTAAAGTAAGTCAAAAACGAAAACAGTATTTTTCACAGGTATTTCTAAATGTTACCGTCTCTCATCATCAGCTATTCTTTCTCCCCGAGGAGCGAATCGAAGTTTAAGGTAGCTCAGCGGACGATAGGGCGTGCTATGCTCGGAGTTTCTCTGGCGGATAAAATACGTAATGAAATTATTCGTCAGAGAACTAAAGTCATAGACATTGCACGCAGAATTAGCACGCTGAAGTGGAGATAAGCCGGTCATGTCTCTAGACGTACCTACTGATGAAAGATGGAGTCGACACGTGCTGGAGTGGAGAGGTCGCCACGTAGTGGTCGACTGACGATTTGAGAAAGATTTGAAAAGAAAGGCTGGTGTGAGCTGAATGTAGACTGCTCAGGACTGGGTTGGTTGGCGCTCTTTGTGGGAGGCTTACGTTCAGCAGTGGACGGCGATAGGCTGATTGATTGAGCAGCGACTGCCGCAAGCCGGACGGCATTGCAGGTGGCACTTGCAGGTGGTCTCCATCACATCCTGTGTCTAAGTGTTACCATCTCTCATCACCAGCTACTCTTTCTCTCCGAGCGGCGACTACCGCATGCCGCCCAGCATGGACTACACGTCGGTGTTGGAACACATCAGGGCCCTGCCCATGATCGCCAAGCCTGAGGTGTTTGGCCTGCACGAGAACGCCGACATCACCAAGGACAATAAGGAAGCGAATGCGGTGAGTAAAAACCAAGAACCCATGGTTATGGAGCTAGGGTTTGTCCCGTGAGCGAACTGTGAGAGAACAACGAGGGAGACGATGAGGGAGGACCACCGGGGTGGTTTGAGCCTATATGCCTCTGGCCAGCTTTTTACTAGGAGAAGCCTCCGCCAAAGGAGAGTAACCATAACACAACCCTCCTGCTCCCGAGTAGAAGGGGCTGATTGCTGAGTCAAAAGATAGTTTATTAAGTATTGTTTTTCAACCTTCATCATCATTATCAGCTACACTACTCCAAAGTCTACCACAGTTCATTTCTGGATATAGGCCTTTATCTGGATCTTTCCCCTCCTATAAAAATACCTGGGACAGTATCATCATGGTACAAAATTTCCAAGCGCGCAAGTCACGTGGTACCCGGGTCAACTACCTAATATGCCACGAGCTGTGAGGAAGTTGCCGCAAGTATCCCAGCTGCTTAGACCATCCACAGTAATTTGTAATATCTACTCCCCTGACAGCTACTCTTCGGCTGCCTGCTGACGCAGACGACCATTGTGGCGGGAGGCGGCGGCGAGGGCGGCGGGGAGGGCGGCGGCGTGGTGGAGCTCACGCGCGAGATGATGTCGCGGCTGCCGCGCCAGTACGACGTGCTGGAGGTCTCCATCAAGTACCCGGTCCAGTACTACAACAGCATGAATACGGTGCTCAAGCAGGTCAGTCATATCATCATATCAGCCCACATCCACCCACTGCTGAGTATAGGTAAGCAGGTCAGTGTTCGGCATTATTTCAATCTTCTTGGTGATTCTGCGGTTCCGAGGGGCGATGGGCGACATTATTTTGTCGAGTTTCGTTATCTTCTCCGCAAGGGAGGACATTACAAGTGGCTCACAAAAAATCATCACATGAAGTCTGCTGTTCAAACTCCCATATCCAGTCAGTACTTGTGACACGGCGTAGTCTGGTCCCACCCATCCTAGCCGATAATCTCATCTCTACTGGGAAGAAATGCGACGGCTCTCGCTTTTGTCGCTCGTCGATCAGCGCTCTTGCCAATCTTGCCGTTGTCCATAGGAGCTGATCCGCTACAACCGCCTCATTTCTGTGGTGGCGCGCACGCTGCACGGCGTGCACATGGCGGCGCAGGGGCTGGCCATCATGAGCGCCGAGCTGGAGCAGTGCAACAACGCCTTCGTCAAGGGCATCGTGCCGGGAGTGTGGGCCTCCAAGTCATACCCCTCGATGAAGCCGCTGGGCTCCTACGTCGCTGACTTATTAAGCAGGTGAGACTCTTCGTGTAGGTAATTCCCGGTTGAGTCCAAAGCTATCTTTTTAGAGCCCGGGGTTCCTACGCTTGGACCATGATTCAGGATTTGGGGCCTCTGGTAATTACAATAAAGCGACTGACGTCTGACCTTCGCAACCCTTTACAAGACCTAACCGAATCATGCTTCTTAAAAAGGGTGAGACTATAGTCACAAAATAGATACACAGAACGCCGGTTGTCTTCATCGCGTGCTATACAGACCACTCACACATACACGCGCGCGGACAGCGATCTCTTCGTAAGACAGATACACTTTTACGAAACATGTGAGGGGGAGACAGTAGGATATCGGACACGACACGTCCGATATATTTTCTAGCGGGTAGGTCATCGAACTCTTCGATATCAATATCAGTTACCTACTGCAGACTTTCTTCATTAATTTATTTTGTGCTATTGTATTGTGCAATTGTAAGTACATAAATAAATAGGTATAAGTAAGTGGTAATATAGATAAGTTACTTCAGTTGTTTATTGTTTAGATGCAGGAAAAGAGTTTCCTCTCTCCTAAACTTAAGTTGCGTTCCCGAGAGGGTTCATAACATTGAACATCTGTTGAGTATTGAGGAATATTTCTTAATAGTTATGATGCCTTACTTTTAGGGACCTTCTAGCTAGAGACAACTTTAGGTTACCTCCTCCTTCCTAAAATGCCGGCAACACTTTTTTTTTATGCTAGAGGCGGACAAACGAGCAAGCAAGTCACCTGATGGAAAGTAATAATCGCCGCCCATGAACATTAATTAAATAAATTAATTAAATACTAATTTAATAAACATTAACATTAACAACAGCGGTTCGTCTGATCTGGCAGATCATGGGCAGTGATGATCACTTACCATCAGGTCATCCACTTGCTCGTTGGCCGTCTTAATAATAAAAAACATGCGCGGGATAAAATATCGAAATAACGAATAAATAAAAGCCGCATTTGGTAAATTATGTTTACTATCACAACACAGTAACTACAGCATGTGTTTACACACTTGTATACTATACATATAAATACATTTTGTACTCAGTCTGTTATTGTACTGTAAAACGCCGCCGTAAGCTACATTATTGCACATCGCAAAATGCGAAAATATTAACACTATTAGGTAGCTCAGACAGATACGTATAAGGAAATACAGATACCATAACGATTAATTTTCAAATTTAATACTAGAACAATCAATTCACCCTACGTTGCCACATCAAGAAATTTTCCAAGTCTCAACACAATGGACCCCAAAATTTACCTCGCGAGTATCAATAGGCCACGTCAGTCAGATCTATTAACAATACAATAATTTTAACGTGAAGAACTGTGCGTCCTAACAGCATTTACTAACACCTAGTGAGCTCACACTTGAGGAACTGAAAATATAGCACTGATGAATACTGACATGTTACTTGACACTTGAAGTCTACAACTATGGTTCAAAACTCCCAAATAGCTTTCAACCTTCGGAGTTCTTAGCCAGATCTAGTAGTCTGTTCATCAGTTCGCCTCCGAAAGATTCCCTGTATTTCTGGCTTATGCTATTGAGGAGGGCGTACGGCGTCTCATAGTTCATATTCTCGATAGTCGAGAGCGCCGTGTCGTCGTACGTCCTCCCGACGACCCTGAAGCCGGCGGCGGACATCTCTATGCAGTAGTCGGTATTCTCAAGGGTCGTGAGGTTGATATAGATGCGCTGGTTGGTGCTCTGCAACAGAGGGGAGATGTTGGCCGACTTGACGTGCTTGCGGATGTCGCTAATGGCCGACTCGGCCTCTTGCGGCCACGTCTCCTTGTCCAGCACTTGCTCAGACATTGCTTCCTGGAATAAAATATAAGACATTCTTTAAAAAATGCGTCATACAATTTGGGGCTCACATAATACCAATGGCCATGGCCAAAAGATACTCCTACCTCTACGCTTTAGCTGATTGAGCTACATTTTGTATAGCACCACGACCGAAAGTTCTGACGTGATCATGATGTTGTATCTGTTACTTAAAGACTAATAAATGTGGCGGGTCATTGAAATCCCTCTAATATGGTTGAGTTGGCATACGTAATACTTGTGAATAGGTGCCACCTTTAGGGACTGGTCTGCTTCGGTTTACCTCATAATATTAATTTATTAATTCCTTTATTTTATTTTGTGTTACAATTAAACTGTATGGCTACGATGATGATACAATATTGTATAAAAGTTTGGCGATTAAAAAGAGTAACGGGCGAGTTTCTCGCCCGATCTTCTCGACCAGAAACAATTTTTCGAGCTGGTGTGGTAGAATCGCATTATGTTTATTTTTTTATATTTTATGTATCAACATAAATATGTATTAGCATGCAAATCTTACATAAGTTCTTAATTAAATGTACGACGATTTGTAAGTGCTGTGTACAAGCCTATGCAAATAAAGAATTATTTGATTTTGATTGTAATGATCCCACAATTTGGTACATTTCATCAGGCTAAAGTTTCTCCAAGACTGGATAGATGAGGGTCCCCCCATAGTCTTCTGGATATCGGGCTTCTACTTCACGCAGTCGTTCCTGACGGGCGTGCTGCAGAACTACTCGCGGCACAACAAGATTCCTATCGACCAGGTACAGTGTATTTATTTTAGAGGGGTTTTTATCTTCATGATATTAAACAAAAGTTACAGGACAGTAAACCTATTTAATTACTTACTTATTTGCCTCAAATGTGGGATCCGCTAAAATCGTTATATGCCTTAACTTAAGTCCCTATTTAAGAATGAAGATTGAATCTCTGTACAAAATTTGCTTTGCACTTCTGAACTTTTGAGTCCCTTCTAATAAAGGAAGCAATCTTATTTCATGGATAATATCCTAAATATTCGTTATCTCCGCAACATTGCAACTTAAATGTAGAAACACTACTTAGAAAGCTGACTTAGTGTGGCGGTCTTTAGAACCCAGTTACATTTTTCTGTACTTATTTTATCAACCATCCACCAGGTGCAGTTCGAGTTCACCATCTCCAGTATGGAGGCGGAGTGTGAGGAACAGCCGGAGTTTGGGGTGTACTGCAAGGTATACACTTGAGTCCTCTATCTTTAAAATGCTGCTTTAATAATCTTTATAACTGTACTCCTAACATAACATAGATGGTTGCCACCGTCGATCGGTGTCGGGATTTAAAGCATTGTCTCTAAAACTCGAAGGTCATAAAATATGATTTGGTGTTTCGGAAGGCAGGTTAAAAGCCGTTGGTAAAATTAAGGCACGTCATAGCCCCTGAGGCGGTTTGAAACTCATATCAGGACTTAAACAACCAACACAATAAGAAGACTCATGGAAAGCTAAGCAGCTCAAGATTACAGTCAGAAGCAAATCGAGAATATAAATCAAATTTATTAACTGATGAAACAACACTAACATGATTGAAAGTAGTTAATTTATATAACACATCATCTTCGTAATAGTTTTATAAACGTCGCACATCAAACGCTTTGATGGTTTCATATATCATTTTAAAATTAGAAACGGCTTTGATAGCAAACCTTGTTAAACATAGATTTTATACGATAGAAACAGCATATTATTTTGAAATAGGTTTAGAATCGATTTTAGTCTCTACACGTTTCGTGTTAAAGCTCAAATTGTACTGAGGTTTGATTGATATGATAGTGATTTTACTGTCCTATAGTGAGAATGCGTGTAGGGGCGATATCATTTTGTCTTTGTCCGGAATTCAGGATTTTGTTCTAAATAATTAATGTTGATATTTCGGCTGAATCAGAATCTTTATTGTAATACCTACAGTTACACTGTAGGTATTACAATTTCCGGGTGACATTGGAACATATTGTTAAGTACATCAACAGTTTACCCTTTTCGGGTATGCAGTCATCATCAGCCCATTTAAGTCCCCACTGCTGGGGCACGAGCTTCCCTCAATCACATGAGGGGTAATTGCCATACTCACCACGCTTGGCAGACGGGTTGGCGAGGGTTTTGATATAAATGCAGAGTTTTCCTTCTCTGGATGCTGATGATGATGCCAGCAGCTTTACCTTAGTCGCCTTTTACGACACCTCGGTAAGAGTGAGGGTGGCCTATTCTACTCTGCCGAGGACCACACGGCCAACGGGGTATGCAGTACATACTCATTAATTACAACTTACAACATTAGATTAGGTTAAAGCTTTTTAGGACACGGGAGTTAAACTCACGGAGTTATTAGACTTCGTAAATGTTTTTAAGTAGGTATTCATGTTTTAGGTTTAGGGTATTGCTGCTCGCGTGTCCGGATTTCATAAAATCGCTGATGGCAACCCTAACCTAATCACAGACATAAATAAATCCATCGGCAGGTTATTTTTAAAGTTTTATTGATGTATTGGCGCAAGCAGCAAACGCAGGCGGTGGATCACCAAGGTCAGGAGCACAGCGTGTTTGTGTGGGTGAGTTGTGTGCAGGGTGCGTGTGAGCGTTGAATTATAGGGTCGATGACCTTGACCTATGGTGTAGCACTGGCCTACACCAAACGGAATGTTACCAATGGAGACCGCTGGTTGACAGTTGGAAGTTGGAACAGTCATAATCCTCAGAGAGACATGGCCATGTGTATTTCTTATTTACACAATGCAATGGATTTTTCAGTTTCCTCACTACTTGTTTACTATGCACTTTAGTTAATCCTGGCATACAAGTTGAATTATTAGTGTATCACACACAATTTGCTACTTTTGTAGATATTTTCGTCACATAAGCTTAGAGAGATTAACACATAGATAGATTAATAAACAAGCTAAGAATTATAAATAAAACCAATTTATTCAGCTCATTAGCTGATTTTGATCAATAATTTACATCCACCAAAAACATACATTTGGGGCAGAACTACTGATTTAGTACATAATTATTTATTTAGATTGTAACAACGTAAATATCCAAACAACACTATTCACATGTAATATAATACTCATAAAATATTTAATCCCACAGGGCCTATTCCTAGAGGGAGCCAGATGGAATCGCACCACAATGCAGCTGGACGAGTCCTACCCAAAAATCCTATTTGACACAATCCCCATCATCTGGTTCCAACCTGCCTTGATAGCCAACTTCAACCCCCCACCCTGCTACTTCTGCCCCATTTACAAGACCAGCGAGAGGAAGGGCGTGCTGGCCACCACAGGGCACTCCAGCAACTTCGTCATGTACATCACACTGAACTCGGATATACCACAGAAGCACTGGATCAACCGAGGGGTGGCCAGCTTAACACAACTTGATGATTAATTTGAGTCCATATTACAGACCGACCAAGAACAGAAGGCACTTCAGTGACATTGTGATATGCACCTGCCTTAATAAATAATTATTTAGTTACAAAATTACACAGGCCCTTAAACCTAATAACATATTAAAGACAGTAACAAAAAGTGAAATAATAAAACAATTGAATTGTGAATTATTTGACATACTCTGAAAACTAGGCTGATATAACAGTACTACAGAAATCTATGCGCAGTGTTTTTCACAGGACTGGCATGTGGACACTACATGGATATGCAAATAGATCACAATTCGGTTGGTGGCTCAAAAGACTCAAAAGGGCAGGGGGTGTTTTATAAAACATTTTTTCTATGCGACAATGTCAAAACAGCATTAGTTCCGACTTTTTCCACGTGCCAAAAAACCATGATCGGACTGTTAGTTAAGTCAATCTGAACTTATAAAAAGTACTTTTTTATTGTGAAAAATAGGCAGGTTTCATTTCAAGAATTCCAAAGAAAAAATATTGTGTATTTATTTTATAAACTTATTTTAATGTAATAATTACATATTTAATGTAATTTCATTTTCTTTTCCCTCTCTGTGATAATATCTAGTCACAAATAAATTATATTATAAAATCGGATTTTTATTCAATCAATTACCTACTATAACAACATGAATTCCTTTGGCAGTCCAAAAAAATATATTTGTAAAGAAAGTTTGTGCAACTTTATCAGTTTTTAGAATTTTAATTCTTAAATACTAAGTGCTATTTTCAAATTCGCGCGCATTTTTGCTAACTTACCTTTTTCCGCAATGACTATTATGCAACTGACTTCGTCGATATTCCTTCTTTCTTTATAAGTCTATAAAAACTAAGTTAGGCGTCCGAAAAGCCTAAAATTTATTTATAATTTCACAAAATCACTACAGCGGTCATATTGATGACAACGAACACAAACATAGACAATACGAGTTATTTTTCGAATTGCTGCTGACGTAGAAGTAATGCATTCCACTTTATAACCACAGGTACCACTACAACGACCGTCTTAAAGGCAGGTGCATATCACAATATAAAAGGATAATATTGAATGATGACTCATTCATCATGCATGTATGATGCATGAGTGCGTGCGTAATTTGCGTGATAGGTTCTATTCTTTCATTGCGACTTGGATTATAATATAGCACTATTTGAGGATTTTATGAACTTCCTCATCATAAACAACATGCGGAACTTACCAAACATTGATGACGTCAGCTACAAAACAAATAAAAGAGTGTTGTTTCGTATGTATCATAGACAAATAGGTATCGATAAAATATTTTCACAAGTTAAAATCGAATATATTTTGAATAAAACAAGTAGTTTTAAAATTAAAATGTGGAATGCTAGTAATTAATAGCTAATATTTATTCATTATTAATTTACAAACGGATTTGAAAGTTTACGAAAGTAATCAATGTTTTAACATTTTTGTTACTGTTTAACTTAAATTCAATTTGATTCAAATTCAAATTGAGGCTGTATGAGTGCGGGTACCGGAGGCCCAATCCAGGGTAAAGGGGGGTTTTAAGGTTGGCAGTGCACTTGAGACTCCACTGGTGTCGTGGGTGGGTCTCCATGGGCGGCGGCAATCGCTTACAATCAGGTGATCTGTCTGCTCATCTGCCACCTATGACATAAAAATCATATACATGTGAACAACAACAACGTGTTCTACCTTAAGAATATAAAAAAAAATTACATAATATTACTTAAGGTCTATCATAGAAAAAGGCAATAATACTGGGGTCAGTTGAGAAATTATTCCCAATTATCTGCCTTACTTATTATGGCTTGTAGAAAATAAACACTTGATTTTTATATCATATTAAATAATAATCAATCGGAGGAAAAATGTTTTATTTTATAGTGATTCTGTTTGCATCTCTCTATCATTATAATGGAGTACGTCAAATATGTGCAGTTTCCTGCTGTTGTTTGGCATTGATCGATTTTTTAAACAAAGCTGCGCATCACTAGATAGTTTTGCAGTTGGAACGTTCCGTTCCACAAAAATGTTCAATCGATGGAATTTCGTACAAAATAATATTTTTCCTGAAATCTAGCTACTTTGCAAATAAAAATACCTTCTTACAAAGAGTTTTAAATTTTATGCATCAGTTTACAACTTCTGAAATAAAAACTCTGATTTTATACGCTAATATCATAAGTAACCCAACTACTTTTCTGCGTAGAACGGAGTGAATCATGATTTGTTTTGTTGGTATGCTGTGTAGATGGCGCACCGAACTTGTAAACTGCGTATGCTGCACTGACGTTTTTGGTTATTTTTGTTCTCGCCTCGTGTTTACTTTAGTGTCTAATTTCGGTCCAATTGCGAAAATTCAGTTGTGCAACAGCCGAAAGGATAATATTTCGATCAAAGACGGTATAATACTACAGAATAGTATCGATCCGTAGTTCCGGAGTAGGTATATGTATACGTTTTTATCACGTGGTGGTGTGGTGGTTTATATAATTCTTGTTTACCGCACAAGTCGAAACTTTGCGCATGTGCGTCCCGTCAGTAACCTCAAATTGTAGAGTAGGCACGGATTCGGCAGGCTTCGGATATCCGGGTCGAGACGCGAAGGCGGCGGATCTCGCGGCGCGTTTGTGATGTGCCCTCGTGCGAGTGCACGCCCCGCGAGTGGACAGCGTTGGTGATACAGTACGCGCGTGCCTGACATGGCCCAGACTCAGTTCACGCGGAGCTCGGAGAGCGACGCATGGGCGCTCCTGTCCCTGAAGTCTGCGCCCTCGTCGCCGTCGAAGGTGCAGTGGGCGCAGGAGCCGGCGTCGGTGCCGATCGCGCGGCTCGACGGGAGGGACTTCGAGTACATCATCCGGCAGAAGCGGGTGGTGATAGGGCGGAACTCGAGCCGGGGGCAGGTGGATGTGAACATGGGGCACTCGAGCTTCATATCGCGGCGGCACCTGGAGCTGTTCTACGACCACCCGGAGTTCTACCTGACGTGCAACAGCAAGAATGGCGTGCTGGTGGACGGCGTGTTCCAGCGCAAGGGCTCGGCGGCGATGCTGATGCCTAAGAGGTAAGCGTCGCGCGGCGTTAAGGGCCGCCATTTATTTTATTTACGTGCGCTCATTAGCTTTATGTTTGTAAACAAACCTTTTTGTTTACTATCTACCCACCTGTACTTTAATAAAACCATTTTGATATTACATGCTCTGTTGACACATGTGGTTTCCCCATATTTTTTGGAATGTTTGGTTTGGTAAACAATGAGTAGCAAGTTGTATAATGGCTTTAAATGGAGCTCTTTTTATCTACAAGTATGTTAGTTGGTTGAGTGTCTCTATACAATTCCTTTTGTTTACAAAGCATCAACTCTAATATAAGTGATATCTCAGTAATAATGTGTAAACAAACACTGATAATGTTTGAGGTCACTATTAATTATCTCAGATTCAGTGTGATTACATTTTACACTGTTTCAGCTAGTTTTGTGTGCTGTTCTTACAGTTACAGTGATAAAAAGCCAAAACAATACATACAACTTATTGATGATGCAATACTGAGAAATAAATTTATTGAAGCGGTGTTTGCAACTGCCATTGTTGTTTTTCTTGACTGTTCTGTTTGCATCACCAACAATTTTTAAATACTATCAGTTATCCATAAATAACAATTATTGCTCATAAATGTGTATCAACTTGGGTTCAAGAATTCCAAAACTAGAACTTATATTGCTCCTGATGAGACACATAAAAGGTGATCAAATAACCTACTTTTTTATATTTAGTGAAGTTTTATATTTTATCTGGAAACTATTCACAAATGTTTTTTTTTTCTATTTATGGCCAGTTTCTCAATTGAGATTATGAACTATTAAAATCTTTGTATGGAAATTTTGGTGTTACAGTTTATTTCAGATCTAACATTACTATCTAGGGAACTGATCCAAGTTTCTTGTATTATTTAAAATCTCTCTCCGCTAACAACAAAGTGTGTCTATGTTTATCAAGTAACATTCTACATAATTCTAGAATGTGGTTTTAAAGTGAATGACTGTTGTATACAAACAAACTTAATTGTTGCGGGAAGTTCTACTAATGACTGTTTATTTCTCTGTGTAATTTATTGCAAACTTATTTATTATTTTACTATCAGTGAAGGACATTGTTATACTTTTCATTGGATCTTTCCTTTTTTTAAAAACCTAGTAGAGTTGGAAAAAAAATGGTTTTTGTTTTATCTAATTGTTTTGTTTTAAATCAAGAGTTCATTATGCTCTCACAGGTAGGTGGAGCTTCACAAATTCCAAAAAAAATTTCACCTGATGGAAAGTAATCAACGCCGCCCATGAACATCCGCGAAATCAGAGAGATCGCTAATGTGTTGCGATTGTTTTTAAAAAAGAGTACGCTCTTCTCTTGAAGTTCCCTAAGTCGTAGCCGTCTTGCAGCCAAACCAACACAATTAAACAATGATGGTGGCAAACAAACATGTGGCTCTTCTTATCTTAAGTGACTACCACAACCTGCAAATCAAGACGACTTGCATAGTATACTTGCATATAAGTAAGTCATAGGTTTACAAGATTTACCTATGTATTAAAGAGCAAATTATAAGTTTTGTTACCTAACACTTCTATTATTGTTGAGACTTAGTTTGTAATGTTAAGTTTTTCTAGGGGTTTTGTATCAGTTTATATTAAGGCGACGGGTAGGGCACACTAGCGACGCCAATTGGTTTTAATTGTTAGCAACCAAAACCAATCTATTTTAAATAATTATGGGGCTTCAGTCTCTCGCCAAACACTTATACTATTAATTGAATAACTATGCCCAAATATTGGGTCTGTTTTTGTACTAAAAAAATTGATTTACGCCAATAGTGGCCGCTTTTGGCGGTAATTCAATATTCGAGTGCAAAACCAGATCAAATAGCTAACTATAACTATTAAATAAATAGTATAGGTATTTACCGAGAGATGGAAGCCCCCAAGTTGTTTAAAATAGATCCGGTTTAATAGCTAACAATTAAAATCAATTGGCGTCGCTAGTGGGGTATACCCTTTACCTTAACACTGGTTTGTTTATAACAGTGTAGAGGAAAAAACAGAATTTAATTTGCAGGAGTTGTGAAATATTATTTAACATATGCTATGAGTTACAGAGAAGCATAAGATATATTTTAAAATTTTAGAGAATAGTACTCTGACCTTAATTTTGTCCTATATATGTATGACCTTTATGATCCCAGCACTATAAATACTAATTACTAATGTATTATCTACTCTTAGCATAATAAACAAACATAAGTGTTTACGCTCAATGCGGTACTATGTGGGTCGTCAACCATTTGATTGGTGCAATTAAATAGCTATCTAGAGTAGTGTGGCTGATGCGATTTTCCTGTTTCTTATATCTAGTAGAGTATTCAACCAAAACAGATTTCTCAGAAGGCATTAAGGTCTGTGCTTGTGGAATGAAATGCCGAATTGGAAAATGTGTGTCAATATTTTTGACATTTTTTTTTGTTAGCACAAGTATGCTGTCAACAATCATCATCATGTACATGTTTGTGTATATATGTCTATCTATCTGATATATGCCAAAAAACAGAGTTTTACATGCCTGCTTCTTGGTAACTCTGTTTGTATTTGCATTATAGTGATGGATGTGCTAGGGGTTCCAAGTTTCTGGATCAGGTCTAAGCCGTTCCGGTTAAGAAACTGTTTGCCCTAATGTCTCTTGTATAGCGAATTAAGAAAAGGGGTAAGGCAGTGCAAGTCAGAAAAAGAGAAATAAAAAGACATTGTATAAATACGAGTATGATATATACATACATACATTATATTAAATAAATATATACTAGCTATAAATACTCATACATACTAGTACATTACAAAACAAATAAACATACATACTAACAGTTTATTAGATTGATAGATACGTAACCAGGGAAATAGGAGACAATGAAAGTATAGTGTCTTGGTGTTAAGAATATACTGCACAGATAGATTTATTGTTAATAATAGTGTCACTTTGGTATCCCATTTTAGGAAATTAAGACTGTACTTGTGTTTGTTGTTCTCACAATGTGACACATGTTTATTCTGTTTGTTATTTGAGGTAGGTAGGTACTTTTAGCCAAAATATTCTGATGAAAATTCTACAATGAAATATAAAGTAGACTTAAAATGACTTAGTCTGCTGATTTTAAAGCTTAAGTCTCAATGAGTCTTGAGTGATTTACCAATAACCATAGAATTATTTAACTAACTTATTTCATCATTCTCCTGATACATTTACATATTGTGGCTCATTTGATAGTGATCCTGCACTACATCGCTTAGGGTCAAGAATTCTATCTCACACTGATTAACACAATCATGCGTGTCTTGGTGTTAAGAATATACTGCACAGATAGATTTATTGTTAATAATAGATAGGATATCTGTTTTGATGGTCACCTTCGCGCCATAAGACCTTTGTTACGTTCAGTGTCTTCTTAAAACAGTATAAATTTAAAAGCTTAAGTTCCATATAGGACAGACATAGAATGCAGTGGCTTGATAATTTCTCATATATTGTCTAATTAGCTATGCAGTTCTTTAGAAGTCGTAAAATAAGCATTTGCTGCACACATTTACGTAAAATTGCTCAAGGTATCAAAGACACATGTCTTGTTTCTCTGATCTAATGTTTGGACCTAGCTCAGAACCAGTTTGAAGTAAGACCACTGTAAAGTATGAACTAAGTGCATGTTTGTTTGTTTATAATGGCGATAGGGCTGGCGCTAATGAAATTTCAACAGAAACATGTTCGAAAAAAGATGAAATTTGTCCCAGTTTGGTATTGATTCTATAGTCGCGCTCGGAGCTTCGTTCGGTTTGCCAAAAAGTAGGGAATATATTAAACCAACAAACCAACCCTCTAAAAATTACATATTTGCGCACCAAAAATACTAATTGCTTATCAAACTTCGTTTTGATTATTAGTGGTATAGGTGTGCAAAAAGGTTAGGTTGGGTTAGCAATTCATTATTTTTGAGAGAACGTTAAATACAACCCAAAAAGTATCATTCGTATCCATTCAGTAGTTGCCGCGATGAGCACCACAAACAAATAAAATAAAAACATTAATTCATTACGAAAATAACACACTTAAAAATTTCACCTCTCGTTCAGGCGGGACTCGAACCCACACCTTGCACAATCCGGGTGAATGTTCTACCAATTAGACCACTGAACGCGTTACTAAGCCGACGAAATCTGCAAGTGCTTGATTCGACATGAGCTGTCGAATTTTGATGTGTGTTATTTACTTAAGAATAAATTGCAAAAGATTGCTATAATAACAATAACAACTACATTAATTCATTTCTTGAAGTTACTTAGATTGAGGTAAATTATAGTCGGCACAACCGCCCAAAGCACCTATCTGCCGGCGCGACGGCGAAGGAAGCGAAGAAATGTGGAAACCAGACGACTGCCATAAGTAGACTACTTCTCCTTTTCTGCTTCAACACCAGCTGTTTCGGGGTGACGTCAATTATTTTTGAAAGAAGGACGACTGTTAGGTTCTCATATCTGTTATTTTAGTGGTCCGTTTTTGTCATCTCAGAAACCGTGGGACCGTTTTACCGTGGGAGAGCCACGTCACAGAAAACCGGCGTGAAGCAGCACTGTGCTGTTTCGCTGCGTGAGTGAGGGTATCGGAGGCCCGATCGGGGGAAAGGGTGTCTAAAAGTTGGCAGCGCACTTGTGACTCCATTGGTATCGCGGGTGCCCATGGGCGGTGGCAGTCGCTTATCATCAGGTGATCCGTCTGCTCGTCTGCCACCTATCACATAAAAAAAACCACCCAGACGCAATTTATCTGGAACTGACCCCAAGTTATCGTTAGGCTTACAATGGCACGCATATTTTTAATATTTGAAAAATGTTTACATTCATATCATAACATGCAACTGATAAGCAGCGATGTATTGGCAACCAAATCGTGAATGTTGCTCAAAAAGATACAAATACCAAGTATTTTATTACTCTGTGCAAACAGTCACGCCCATTTCACGTGGTAGGTAGGACAGATGCGAACAGGGACAGATCACAAACATCTCTTAATCTTAAGAGTCGAGGTGATTACATTTTATTGCAGACGCTGTACACGCTCGCCTGCATGAGCTGTTGACTTGGCTGCATGAGTGCTAGTTAGAACGCGTTGGTTTCATACGTTTTGTCGCGACTGTTCGAGGTGTGATTACTATGACTGCCTCGTTGGCGCAGTGGGTAGTGAGACACACTCTAAAGCGACGGCTGCGCTTGGGGTCCCTGGTTCGATCGGGACCGGGTCGAGCCAAAATTTGTATCTCAGTTTTTCTGTTAAGAAATTCTCAGTGTCAACCCGGAGTCTGGAAGTTGGCGATCTTGTACTGCGTAGTCCTGCGCCCGATCCCTCTTCGGTCGTGTCACACTGGTGTCACAATCGGAATATGAGGACAAGGGAATAGAAAGTGCACTTGTGATTGCGCACACTTGAGCGTTAAAATAATATATCCTGCGTAAGCGGCTCATCGTTGAGATTTTCCGCCTCACCCGAAATCGGTTGGAGGATATTATTGTTATTATAGTATGATTCTGTTTGTAAACCCTAGTGGAAAAGTCCTCATACCATGTTTAGCGTCTGAATCTGTGTCACACATGCTCTGCACTTTGCAGCGCTGTCGTGGCTTCTACGACCTTGTCCCCTTCCCCTCCCTTCATTATGTGTGCTAGACTTAGACCGAGCACACCTGGCCACTTGGGCTTGGGTAGCTTACCCACTTTCCTAAATTTAGGTCAAAAATTTCTTGTGTCATAACTTTTGTATACTCCTAGTACATATTCCTCCGTAAGTTATGATAACTTTATTTGGGATTGACATTTTGTCGTACGTTACTTGTTAATCTCCATCGTATTAGGTATATCGATAAATACTCGATCGATTTATGTATTATTTTGACTTTTATACGGCTTTAATTTTAGTCGAATCCATTAAGTAATTTGTTTGTCTATTTTCTTCACATTTGCGTGAAAGTTAGCTTTTAGACTCAATTACGTAGAAAATATTTGTAGTTACAATTTTCGACTTTGCGAAATCATCTTCTGGAAATGGATCTAATTTTACGCGTGTTAAAGTCGAGAATAAATTGTCTTATTAACTTATTATTCACTACAATGTTTTGTTGATAGAACAAACTTGTGCTGTGGTGACGCATTAGAATAGTATGAATTCAGGTCGTTGCAGTTGCATTTTCCGTCCATTATAAATAGTAAGCAAGGTAATCACTTAGACGCGTCTATTTACAACCGGGCCCTGGTGTTTACATCGCTGGTGTGTGACGAACGGTTTGTTTGTTGTGCGTCGCTTATTGCGTAACGAGTGGACATAAGGCGGAGGGTCACGCGCGCTCACGACGAACATTTATATCAGCATTGATCTATTATATCTCAGCGTGTCTTTCCAGATTGCATCCAAAGCAGTCGTTTATTAATTAGTTAGACGAATAAAGTTATTAATTAATTAATAATCCGACTTTAAGTGGATCGGAAGGCCCGCGTTTGAAGCGTGTACGCTTATACCGAATCTTCATGGGAAAGTAACTATTTGATTACTCTCTCATTGCTAATCAATTTCGGCAGTCTAATCGCTGAAATTACTAGACAACCATCAGGCGAAGGTGCTGCATGAGTTGCGCCCTAGGCCAGTCTGGGCGTGGAACGGTTCACACTCTCGCCTCGGTAAATAATTGCATGCTGAATGAAGATCTACCATCCTATACCGCGGGAGAGCCACGCTTCGGCATGAACATGCCGGCTCGACCGGTGTGATACCACAGCCTCACAGAAAACCGGCGTGAAGCAGCACTGTGCTGTGTTTCGTTGCGTGAGTGAAGGTACCGGAGGCCCAATCCAGATGAAAGTGGGGTTAAAAGGTTGGTTGTTGAGAACACTTGTGACTCCACTGGTGTCGCGGGTGTCCATAAGCGACGGAAATTTCTTACCATCAGGTGATCCGTCTGCTCGTCTGCCACTTATCACATAAAAAAACCCAGAATACTATCGCGTAAATACATAGTACTGTCGGTGCGCGACACTCCTTCCGCCCGTGAGTCGCCGCTAGCGCGGTTGTGTGACCGCGTGCATGCCGCGCCGGGAGCCAGCGATGTATGTTGCGCAATGCGCTCTGCACTCCCAATGTTGTGTAACTCTTTACTGAAACGACTCAGTGATCCGACTCTTAATCATCATCATCATCATCATCAGCCCATTTAAGTCCCCACTGCTGGGGCACGGGCCTCCCTCAATCACATGAGGGGTAATTGCCATACTCACCACGCTTGGCAGACGGGTTGGCGAGGGTTTTGATATAAATGCAGAGTTTCCCTTCTCTGGGTGCTGATGATCATGCCAGCAGCGTTACCTTAGTCGCCTTTTACGACACCTCGGTAAGAGTGAGGGTAGCCTATTCTACTCTGCCGGGGACCACACGGCTAACCGACTCTTAATGTTCGCTCCGAATATATCAATCGACTCAAATGGATCTTGAGTTCGAGTGAACCGAATGATCTGATAAGCCGAATGAGCTGAATGATCCGAGTGAGCCGAATGAGCGGAATGATCCGATGAGCCGAATGAGTGGAATGAATCACGGATCTATCTGAAAGTCGATGTTCCAAATGAAGCGTTTCACTGTTCCGCATCTCTGCACTGATCCAGATGCAAATGTTCCAATCTTTTGAAACATACGTTTTTGCCAGGTCTATCGAGCACGGTTGTGCGTGCGATGTATGACATACTGTGTGTCGCTTTGGTTGCCGACAATGTGCGTTGCGAATTGGGCGCTGCACTCCCAATAAATAAATAAATAATAATAATAATAAAAAGTTTATTTCATAACCAGTTTACAGTATACCAACTAAGACATGGCAACAATTCTATTATTGACTAGCAGTATGGTCTTATTTGTAGTCGCAACAAATATCTGTTCAAGATGAAGGTATACAAACAAAACTCTTTACCTCCCGTGCTAGTCCGAGAACTGTGTTACGGCTAGGTAAGATTCTCGCCATGGTATTACCAACTTTATTACAGATAAGTGAGAGACATGTTTTGTATAGACTTCAATAAGTACGAATCATTGACATTAAAATGTAAAAACATCTTTTAACACAATAGGCCCATATGATAGTTGCCGTCAACGAGTGGCCAGTTTAGCGTAAACACGTAGTATATGCAAAAAAGGGAGATGAATCGATACAATGGTACATAGTGCCAGAGTATTTTGTGTAAAATAAATATATATTTATCAAATACTACTGAAAATAAACATATGAAGGTGTAACTTATTAGTATACGCAAAATGAAGTGGTCAATTCATCCCCCGAATTTCCCTAAATATCTAATTAATATTTGAATCAAAATAAAAGTATGAATCAAAATAAAAGTATGAACCCCTACATTTTTTATTCTTATTAGTTAGATAGATAGATACTCTCTATTGCACAAAAAACAAAACTTAAGAGCCAGGTATACAGATATTAATGTACAATTTAGGCGGCCTTGAAATGATTGATTACTCTCGCGGTGCGCGACGCACCTCCCGCCCGTGAGTCGCCACGAGTGCGGCACAACCGCACTCGTCTGCGTGTGCGCCGCGCGTTGCCAACGATGCGTGTTGCGCAATGCGCACTGCACTCCCAATGTTGGTAAACACATGTTTTGCTCTTGCCTAGATAATTGATACGTGTAAATACTTAACCTCAGTACAGCTCAATAGTTTTAGATACAGTTTATGAGACTTCATACACCATGTTTTGCTCTGGCGCCAATATGGCCGCTTGCTAGTATTGAGTTCCATAGTACGGAGTAAAGTAATTGCAACTTAACATAAACTTATGTTGTCCTAGTTATTGCAGTATTCCTGTAATGTTCTCAGGATACTGCAATGAATGTTTGTAATAAAAATGCAAGTAGATAATAATAATAAATAAATATCTGATTCCGAGATACGTAGCTCAAGCAACTGTGTTGCGGATATCAGAAATAACATAGGAAATACAAAATATATGCATTTGATTATTCTCTTTTGTAAATACATACTTATAATACATAGAAAACAACCAGACAAATATAAACGTCTGTCTATATTGGTCTGGTTGTTTTCTATGTTCATGCACACAATGGACAACATTTCAAAATTGCTAAGCTCTGAAACAAAAAATACCAATTCTTTGTTTACTTTTCCGCTGCTCGAATATATATTTATTCATTTTTTATATTGCTTATTTACTGAGAAAAAAATTAAAAACTAAAAAACGTAAGATGACGTCATCGGACGGCAGAATGTAAAATATTTCTTTGCTTAGCACATTATAGTTTTAAATTTACGAAATTCCAAACCCATGACATGTAACTGTAAAAAAAAAGACAACTTGTCAACGTTGAATGTATGAATGACGTTGACAATGTTGACACTAGTATTATTTACCTTTGACAGTAGTACCTTTTTTTTATCAAAACAATGATAAGCAAAGGAATATCGCTGTATTCAGCCGTCCGATGACGTCATTTGGCGCTTACGTCTATTTAGAATAAAAAGAATTTCAATAATTATTTTATGCATGAAAATGGACAAATTTTGAAAAAAGGAAAAATATGGGTCCGTCCATTTTATGTCTATTTTCATATAAAAAAACAATATGGACATGTTAAAAATATGAAATGTTGTCCATTGTTTGTACTGTGCAGGGATTAAACCCGCAACCCTTGCACCAGAGGCAGCGTTCACTACCACTGATCCAAACGGGTCGTCAAAGATGCGATTAAGAATAATATATTTAATACTGATCTTGAGCGTGACATTGTATACTGCCTAGCGCGTAGGGCAACGAACTCTTTGATATCAATATCATCTAGAGCCGATTTTCTGTTCCTATGTATTTATTTTGTGGCTCCTGCATGTGATCCTTATAACAAAATATAATGTACTTCCTCCATTTTATATTATTATTTTCAACTAAAAGAACTTAGTTTTACATTTTTGGATGTTTGCCAGAAGTCACATTAACCTATTTGCATTTGTTTTGTTTTGTGCAATAAAGAGTATCTGTCTAACTTTACCAAATATTTCGTTATTATGACATTCTTCATTTCCTACAAATAAATCGACGTAAGGAAAAAACATCGTGAATTGAGCATTAAGTTCTGTAATTTTTTTTTTAAATTAAGAGTATCTATCTATCGTGAGGAAACTCTTTTCAGATAACTTTTCAATGACTTTGAGCAGGTACGGTCAGCATCAAACTAGCTTGACACTTTAGTAACATGTCAAAGTAACTGTCCTGCCTTATTACAGTCAGTTTCTAAGGGGTACGCAAAAATATCACTTCGACATGGTTCTAAACTGTTAAGCTACTCTTAATGCTGCCCTCTCTCTTCCCCTCTTTCAGCCCATATAAGTCCCCACTGCTGGGGCACGGGCCTCCCTCAATCACATGAGGGGTAATGGCCATACTCACCACGCTTGACAGACGGGTTGGCGAGGGTTTTGGTATAAATGCAGAGTTTTCCTTCTCTGGGTGCTGATGATCATGCCAGCTGCTTTACCTTAGTCGCCTTTTACGACACCTCGGTAAGAGTGAGGGTGGCCTATTCTACTCTGCCGGGGACCACACGGCGTACACAACAACGGTTTAATGCTGACCGTACATAAATTTGTTTCTGATTCTAAACGTGTAAACATGATCCAGTTGATCAGATTCCCAAGGGTGAAAGTTTCGGACGGCATCGCATCATTGTACGAGTTATCAACGATGTGACGACCCATAATTGGATCAGTGGTAGTGAACGCTTCCTGTGGTGGAAGGGTTGCAGGTTCGATCACCGCACAGTACAGACATGTTTCTGTTTGTATTGATATGGGTGTTTTCTATGAAGGTATAAGTATGTTTTTACAAAAGTAAACGTATTATATGTATATATTTGTATTGGTCCGCTGTTGGTTCTGATATCCGTAACACAGGTTCTTGAGCTACCTATCTCGGAGTCAGATCAATGTGTGTTATGTTGTGAAATATTTATTTATTTATTGTATTTGTTGCTCACTTTTAAAAAATGTCTCTTATGCGCCACAATTAATATAAATCAATTGGCGGCGCTAGTATCGGCTCGGTATCACCTTAAGCTACTTAGTACGGAATTAGGCCAATGGCCAACGTGGTATGAATCTCCTGTTAATCTTATACTCTTCAAAGAGTTGCTACTTACAATCTATCATATTTAAGAAAAACATTGATAACTGGTGATATGAAATACCTAATCAAACTACCTATAAGATACAATAAATACAACGAGTACGTTTTTTACACACCTTGAAATTGTGTACAAAGTACCAAATGACACGTGCTAAATATGAAAAATAAACGTATTTCGCAAAGTGAAGTCGACGTGTCGGTCTATTGTTTAAACTCTGAAACTATCCGAGCGTTGTGACTTTCAATCAACGATTGTATCGCTAGATCGTAACCGATGATTAGATTAGGACATTGGAATTAGTGCGATATGGATGTTAAAGGCATTCTTATTCAAAATGATTATGACTGAATTTGTTGGCAGGCATCTTATAGGCAAACGCTAATAAACTGACCACTTGGGATGCACAAGACACTGCGAAGTGGAGGAATCGAAAAAGGGAAGCGGACCCCGCGGTCCGAAGCGACGGCTTGGGACGCGACCGGGACAAAACGTAAATATGATAATGATGATGATCTTATAGGCAACGCGTATCATTCTACACCTCATCATCGCTTTCTATCACGTGCAATAGGGGTCAAGCGTTAGTTTATAGTAAAAAAAGGCATATACCGTACTGTACCGTTTAACCGCGGAATAGTCACGCTTCGTCATGTGTGTGCCGACTCAACCGGAGTGATACCACGCTGTTTCCCCGAGAGAAAGAGGAAGGTACTGGATGCCCAATACCTCGTTTTACTTAAGCCTCACTAGGCCGCAATTAGAGACGTCATTTAAGCTAATGTTCATTAACTTATCGTTAGTCTTTATGTGTATCAAAATAAGTGTCAATATTTTTTTAAAGTAGTCAACTAAGTTAATCAACGACTCAGTGTGGCAGACTGCCGCATTCAGAGAGTTGACTTTAACACAATTTCGTCATTGTTATTACTACAGATTTTAGAATCGTAAGATTATTAATTAATCATTAAGTTAAATGACGTTTCAGAGTGCGGCAGTTACACATTCGAACTAGGTAATAGGTTGTAATAATTCGTATTCTTTTTACAAACTTTTATTCATAGGTGCATATTGGATTTGAATCTCCGACTTTTCGTTAAAAAGGCGCACGTTCTTAGCCACTTAGCTAAAAAAAGAACCGTCCTTGAAATAAGCAATAAAAATAGCATAAATTAATTAGTCTAAAATACACTACAGCATTTATTTTCGATGTTATTTGTTTTGACGGCACCTCTAATCGCAAGCGCATAAATTTTGAAGGTCGTCTCTAACGAGGTCGGCGCCAAACGGAATTAGGACATATTGCGCGTGGCTTTTAGGTGCGAGATGCTTTGACAGCGTTATCTAATGTCTATTTAAACATCTGATACAGGTTTGGCGACCTACTGCACGCTGATAGTGTGGTGTCAAGCACATGTTGCATCTTAAAGTTACACTTAATGTGCTCTTGCTTTTACATGTACTGACAGCCACACCAAATTAATTCAATCACTCAAATTGAGGCAATGGGGACTATCGCGTGTGAAATATCCGCTAGATGGCGTGCTTGAGAACCGAGGTCCAACTTAAACATCATTGGCTGATTTATTCGTAAAATGACAATTGACATATCACGTATAAAAATACCCAATCACCTTGTTTTTTTTTATGTAATAGGTAGGCAGACGAACAGACGGATCACCTGAAGGTAAGCAGTTGCCGCCGCCCATAGACACCCGCGACACCAGTGGAGTCACAAGTAACCTTTAAACCCCCCCAATCCCTCGGATTGGGCCTCCGGTACCCTCACTCACGCAGCGAAACAGCACAGTGCTGCTTCACGCCTGTTTTCTGTGAGACCGTGGTATCACTTCGATCGAGCCAACCCATTTATGCCGAAGCCTGGCTCTCCCACGGTAATCACCCTGTAGATGGACCTCAGGCCTATAGTACGCCATCTTGCGGATTTTTTGCACACGATTGCCCTCGAAAAAAAAAAGAGGTTGATACTATTATCAACCTCTTACCACCCTAAGGTGAGAATGGATTGAAGAAACTGAGATGAGGTCAAGTGCAAACCCATTTAAAATATAAAAAAAAACGTAACAGATTAGTTGATGATGTGTGGCTGTTCGTATAGTTTAGGCATTACATTCTTCCTCGACTTGTAGTACAAACCCCCTAGTCAATGCCATCAGGGATGGGTCCTGTACGCAATATCATTATAATTACTCTACTGCGTCCCCGATGTCCTAAAGGATTGTTGGTTCTTCTACGGCACACGTGGCCAGCCTACTGCCACTTCACCGTATAAAACGAGTAATTTGCAAAATACTCATTCTCTCTTACGTATCCCATCTTCGTTGTTTGATTGACAACATTCGCCCTGTATAAACATACAGGGGCACCCCAATGAAACCACTGGGGACTCTTCGAGAATATTTCTCAATTATGCAATCATTTTGTTTACCAGATTTGTATGTGACATGACATCTATTCAATGTCAATCAAAATTACACATCGTAAAGACGGTCCAAATTTAGAATCATTCATTCGAGAGAATCGTGGTAACAGCTGTTCATAGAGAATAAAATAGATGCATAAGTAATACAGTCCAAATAAAACAAATCGACTCAAGACCGCTGTCAATACCAAATTTTCAAACAAACATACTAACTTCAGAGGGCTATAAATAAAAAAGTATCTGTGCTTTAGTGATAATTTTATTGTAAATCGATTTCAAAAGTATTCAAATTACAATTAATTAATTGAACAGATTGCAGAAACTTGCCGATTTAAAAGGAATTCATGGTTCATTTTCGCATCCCATAATATTGCATGGAGGAAGACAAACAACTTGATCAATCCTAATTTTAGGAAAATTGGCATGTTTCTGGAGGCTTGTTGAACGATTAACTAAAAAAAGAACATTATTGACATTGATTTACATTAAAATTATCACTAAAGCTACTTTCATATAATTACAGGCTTATGAAGTTAGTATGTTTGTATGAAAATTAGGTCCTGAGTCGATTTGGTTGCTCGCGAGTGTATATTTCCACTACACACAACGAACAAATCCCAGGCATATTTTATGTAGAAAGACAGATAGATATTCTTTATTGCACAAAAAAAATACAAGTATGATACAATAACAACAGTTTGTTCCAGACAACATTTGTGTAGAGGAAAGAAAATTTTTTTTGGGGTAAGCAAAACGCAGGAAAAAAACTAACAATGATTGTGTTTTTAGGCAGATCTTTTTCTTAGTCATACAAAATGTCATACCTGATACCGTACAAAGTAGTTAAAGCACTTTGTTAGGGTTAGGGGGAAACTCGCTATATTAAAACTCGTCCCAGAAATTTACATTTATTTTTTTGCTGGCTACTGTTCTAACCTAACCTAATCAGCCACAAAAATAATGGTTGGGTTAGGTTAGATAATTTATTGCACACCTCTGAGGCGGTCTTCCATTTATACAAGGGTGGACGTTGGCCGGAGGCGAGGTTTAACGGACTGATGAGTCACCGTGGACCTCGTCTATTATATCAACAGCGGCGGGCGTTTTTTAAAGGTTAGAACAGTGGCCAGCAAAAAATCCTAAAATTCTGGGACCAGTTTTAATACAGCGATTTTCCCACTACCCGCTTTTTTTTATTTAGCCTGCGTCGTCCCACTGCTGGGCAAAGGTCTCCCCTAAAAGCCGCCATTGGACTCTATTTGTACCAATGGTTGCCAATTGCCCGAGAAGTGGTCAAATCATCACGCCATCTCTTTTTGGCTTTAGTTATCGTCGTAAAATTTTGCGAATTGAAAAATGGCAAGGCAAAGAATGCAAGCTACAATCGTGTCTGAACATCCATCTGTAATTACTAAATAGTAATTGTGTATATCCTCCTGTTTCTTGTTGCCTTATTTAGCTTGCGTAATTATGGTAAAGACCTGTAATGTGGGAACAATGTCTTCCAAGGGAGATGCGATTCTAAGATCCTCGGTAACTTTAACGTTGGCCATGGCAAAAATAGCAAACATTTTTGTGTCCCAACTAAAGTAGATAATTCATTTGGTCCTTTTTTATGCTAGAGGCGGGCAAACGAGCAAGCGAGTCACCTGATGGAAAGTAATTAACGCCGCCCATGAACATCCGCGAAATCAGAGAGATCGCTAATGTGTTGCCGGCCTTTTTATAAAAAAAAAATCCTATGTTGATATTTTAGTTTATCTTTTTGTAGCTTAAAGCAAACCTTGCGTTGGAAACTATTTCAATTGATGAGTGACGCATGTGGCTGTTGCCTAGGTGATACTAATTCGTATTTATGCGAATTTATCAATGTAGAATAAATATCAGCGAGGAATCTCTGAACAGAGGGCCTATATTCGAGCACTCGACATTGAAGTCGTATTAGAGATTTGTATGAAACGAATGTATGAAATCTCTTGACAGATTGAGTTGACGATGTTGCATTTTCGTGTGCTAATTAGACGAGTGTAACTCTTGACCGAAGCGACTCAGTGATCCGACTCAGCCAAATGATACACTGTTCCGAATCTCTAATGTTTGCTCCGAGTGAGCCGAATGAGCTGAATGACCCGAGTGAGCCGAATGATCCGAATGAGCGAAATGATCCGAATGATCCGAATGAGTGGCATGAACCAAATTCAGAGCGAAAGAGTAAGCTGTGGGCTGTCCGGGATGAAGAGCGTAACCGTCTTTCCATGTATTATGCGAGGAAAAGAGATAGGTATATTACATGGCACAGCAGGAGGGGATCGATTATTCCTTCGTAACCAAATCAATTAATCACGCATCTATCTGAGAGTTGATGTTCCAAATGATTCAAATGAAGCGTTTCACTGTTCCGCATCTTTGCACTAATCCAGATGCAAATTGTCCAATCTTTTGAAAGTTACGTTTTCACCAGGTCTAGTGCTAATGCAAGCGTGATCAGCAATCATTAATTCAGAAGGATCAGGAGTTAATTTATATATCACGGCAATCGACAAAATCCAGTGTACGTTCGATTGTTAACGTGCGCGCGAACAGTGATCTTGGCGTAGTGGGGCGAGAGACAGAGAAACTATACTGAACTTGTGCGAGAGAGTCGCGTTACGATAAACTGCCTATAGTTTAGGTCAACAAACTCTTTGATATTATAGTCCTAGTCGCGAGAGTTACTTAATTTACCGGAAATAAAATAAAAGTAAAAAAACTAAAACCCAACTACGACAAAAAACGTCGCTGAAAAAGTATAAAACAAGCCTTCGTTGTCAATTTATGCAATATTCACTATGTAGAGATAAAATTTCATGTTTGGAAATCCGCAGTCACACGTTGTCAAAGGGTAGTATATTTAACGTGTGACTACGCCTTTCCAAACATGAAATTTTATCTCTACATAGTGAATATTGCATAAATTGACAACGAAGGCTTGTTTAATACTTTTTCAGCGACGTTTTTTGTCGTAGTTGGGTTTTAGTTTTTTTACTTTTATTTTATTTGTACTATTTTGGTGTCCAAGTGCTAGTAATATATATATATATATATATATATATATAATATATATATATATATATATATATATATATATATATATATATATATATATTCAAAATGTACAAGTCAAGCGCTTTCAAATGATACCAAACACGGCATATTTATCATAACTTTATTTTTTTACTCTGTATGTTTTGTCCGCTAGAGGGCGCCACATTAGATTTTGTGAAACTTCATATAGCCTATAACCAGCGGACGATCAAGACGCTTATAATGATATGTCATTTGTCGAATTCTGATAAGTAGTTAAGAAGTTACGTGGAAACAGATGAACATACATACATACATACATACATAGCCTGTCAAAATCATAACCCTCCTTTTGCTTTGCCGTAGTCGGGTAAAAATAATGACCATTTCCATTCATAGAAGTTAGTTAGAAAGCTTCCAAGCACTTCCTTCCTCGTTTATGTAACGATAGCAATTATTGTCCGAATGTGTAATCTCCCTTGGGAAAAAGAAAACCTAAAATCACACAATAGGTCGGAATTTTCCCTCGAGAGGCAAAAACTCGTGACTACACCCAAACGAGCTTTGTTTACGAGCCCGGTTGGTTTACGGCTCTCCTCTCACACTGTGCGCTGTCTTTATCGCCGCCCGTAAATTAGACAAGGTGCAAGAATGTTTCGCTGAGATAAGCCCCCGGCCACTGCGATATAAACTTTGATAACGGGTGTACTTGACAGAATGCTGTCTAGAAAGTATGACAAGAGTAAACAATGATTCTTTTGATACCGCTGATAGTCTGGGCGGGCACCGCACGTCTACTTACCTCGTCGAGTTAATGGAAAATACCACTTAAGTTATAGACCAAAAATGAGTTAAAAATTGGTCTGCCATGTCTCATGGAGGAAAATTGGTGGTGAGAAGAAAATCAAATAAGTATAACATATAAATATGAGATTACCAAATAATGTATACATTTGTTTTAACTAAAAAAGTGGTCTGCTTTTCGTATAAAATGGTATTTCCATGAACTTGATGAGTTAAGTGTGTGTGCAGTGGCCGCCCAGACTATGAGGTAGTAAATCTTGAGATCTTTTCGGATTTCTGTTGAATTCTGTTGCTGTGCTGTACAACTGTGTTATGTTTATTTCTCTTCCACATAGGAAATGTTTTCATAGTTGAGATACGGCAGAGAGAAATAAAATATCTATAGATGGCTATTGCTTCCAATGACCAACTCTATTGTTTATTTGCGCTTTGGACTTAAAACAATAGCAAGGTTTTTTGCATTTTAGTCTGTAAGACTGTAAAGATAAGGAATATTTGCAAGCAATAGATAATAAACAGAACAAAGTACTCATTTACGCTGTCTCCTAAGGATTAGTATCAACATGAGCCCTAACACAGCGCACTAGGTGCGTGGCAACCGTCCAATCGTAGCGCGGCTGGTCGCATGCGCGTCAACCGCGCTGGATTGCCGTTCCACGTTGCTGATGAACGTATGTCATGATTAGTACTATTAAATTTAATAAAATTATTCATCGGTTTCGTTCATGTTTTGGTTCGCTGGAGTCGCCCCCAGCGACCTTTCTGACGTTCATTCACAATACGTTTTGGCGTCAATGAACGACTCTTCGACACTGCCACTGTTATGTTCATGACTTATAAATCGCACTTTTTATAAGTGGTACGGTCAGCATCAAAAGTAGCTTAACACTTTAGTACCATGTCAAAGTAACTGTTCCGCCTATTATAGTCAGTTTCTAAGGGGTACGTAAAAAATGTTACTTCGACATGGTGCTAAAGTGTTAAACTACTTTTGATGCTGACCGTACATACAGACCAGTCAAACATCTTATGTAGACAAGTAGAAAAACATGTAATCAGTTTAGTACACAGTGTCATAATAGGTAACTTTATCATTAAAAGTATGTCTCGAATTTTTCGAAAGTTTTTTTATGTGATAAGCGATTGCCGCCCATGAACACCCGCGACATCAGTAGAGTCACAAATGCGTTGCCAAAATTTAATCCCCCTTTCCCCGGATTGGACCTCCGGTACCCTCACTCACTCAAATATTTCTTTGATGGAGGCCTTTGCCTGCAGTGTGACAATTTATAGGCTGTTACTTTACTCGCACAACCATGGTATTTATTCACCTGCACGAGCTTACGACTGTGTTATCAGTTTATTTCAATATTTTTGTCGGTAATAACATCATCACTGGATGATAGTGGTAACTAGGTTCTAAATCTCGTCATCCCGGTCTCCACGTGAACTGAACTTTCCGCAGCGGTATTACCGAACCGGTACGACGACATTTAAAATCTCTAAAGCAATGAGCCTACTCCCGGTCCTCAGACTTCATAAAATCGGTAATTCGTTTGTTGGCTTAAGTATTAAGATATTTAATAAGCTACCACAAAATGTCATTAACCTATCACTGGATAAGTTTAAGTCTCATATTAAAACCTGCCTAATGAAGAAAGGTTACTATAGTGTACAAGACTATTTAAATGATAAGGATTCTTGGTCAAGTTAATTGATTAATATTTTGAGTTGTTATTCATAGTAGTCTATTAACTTTCATAATTGTATTTTTTTTTCTCGATTGTAACTCTGTAACATCATCAATATTTGAAAAGAGTAACTACTGAGTTTCTTGCTGGTGTCTTCTCAGTAGAAATCGACATTCCGAACCAGCGGTAGATATTATGTACCTATTTTGACATTCATAAGTGTTCTGTGTGGACCTAAATTGAATAAAGAATTTTTTTATCTTTATCTTTATCTTTACTTCTTTCTAAAAGGTCGGTAGTTGGTGGTCCCGTGGTTTCTGGTGTAGTAGATCACTACCATCAGGTGACACGTTTGGTGATTTGCTCCCCATAGAATATATAAATTGTTACATAGTCAAGTTTCTGGCGAAAACGCCTGAAATATTTGGAAGATCCGCTTCATGCTCCATCTGTTTGTTTACACGCTATGTTCTTGAACTACATACGGATACATGTAACGAAATCCGTACGTTGTAAAAATGGTTGAGATTCTTTCTTTGTTGCTACCACATAGGACCTGAGCCGAGGCGCGTATCATTTTTATTATGGGGACTAAATTTACAGGTTTCAATACATGATCTTATGAATTTTGTACTTTGTGAAACTGGTTAAGATTCTTTCTTTTTGTTGCTTCCTGGTTGGTCCTAAGCCGTAGCGAGTTTGATGATGTTGATCTTATAGATTTTTTTTTAGAAAAGGAATCAAACCTAACTCCGTTTAAGCGTAAAGCAGAGTCTCAACCAGATGCGCCATCAGGCCATTGAATATAGATAAATAGATAGATATACTTTATTGCACAAAATACACAACTTTCAAAATTTTTTTATTTGGCAATAATGTGGTGAAATTTCATAAATCTTCAATAAAGTGGTCATAGGGAATGGCATGGCAACTCCGTTAATTCCTCAAACATCCGCTGTCACGACTATGTTGACGCATTATACTTGTGTCTAGACGTATTTGCCGCGTCGTATCCTCGCACGCATCACTAGAACCAACCGAAACCGCGATTCTGTACCGTGACCGAGATATGGAACAATGGAACGGTACAATCGCGCAGACACGAACGCGGCTCGTTTGACAACGGCTAATTAAGCGACGCCAGACGCCCGCGCAGTGCGATGACCTAACATGGTAAACAATTTGTAATCAGTACAGGTGTGGTCAAACAGCGCGCTAGCTGCGTGGCGGCCGGGGGCGGCATTCGCGGACACACATATTTTTGCAAACTACTTAGACTTTCTTCGCGGCAGCTGTACAATGCCGCGCACTAGCAGCGCTCTGCCTCTCGATTTTTGGTCACACCTTTAAAAAAGCCTCTGTAGCGCAGTGGCTATAATAGACGTCTGCGCTTAAGGATCCCTTGTCCGGCCAAAAAATTGTTCCGGAAACTGTTTTGTTTGTTTTGTAAGAAATCTTAGTCCTGGATTATCCAGGTGAAATTAAAAACGCAGGATTTCAATTTATTGTTTACAACGTTTATCAATTAAATTAATTCGATATAATAGCTCTGTACTATATAAAACCTTACTTTGGCATGTTTTTTTACTAGTACCTACTGATCTATACCGCTGGTCAACAATAACTGGTTAATAATAAACTGGTTCTTATAACAAATTCATAATCAGGGACTGCAGTTTAGTAAAAATATAGGCTATTGTAATTTGTTGCGAACAAAAGTAGAAAATTTTTGTAGAATTGTGTAATGAGGAGATTCATAATTCGATCCGCGGAGCATCGGGATGCATTCTCGGAACCCTGACAATCCAAATTGCTTACAATGAACCTGTCCCGTAACGTACGAGAACATACCTGTCGCAACCATACAAATGAGACACATAGCGCGTGTGAAAAGGAGGGAAACCCCGATTCGGTCGTAACGTCAGGTTCATTGTAAGCCACCAGGGACGTCCCACGCGAATCAGTACTGGCATCGCACGCTATCCGTAACAAATGGAGCCGCATAACAAGTGACTTGTGGCATTTATAAACGTCTGGACAGGAGTGCTAGACGTCGCACACCAATCATTTTGGACTAGGACATTATGTGCTGTGGGAACTTGTTTAGATTCTAAAGAACTCTCCATTTTTGTTGTGCCCGACAGGGTTCACATAATCGATCTATTGTGTATACCTATATTTAAGATCTTATAATGTACACTTGGACGACGACCCGTTTGGAACAGTGGTAGTGAACGCTGCCTTTGGTCCAAGGGTTGCGGGTTCGATCCCCGCACAGTACAAACATTTGTGTGCATGAACATGTCTGTTTGTATTGCTCTGGGTGTTTTCTATATTATAATATATAGAAATAATTTCTATATTATAGTATATATTTACAAAAAAAAAAGTAATTTATGTAGTACATTTGTAATCCCACTGTTGGTTCTGATATGCGTAACACAGGTGCTTGAGCTACCTATCTCTGAGTCAGATCAATGTATGTGATGTTGTGAAATATTTATAAAAAAAAAAACAAAAAAACAAAAACACTGTGAAATGCAAATAAAATATTGAGTATTGAACTGCATTTATCAAACTTTGGACTTCAGTCAATTATTTCAGCTCAAATCTGTGACTTAATTTTTTTTATTAGTAAAACGCTTGACCAGAATCGCACCTGATGTAATAACAAAGAGTTTTAGGGCAATTTTTTACATTAGTGTAACAAAAATAGTCTTTAACGTAATGTAGGTTTAATTGTAAGTGTAAGTCCCGCGGAAAAACACAGAACTAAAATTTGCGTCTATATCCATAAAGCTCAAACTTAAATGTTGACAAGCATTATCATTATCGGGATACTAGGCGAAGACTGGGTTACCATCCCTATATGGTTTAAGTTCCAGCCATCCGTACTAAGCGCTACGCAAACTCCTTTCTGATGCGAACAGCCAAAGAGCTGAACTCGTTGCCAGCTGATTATAACCTGGGCCTCTTTAAGGCAAGAGTGAACATGGTACATAGTAGGTCTTAATATTAAGTTACAATTGAATAAAAGCTCTTATTTCTACTTTTACAAGTGTATACACAAATTATCAGTTTTAGTGACCAATACATTTTATCTGTAGTTAAAATATTCCTGGATGCTGTAGAAACATTTTTCAACTAGCCAGGCTTTAACATACTTTTTAAACTTAGCAAATTCATGTACTTTGAAAGTATCTGGCAAACAGTGATAAATCTTGATACACATTATAAATGTATTATTAGAAACTAATGTTAATTTTACCGTGTGGTCCCCGGCCGAATAGAATAGGCCACCCTCACTCTTACCGAGGTGTCGTAAAAGGCGACTAAGGTAAAGCTGCTGGCATGAGCATCAGCACCCAGAGAAGGAAAACTCTGCATTTATGCATATAAAAACCCTCGCCAACCCGTCGCCACCTCGCCAAGCGTGGTGAGTATGGCAATTACCCCTCATGAGATTGAGGGAGGCCCGTGCCCCAGCAGTGGAGACTTAAATGGGCTGACGATGATGATGTTAATTATACAGGCGGTTCGTACAGTTTATTTTTATACATAGAGCGAAGATTACGTTTAAATAGAAAATAGCATGGATACATTTTTTTTTGCATAATAAATGCCTTATCTCTATGTACTGAGTTTCCCCAAGTCAAAACTCCATATCTCAACAGAGAATTTACATAGCCATTATCACGGGCTAACATGGCCCACCCTGAACCACATCTTCACTTAACATTAGGTAAGATTGAGGTCAAATGCGTCGTCGTATCATAAAAAAGCGCGCTTTTCAAGGGTTCTTCACGGGTTCACTTCTTTTCGGCTGGCGCTCATCATCATCATCGTCAGACCATTTAAGTCTCTTTGCTGGGGCACGGGCCTCCCTCAATCGCATGACTCACCACGCTTGGCAGACGGGTATTATTATCATTGATGGCGCTATCTCTACATTTAGATGATTGTCCACTCTTGCCTTAAAGATATCCAGATTGTAATGAACCCAGCACAGACTCCGGCAAGGAATTCCATTCCTTAGCTATCTGCTATTCTATTCATTAAATTAAACGGGTACATCGTATTTCACTCACATCTGTTAAGATAACTGTCGCTACATCCGATAAATGTAATGAAGCATTTATGAGTTATGATGTTAAGTTACTTTGTAATGAATATTACTCACCGGTCACTCTACCTATGTAAACGCACTGTCAATTTGGTCCGGTGCCAGTCTTTTACATGTGCTCACCAGATTTGTTTTGTTTCTTGTCATCAGCGCTAATGTTTGTTTGCATGTTACGAAACTCAACTCAAGATATAAACCAAATGTTTATAATCTGTCAAAAATGGAACTACATATCGCCGGTGTGCTAATAACGAATATAATATTATTATGATTCGTGAAGTGAATCCGGTGGCCCAAACCGGGGAAAGGTTGCAGCGCACTTGTGTCCAAGGGCGGCGTAATCACTTACCATCAGGTGATCCATTTGCTCGTCTGCCATCTATTACATAAAAAAGTGATGCCTTTAGCTCGCGTTCGTTGTAATTGCAACGTGGGCTCTCGTTTTGCTCATCATCAGGCTGAAGGCGAGCCAATATACTGTGTCACTATAAAAAAAAAATATGTCGGTAAGAGGTCATTTTCATCCTCTCCTTTGAGAGAATATTATTCTATGCATTCTACCTCATTGTGTGTCATCCTAGTTATTTTTCTCGCGCTCTCCTACGTGTTGTTGGGGGCGGCCTGCATTTCGTTGTGCAAACTGAAATAAACATGGTGCATAATAAACCACTAGCGCACCAAGCTCAATTCCGACGAAAAAATACTGCAGCGTCAGAGTGGCGACGCGAAACTATGTCATTAATGCTAGACATTAACTCGGTCGATGACGACGCCAACATGCGACATTTATTACCCCTCACTAATCGTGTGAGCCTTAGGGGCGTTGGTAGCTCAGTGGATAGTATGTGCGCCTTCTTAACAGGAGGTCGGAGGTGAAATCTTGCACACACTTCTGGATTTTTCAAATTTATGGGGATATTTTCTACCATTAGCTAGGCGGTGAGGAAAAACATCGTGAGGAAGCCCGCACGCTACGAATGAAAAAAAAAACAAAAATGAACCGAAAACGTGTAACCATGATTCATTGGGTCTGGTTCCCAAAGGTAAAAGGTGTTCACAAAGGTCAGATGAGGGTCAAGGACTCCTTAAAGTGTCTTAGAATCCATTATTTGGAATCGACTGCTATGACTCAGGTGGAGAAAATTTGCAGGTGGAGACATGTAAAGGACCAAGACTCAGGTGAGGGAAAAAGTAGGTTACACTAGGATCCATCAAGGGAGCTATGCAGTGGATCCAAGTGGACGGATGGAGCCAGGCGCTTCATATTAATTTTACTTCATCATCAGCCCATTTAAGTCCGCACTGCTGGGGCACGGGCCTCCCTCAATCACATGAGGGGTAATTGCCATACTCACCACGCTTGGCAGACGGGTTGGCGAGGGTTTTGATATAAATGCAGAGTTTTCCTTCTCTGGGTGCTGATGATCATGCCAGCAGCTTTACCTTAGTCGCCTTTTACGACACCTCGGTAAGAGTGAGGGTGGCCTATTCTACTCTGCCGGGGACCACACGGCTTAATTTTACTTACCAAATCTTGAATCATGTTCATGTCTATCGTACACCGGGGTTTCAATGCGATTACTTTGGATGTAAGCGGGAATGGTACGCTGAGGTGAATCATGTGAGTCTTTAAAAACCCCCAGTTATTCTAACAAACACACAAAACATACACAACAACACCGTGTTTGTATTGCACACGATGGACTTCGTGTTTGATTCGCTAACGAATGGCAAATACGGTTTTAGGATTTTGGAACACGTTGGAGGCTAAATAAAATACATTAGAGATTAAAAAAATACGTAGAAAACTATGAAAGATGGCTTGGAAAAAAAAACTACTTGTGTAATGATTGCACAAATTCTAAATGTATGTCGTTATTTGATTCCGCGAGGGTCAGTAAAGAATATTCTAGTTTTAAACATTTCACCTTGTTTTATCAATTTCTTGGTTTTAGCAAAATGTCTAAAATGACACTCTATTTTATGGAAAAGAAAAGAATAAACGTACCAACTCCTAGGATTCCTTTGGTATTTTCAGCTCTAGCCACGTCACTTTTGCCACGGGATTTTTCTTGAGTTTCAATCATGAAAAACAATAGACTTCATATTAATTAACGATAAATGTCTTTGGGGACATAAGTCTAATTTTAAAATTTTGATAGGTATAGAAAAGCAAATGCTAAGAACGGTGGTGTTTTTGATTTTTATGTACACAATTATGTGATATGCGACGGATCTCCCGATAGTAAGCGATTCCCGCCGCCCATGGACACCCGCAATACCAGTCACAAGGGCTCAACCTTCAAACTCCTTTTGCCTTTGATTAGGTTTACGGTACAGTGAGTGTTCTCACTCGGCGAAATATAGCGCCAGGCGCTGCATTATTACATCGGTTTTTTGTAACGAGAGGAAAATGCATCAGGCCCTTTCCTAGGTAACAATCAGAGTGCCCATTCTCATGCACTCGACAAAGAAATCGAATTAGAGATGTCCATACATTCGCCCATAATGTTGATTTCGATATCTTTGTCTTTGAATTGAATGCTCTCTGATCTACGTTCTCCACTCAAGCAAAATAAAGACAGACACAAAGTGAGATGTTCTCTTTTGTGTCGCCGATCCCTTTGTAAACAATTTGGACGGGCGCTTGCACAGAAATAGGTCGACGCGCCGCCCTCACTGACTGACTGTCGTATTTTTGGCAGTGCAACGTGCCAGCGCCGGCGCAGCCCGCCTCCGAGAAAAAATAGTCTGCAAAATAGTTCCGCGCGCATTCTGATCGCTGTTGATGTTGCTAGCACGTGGTCGCAGCTACGTCACAACTCGGTACAAAGTTTTTATTTTAACATTCGCGATTTTGTGGGAATGGAAAACAAACGGTTTTTTGTGGCATCTAACACGAATTTTCAGGTATTTTAGACGGAGATGTAGATTTTTAATCTTCATAGTCTGCGAAATAGTACCGCGCGCATTCTAAACGCTATTGATGTTGCTACCACGTGCCGCTACGTCACAACTCGGTACAAAGTTTTTAATTTAACTTTCGCCGTGTTGTGGGAAAGGAAAACAAACGGCTTTTTGTGACTTCTAACACGAATTCTTGGATGTTTCTGAAAATACAGATAAATTTCGTTATTGATGTTGTTACCGCGCGGTCGGAGCTACAAATACATACACATTACAACTCTGTACATTTTTTTAAAATTTGTGATGTGGGAACGGAAAGCAAACAGTTTTTTGTGGCTTCTATGATTACGAAATAAAGTTTTTTTTATGTTCTATGTTCTTCTACCACGAATTTTTAGGTATTTTTAGATTGATTCTTAATCTTCATAGTCTGCGAATAACGTGGTAGCGGCTACGTCACAACTAGGTACAAAGTTTTTAATTTAACGTCGGTGTTGTGGGGAAGGAAAACAAACGGTTTTTTTTATTCTAACACAGACGAAGATGTTGATGTTATTATTCTATACAATCTGTTTACCTTTGAATCACTTGTAGTTTGTTATGATACATACAAGTATTGGGTTGTCTGCTCAATAGAAAGAAATCGACATCTGAACCAACCAAGCGATAGATTAAGACTGAACTTAATCACTGCGATGAAAATGTTATCGAAAGTCAAAAATAAAAACGCAACAATGTAGTGTTACGAATACCTACGTACTATTATTTTATGAAACCACTCCCATCTTCTTGATAAAGTAATAAATTTTGTAGTGTGTTTATAACTATGTTCAGAAGCTGGTCCATAAAATAATGTCAAAAAAAATGGCAGAACGTTTCGACGGGCGACATGTCATGGTTCGGTCGGTTTAAGCTGACATTGATATCGAAGAGTTCGTTATCCTACGCGTAAGAAAGTATATTTTATCGTTTCTCTTCCGCAAACGTTCCATATATTCTGTTTCTGTCTCACGCCGAACCACTCCGAGATCACTGTACGCTCTCATGTAGTTGTGCGTAGCCTGCTTGGCACCCGATTAGCCGGCGGTCTGTGTATATGTTGTGACAAGCGTCCGCGCTGCTATAGCCCTATGGCGGCTTCGCGAATGCCGGGGTCACTGCTCTCCTGAGACATCATGACGCCATGCGGCCGCGAGCCGCCATTAAGGGGACGCACACCTAAACAATGTATGAAAATAATTATTTTTGTAACCTTTATAGTGAAGTCCCTTAAAGATTGCCAGACGTAATTACCTGATTTCCCGAATTCTGAATCATGGTCCAAACGTACCCCGGACTCCGAAGCGACAGCTTTAGACGCAACTGGGAATTATACATGGGTATAAATAAATAAAAAAATATTTCACAACATCACATACATTGATCTGACTCCGAGATAGGTAGCTCAAGCACCTGTGTTACGGATATCTGAATCAACAGTGGGATTACAAATATATACATATAATACTTTTCTTTTGTAAATACATAGCAAACACCCAGACCAAAATAAAATAAATATTTCTGCTACGTAATACTATGATTTTAGTAGTAGTTTATGTGACTGTCACATAATCAGGGTTATTAAAACACTAGCAAGATTTTAAAAAACGAGCCTCAGCGAGTTTTAATAGCATTCGCGAGTGTTTTAATACCGAGTTATTAACTGTCTCACACACTACTTTATCTACACACATGTTAAAATCTTTAAATTAAGAAATCATAGGGAAACACTCAAGACGAGCTATACATAGGTAACTGAAAAACTATTTCGCGTAGCGTAGCATTTATCGTAATTTCTTTACAGTTAAGTAATGAACGATGCTCTGTCTAAGTTATTCAGTGGAGATAAATCCTCAGAATCAGATTCCGACATTTTTAACAAATAAAAATTATTTACGTAAAAAATCCTGCAAAATTGACGAAAGGTAAACACATTTGTGCAAATTTTGCGCGCGTATGTTGCAAGGTGCTTTGTGGTACCTATCGCAGGTATTTTATCATCATTAATTTCAAATTCAATTTGAAATTGAATTGGCAGTATAAATTATAATATCTTTGTCCTAATATTGTCATTTAAGTAATTTTCATGTTGCATAATGTGGCAGCTTGAAAAAATGGTGAAAGGTGAAGTTGCATGAAGTGCAAATAAAAATCATTATGTTAAAGTCTGGGTTTTGCACCCTAGCTTTTTAATTTTCTTTAAATCCATCAATCAATGTTATAAAGCCTGTCAACTTTTGATTTCTTAATTTGAATATTATGACATTAGTGTAGATAAAAGAAAAATTTTACTGCTGGAATTCAAAGTGCGGCTTTATCTTGGTGTAGCTTTATTCTCTTGGTTGTTATATTTGATTTAATATGTTTTTGTTTGTTTACAGGTAAGACCAGCTCCATATCAGAACGACGTTCGCCATCATCAATTATAGTAAGACATATTATTAATTTTCGTACATTGACCGTCAGTCAACGAGGGATTTATAATTTTCTCTTAAGGCGTGCGTCATCTTAACGGGCCTCCGCCATGGGTTTGCGTAGACACAGCTTTTGTGCATTAATCCACTGGAACCTGACTACTCGAGTGGCCGAGAATGATTTGCGGTTTCGATTACCGTGTTTGACAACCTCCAAGTATGTCACGTTGATGGGAAGCGCTAAAAGATTTTAGGTAGGTTATCTTGCTGTTGCTAAGAGCAATGATAGCTCAATTAGGTAGTTTTCATCTACCTGAGAACGCACATTTGGATTTTTAAAATCCATACGCGTATTTCTACCACGGTATCAAGGTGGACCAACGATCAGGTGAAGGTCGCGGGAATCTATTGGATGCGGGCGGCACAGGACCGATCTATGTGGAGAACAGAGGGGAAGCCCAACACACTCCATTTATTCAGAAAGCTTCCGCCTATGTAAAATGATGATGACGATTTTACCACTAGGAGGGCTGTGAGACAAAATATTAAATATCGTGACGAAACCTTCGTCGAATCAAGCCAGTTAATAAATAATAGGTTTTTAAGTTTTTCTGACACAAAGTTATATGAAAGTTCTATGCAGTCATAATAATTTGCTCCGTTCTGTCTATACAACTTACTAAATGATACTTACGTGCTTAGCGACATGTAGTGGATCCTAGCCTTCGACACGATAATTCGCCATTTCGTTCTGTTCTCAACCACCTGTCGCCAATCCGGCCTTTGTAAATGACCTTACAAATCCTTGAGATCCTTGTCAACCTGGTTTATCCAGCGATACTTGGGGTGACCTGCTGGGCGGTTCCCACGCGCTCCCTGGCTTGATCGGCCCAGGTATGCTCTCTTGGCAGCTCGATTCGACTTCATTCTCTCAACGCGGCCATGCCAAACCAATTGATATGGCACATTGTTTCTTCACAAGACACCATTTTGTATATCACGGCAGGAATGGTTTGAGGATGTGGTTGAGACAAGTTAAAAAGGCGCTCACGTGTTTCAGCGAAACCTTAAACGCTTTTAGGGTTCCTGAATCATGGACTCCTTCATATTAACGTGTAAATCCGGTTGCGGCTTAAGCTGTCGTTTTTTACAGGATTACGGGGTACGCTTAAACCATGATTTCGGATTTGGGAAGTCTGGTATAATAACCTGGGAAGTCTAGTATTGTAATCATTGAAGCGACTTCCGTCTGACCTTCGCAACCCCTTCACAGGAGAGCCAGACAATCTGAATCATGGTTCCACGTCCTTAATCATAGACGAGCGCCCTAATTAGACAGGCACTGTAAAGGTTTTACCATGGGATGCCCACTCTTTGGAATCGGACTCTTCGGCCGGCTCGACCGGAGTGATACCACGGCCTTACAGAAAAGTGGGGTGAAGCAGCGCTTGCGCTACGATTGAGTGAGGGCGCTTTTATGATTCCATTGATATCTCTGGTGTCTAATAACGGCGGCAATGCCTAACATCAAGTTATCCTTCTGCTCGTCTTCCCACCTGTAACATTAAGAAAAAGGAAAGCCATACTTTTTAAACCGTGCGAAGCCATTAGTACCTACATGATTTGCTGGTTGTTTTCTTTCTCTATCGCAAACTTATAGACATGTTCTTTTGTTGCCTCATGGTTGTGTTAGATCTTTTTCTGAACACTAGATAAGATAATGTTTTTCATCCGATTTCAATATAAGTCGGCCATATTTGTTCACATGTTTGACTTTTCTAATATACTGATACCAGTTTTCAACTCTATATCAATATCAGTCGGTCATATTTGTTCACTTCGCATGTTTTAGATTTTCTTTTGATGCCGTCTATGCAAGTTGGCACGGAACCTTCATCGCTCGACTCCTACTCCCACTTGACCGTTTTCCAACATTATGTTTGCGAAGCGTCCTGTGGCCGCGCTCAATCAAGCCGCACGTCTCGAAGTGGATCATTATTACCATATTCGTGCCGCCACCTTACTCTTAAATGTTCCTACGTAAGTTCTCTTTTCACTCGACAAAGAATTCGCAAAGGTAAACTTGTAACAGCTGTCGATTTTGCGTCTTGAGCGTGCGTGCTAAAGTTTATTTTGTATTACGGCGCGTCCGGTTGGCAACAGATCCTATTATCAATTATTTTGCCTGTCTGGCTGGGAGCATGACTGCCGGCCGAGTTTTGCAGCCTTTTCGGGCTAGTCGTTTTGTTTTGCCGTTTCGGCACTTTGTCGGTTGACGGTTTTACGGTCGTTGTTTTGACAGCATTATGGAATGTGTACAGTGTGTTTTTACCATGTGTTTTTTTTTATTTTAGTTCAATGTAACACAAATTTTTAAGCGTTGGAAATGACAGTTTTGTGCCTAACTGGAATTGAATTACAGGTACCTACACTTATTAAACTAAAAATTTGATAGATATGCTTTATTGCACAAAAAAAATACAGTAAAATAAGGCGGTCTTATCGCTTGTAGCGATTTCTTCCAGGCAACCTTTGGGTAGAGGAAATAAAAATGGCAGATATAAACATACTTATATAATAAGATAACATAAATAATAATAAACACATAAGGTACAGACGTTTGTGGCAGGGGAGAAGGGGAAGGGTAGTACTCCTAAATTGGAAACGCTGGAAGGGGACATTAAGCAGAGAACGTATACAAGTTGATTAATTAACTGACAAATATTTTAATTAAAATAACCTCTTCTCTTCTAGTCCTTTATTCCGTTTCTAAGCTGCGTAATTTCGGACCATTAATTTTGAATTTAATTTTACTGATATTATTAAATTCATTCGAGATATTGATCAAAGCTACTCTGGGAAATCCTTGAAGTAATCCGGCGTGAATACGTCGTACGTAGTGGAAAATTGATGACGTCATAGCAACACGTACCCACTCGAACAGTTGGAGAGTGGTCAGCGGTTATTTTAATGACAGTTCAATGGCTTTCAACGACTTTGATGCTAATGGAAAAAACAAATACACGAACAAATTTCGTTGGAAAACGACGACATGTATGTATGACGCATTGAGTCAACCGGTAATTATGCGCAAAGCATAGCGTATAAGCGTACAAAATGTACAATCAGCTTCATAAATATATTAGCGTTCAAACCTAGCATGGATATCTGAGCACTTGACAAAATTCATTTTAAACACAATACCTTATAAATAAATAAATATTTCACAACATCCCATACATTGATCTGACTCAGAGATAGATAGCTCAAGCACCTGTGTTACGGATATCAGAATCAACAGTGGGATTACAAATATATACATATACTACTTTTCTTTTGTAAAACCAATACAAACAGACATGTTCGTGCACACAAATGTTTGTACTGCGCGGGGATCGAACCCGCAACCCTTGGACCAATGGCAGCGTTCACTACCACTGTTCCAAACGGGTCGTCAACTTAAGGTCACCTTAAGGTGTAACTTCATTTGTTCTCGAACTAAAAAGGCACCGGGACGTTTACTATTATATCATTGTCTTTTGTCCAATGCTCAGATATTTTTGGAAGTTTTGGACGCTAAGTGTCGGGGAATAAAACCTTCTCATCCACGACATCCTTCAAAAGTGACGCATGCTAAGAAAAATAAATAAAACAATAAATGTTTCAACCGAAAAATGTCGTCTGATTTGCACGAAATAATTTCCCCATTTTTAAAGTTATTCTTAAATTGAATTTTACTTTTATCAATATTTATTCACATGTTATTGTTATTTAAAAATTGTTTTATTAAATCCTAATGTTTCTTTTTCTTAGTTTGTTTTGGTTGAAAAAGAAAGTGTATGTAGTCTTAGTTTTTGATGTGGAGGATGTCGGGGAATAAAACCTCATCCACGGCATCTTTTAAAAGTGACACATACTCGTATCAAAAAAAAAAATTCATCAACAGTTAAACGTCCGTCTGATTTGCACGTAATAATTTCAGTTATTCTTTTAAACTAAGAATTTTTTAAAGCTGACTGTACCTACAAACGAATCTTATCTATACGTGCTAATAATACATAGGTATTCTTAAAGTGACAAACAGGATCAATTCTGTTTTTAGACAACGACTCGTCATGTTTATATCAGTCGCTTCTGTGAATATCTTAGAGTAATTACTCGTCTCTACAATTAGTAACTCTGTGGACTTAATTTAATATATTAATATTCTGGCACAGTTTTAGCACAAAATAATTAGAACCTAGACGCTATTCGCTATTTAAACTAGCTACACACACATACATGCGCGCGTACAGTGTTTTTTTTTATGTGATAGGTGGCAGACGAGTAGGCGGATCACCTGATGGTAAGCGATTGCCGCCGCTCAGACATCCGCGACACCCAGTGGAGTCACAAGTATGATGCCAAACTTTAATCCCCCCTCCCCCGGATTGGGCCTCCGGTACCCTTACTCACACAGCACAATGCTGCTTCACGCTGGTTTTCTGAGAGGACGTGGTATCACTCCGGTCGAGCCGACCCGTTCATGCCGAAGCGTGGCTCCCCCATGGTAAGTCGTGCGGGAGAAACGTAACGATACGATATCCATATTAATGTTATAAATGGGAAAGTGTGTTTGTGTCTTGTGTCTGTATGTTGGTTCACATACAGCGAGAGCGACGAATTGACGTAATGTTTTCAGTGGTGGTAGTTGTAGGGATTGAGAGTCACATATGCGTTTTATCTCTTTCTACTACTATCCCCTCTCTAAAACTGGTTGGTGTTTGTATGATTTTTCAATCGGATCACCTGATGGTAAGAGATTGCCGCCGCGCCTGGACACCCGCTACACCAATGGAGTCGCAAGTGCGCTGACATCCTTTAAACCCCCCCTTTCCCCAGGATTGGGCCTCCTGTACCCTCACTCACGCAGCGAAACACAGCATAGTGCTGCTTCACGCCGGTTTTCTGTGAGGCTGTGGTATCACTCCGGTCGAGCCACGGCTCTCCCACGGTCAAATTATTCCGAAATTTTCAAGGTAGAAAACTAAAAACTGGTATGCGGAATGAATAATATGCGCAAAAAAAATGCGCATTTATTTTTGTTTATCATAACAAAAAAAAATTGCGCATTTTTTTTTGAAAGGGGAAATGTATTTCCCCGAATATAACGCGAGCGAAGCCGCGGGCAATAGCTAGTACTGCTATAACTATTATAAAGAACTCTTCTTCTATTTTGCGGTTTTAGATTTGGTTTTTCGTTCAGCACAAGCTGATGATGTCAAGACAAGAATCGCAATTTAGCAAAATTGTTATTCAAGGTTCCATGTCCGTCCAGCTAGCGTTTGTTCTAATGCTGAATCATGATACGATGACGTCATTTTATAGTGTTAGAGTACTTTTTATACGGCCTTCCATTCATTCATGCGTCACGGAATGCTAACCACCTTTCTCATCAATACGAGAGACATCACCATTTTTTAAACCTTTATTGGAACTTCATAGGGAATCGAAGCAGGCTGTATACACATTTCGTTTCGTTTTCTTTTTTCCTACCCTGCAAAGGCCTCTTCTAAGGTCTTTCACTTCTATCAATTAGCCGACACCGTTTCCCAGTCCAAGGAGTATTGATACAAATCGTCTTTTTGTGTATGTTATGATAAAAAAATTGCAATTTTTAATACGAAGGGAAGGGAGGTTAGATAGATAGATACTCTTTATTGCACAACATACAAAACTTAAAAGCTAGATTTACAGAGATACAATGTACAATTTAGGCGGTCTTATCGCTGGGAGCGATCTCTACCAGACAACCTTCAGGTAAAGGACATTCGGTAGAAGAGGGGAGGGTGGTGCAATCCTTTTGATTTTGAACATTGATTAAGTAAATTTATAGTATAAATACAATAAATAATACAATTAACCCAAAAAAAAAAGACTGCTCACGTAATACGTAAACGGCCCATTTGACATAGTTTAGAACAGCCGAAACTCAACCCAGTCAGACAGCTGAATCACGGCACGCTATGACGTCAGCTGTGAGCGAATGCTTCAGTAGTGTCTATATGGCCTTCCGTCCATTGATGCGTCAGGGCTGGCATGGCGTGGTATTGTGTGCAAATATTGACGGCACCACTGACACGGGAAGTGGGGGAGTGCTCGTGGGGTACCGTAGTCCAAATAATTATTAAAACTATTAAGAATCATCATCATCAACATTCGTGCGATGGACACTTGTGTTTGTTCAGTGTCTGGGTGTAAATATGTATTAAAGTATATATTTGTGTTCCTCTGTTGTCTGATATCTGTAATACAAGTGCTTACGCTACTTAGTACGGAATCAGGTCAATGTATGAGATGTTGTGAGAATTATTATCATCAGCCAAAAATAGCACTTGTGTTACACAGACATAAGAACAACTAAAAAATTAGGAGAGCCGACCCCACCTAAAGTGGGATAGAGCAAGGAAGAAGACCAATATTATAAATATGAAAGTGTGTGTGTCTGTTTGTCTGTTTGTGCATGCGTATGTGCATAAAAACCAGCAAAACGGAGCGACATGATTGACGTGATTTTTAAGTTAAATTTCAGTTGAAGTTTCAGGGTGACATAGGCTACCTTTTGTCTCTTTTTAACGCGAGAAAAGGCGCGGGCAAAAGCTAGTCTGTAATAAATGAATAATATTAGTTTTTTTATTATGAGATAATATATACGGAACCCTCGACAACCGCTCAATTATTTCATTTGTCTGGCTATGTTTGGGGCCGGTCGCTTAGTAATTATCATCGCCATTTCGCCACCCTGTATGCTGTTTCGATTTTTTTTTGTTTAAATTAATATGCGCTCCAATCTCTTTAGTTTCAGTTTGTTTGTAAAACAAGTTTGTGTGTTGCGGAAAGTTATATGTACGAGTAGCTTCGAATTCATGGAGAGATTTTGGGTCGACAATGTTTAGTCCTTAACAAGGTTTCGTAGATATATTTTGGCAAACAATCCAAAATCGGAATCATTATCTCCTTCTTCATCAGTATGTATTTGCCCACTGCAGAGCATATGCATCCCCAATTTCTCACCACTTTTCTGTCGTTCTTGATGGACCACGCTACTCCAGCTTGAGCCTTCATGTCGTACACCATCTGGTAGTTTGTCCACCAACATTATATACAGCCTTAGATCACGTGACTCACTTCGGGAAATATTTAAAGAAATAAATTATTTAACCGTGGTTTCCCAATTTATCCTCGACTGCATTATGTATGTACGTAAGAACTTGCACACTTTTCCAAAAAAGACCGATAAGTAGTCATAGTCTTAACACCAGAAATAAACATAGACTTGCCGTCCCGTCCTCAGACTTCATAAAATTGGTAAATCATTTGTTTGCTTAAGTATTAAGATAATCAATAAGCTGCCACAAAATGTCATTAACCTATCACTGGATAAGTTTAAGTCTCATATAAAAACCTGTCTAATGAAGAAAGGTTACAAAAATACTATTTAAATGATTCTTGGTCATGTTAATCGATTAGTCTTGTGAGTTGTTATTCATAGTAGTCTGTTAACTTTGATAATTGTATTTCTTTTTGTCTTCTCAGTAGAAACTCTGTAACATCATCAATATTTGAAAAGAGTAACTACTGAGTTTCTTGCCTGGTGTCTTCTCAGTAGAAATCGACATTCTGAACCAGCGGTAGATGATAATATGTGTAACTATTTTGACATTCATAAGGGTTCTGTATGGACCTTAATTGTATAAAGATTTTTTTTTTATCTTTTATCAGGTCTAAATTCAAGAAAATCTTTGCTCCACCTCTCATCTCCCCTTCTGCACATGACCGGCCTACGCCCATTTCTGTTTTGCTGCTCGGTACCCTACATTTATCAGTTTTGTGCGTTCCCTGACGATGGTGTTGCGCACTCTGTCTCGTTAATAAATCGGAATCAGCTCAGTCAATGAAAAGCAAAAAAAAACACTAAGAGAAATCTCCCTCTCTCTCTCTCTTTCTCTCTCTCTCTGAGAGAAATAAGTGAGTTATCTCCCTGATTTCGCGGATGTTCATGGGCGGACTTCATTACTTTCTACCAGGTGACCCGCTTGCTCGTTTCTCGCCTCTCGCATAAAAATAAACTTAGTATATTATTTGTCAACTAACCCGTCGCGTTTGCCCCCACATTGTAATAGTCAAATAGTCCTGAATGTAAACACAGTGTCTGAAATGATGTCTCACGTCAAGTCTGTTTACCTATCTCTAACATCAAAAGGAAGGTAAATAGAAGCCATATCGTTTCCGATCCCGTCCCACGCCTAGCTCGGTGGGCGCCAAACAATAACACTGTGACGTCACGTCACTCGCAGTCTAATCATTATCGTTTGATCAATTTATTCAATCAATGACTTGCACTACTACCTGACTCATTGATCTGATGAGCCAAATATGACGTCTTTTCATATTGTGTGGCACAGGCCGCGGCATGTAAGGAGGCCGTTAGTTTCCGCATTTGTAAAATAGGTCACTTTATATTTCTGCGCACTCGCTACACTTATGCCGCGGCTCATATCAATTTATTAGTAGAGACCCTTCTCCGGATTTCGATCTGTTAAGATTATTTCGGAAGTCAATTATACGATTTGTTGTTAATTACAAGTAACATGGCCTAACGGCTTAACATAAACACATGCACGCACAAATAATACTTATTATAAAATTCAAGAGGGCAAAATAAATAAATAATATTGATATACACGAGACTAAACGCAGCGATATAAAGAGGTACATTTTTGTATTAAAGGTTACTTTTTTTTATATATTAAATGGGTTTGCACTTGACCTCATTTCACCTGATGGAAAGTGACAATAAGGTCTAAGATGTAGCGTGCTTACCCAGAAGAAGCCTATTCACTGTTGCACATGCTTATTTTCATTCTTTAAGCATGCTACTTTTGAACAAGTGCTACTTAGTACCATGTGTGGACGGACGTGCTACTAATAAGCATGCTAATTTCGAGCATGCTCAAAAATTGCACGCGGGTCGATTTTTCAGCATGCTACCTGCATTGCGGGTGGAAGGAGGAGTGTAGGGGAGTGCTTTAGCACGTGTCAGGCATGCTAATAGATGGCCAATAGCATGCATTATGCATGCTCTTTAGGCATGCTAAAAATGAACATGTCTTACAGTAGCTTTACTGCTTATCGTTTTGACCGTGTTACAACGGCCGTGGTCACAAGCGGACTCAACCAGGCTCATAAGTAATTCAACGCGAAGGTTTAGAATGGCAAAAAACATAATACAAAAAAGCATGACTTGAAGTTATATGCATGCTATAACCTCATCACCATGGATGCGAAAGACCATGATGGAGTGGAGTGGCTTTGCAAACGGGAAATACAAGCTAAAATGCTAATGACAAATAAAACTGAAAACCACTCGCTACTTGCAACAAATTAAAGGTAAACCTCCAAACCAGTCCACTCGCAATAATTAACAAGACGCGTGATATCACAGCTATTTTCGCATAACTACCGCGTGACGTCACACTTGCTCCTGCGACTGTCAACCCACTCGCACGCCTGGAGATAATTATTCATAATGGTAATTAATTTATATGATTTGATTAAATGCTTTCAAAGATATAACTTCAGGCTTAATTATTTTTATGGTAGCTAGTTTCAAATATGTATACATAGAGGTTGTGAGACTTGCCCGACTCATACGCCAAAGGTCGTGGTTTGGATGGATCCCTATCCTGTTTTTTTTTTGTTGGCGCAGGGGAAATGCCGCCAGCCCTATGTCCAATGGGCTGACATCCTTATCCATACCCGTTCACCGGCGGGCGGACGGGTTATGTGGGGCTCTTCGCCTGGCGAAAGCTTCTCCTAATGAGAAGCCGGCCAGAGGCATACCGACCAAAACCACCTGCGACGCTCCTTTATCGTCTGAGTGGGGAGGGGACAAGCACACCGGCTTAGCACCCTCTTTTCATGTTCCTCCTCAGACGCAGGGCCGCTTGAAGCGCGGGACCGACTCTGCCATGGATCCCCATCCTGGAAAAACACTTGAATTGGGTGTAATATGTATATGTAACACCCTGGACAAACATTCGTGCCATGAACACTTGTGTTTGTTCGGTGTCTGGGTGTAATATAAATGTATTTAAGTACATATTTGTGTTCCTCTGTTGTCTGATGTCTGTAACACAAGTGCTTAAGCTACTTAGTACGGAATCAGGTCAACGTATCATCATCATCATCATCATCAGCCTATCGCAGTCCACTGCTGGACGTAGGCCTCCCCAATTGTTCGCCACTGTGATCTATCCATGGCTTCTCGCATCCAGCCCTTGCCAGCCATCCTGCGCAGATCGTCCTCCCACCTAGCCAGAGGGCGCCCTACATTACGTTTGCCAAGACGCGGTCTCCACTCCAGAACTCGTTTACCCCATCGGTTGTCGGTTCTGCGGCTAATATGGTCAGCCCAAACGTATGACATACGGAGCCGAAACGTGGACACTTACGGTACGGCTGGTCCACAAGTTAAAGGTCGCTCAGCGGGCTATGGAACGAGCAATGCTCGGCGTCTCTCTCCGAGATCGAATCCGAAATGAGGTGATCCGGCAGAGAACCAAAGTTATCGACATTGCTCACCGGATTAGCAAGCTTAAGTGGGTCAACGTATGAGATGTGAGAATTATTATTATTATTTTTATGTTTAAGTTTTCACATTCTCCCTCCTGCTACAAGGAGTGGGTATAAAACCTGTTACACGGACCTCAATCAAGCATCACAGGGTGGAGGGCTACGGCTGTTAGCCCAGAAGATAAAAATTTCCGCGTTATACGGCATGTGTTTAAAATCGTGGCTTTTTGTAGAGTATAGATAATGTGGGACGGTAGGTGTAATGCTTCTATGCTTCTGTTTAGGCTGTCAGGTATGATTCCAGTGGATGAGATTACTATGGGAACTATGTAGATGGTTCCCGCGTGCCATTGAGTTTTCACTTCAATGGCAAGATCTCTATATTTCGAAATTTTGTATAATTATGTATGAAAGTATTATATTTTTAATTCCTCTGTTGTATGAGATCCGTCAACATTATCGTCATCGTCAGCCCATTTAAGTCCCCACTGCTGGGGCACGGGCCTCCCTCAATCACATGAGGGGTAATTGCCATACTCACCACGCTTGGCAGACGGGTTGGCGAGGTTTTTGATATAAATGCAGAGTTTTCCTTCTCTGGGCGCTGATGATCATGCCAGCAGCTTTACCTTAGCCACCTTTTACGACACCTCGGTAAGAGTGAGGGTGGCCTATTCTACTCTGCCGGGGACCACACGGCGCATCCGTCAACATACACACAATGATAAACTATTTGTACAGAATTTTTAATGTGGGAGAGCTACGCTTAGGCATGAATGGGCCGGCTCAACCGGAGTGATACCACTGCCTCACAGAAGACCGGCGTGAAGCAGCGGCTGCACTGGGTTTCGCCGTGTGAGTGAGGTTACCAGAGGCCCAATGGGGGGGAAGGGGAAAAGGTTGGCAGCGCACTTGTGACTTCACTGGTATTTGCTGGTGTCCATGGGCGGCGGAATTGCTTACCATCAGGTGATCCGTCTGCTCGTCTGCCACCCCTCATATAAAAAAAAAATATTAGGTCAATTTATGAATTTACAGGTAGACGAATTAGATCCCAAAGATGCTAACAGTTAGTCACCGACTGTGACCTTAACGGGGACAAGGCGTAACTCACTATAGAAGCGCAAAAAGGATAATAAACACACACCTAACGTGGAGACTACAAACCGTCAGAGGCGCAAATAATCTTTACACTCGGGTCGTAAACGAGGGAATTCACATAGACATTACAATATCGTTCCAGTGTGGAGAAATGCTCGTGCAATAAAAGACGAGATAAAAGGATATTGTCGTGAGTAATCTGAAAGTGAGAACAAATTCTTTGCGTTGAATCAGTTGACTATATTTCTCAACTCAGCGTATAATTCCCGGTTGCTGTCGTTTTGAGCTCGGGGTACGCTTAGACCATGATTCATTTTTTTAATGTATTTATTATTAAACTTACAAATTCAGTTTACAAATTATACTTGTCCTGCAAAACTGTACAGTTTGTCTGCAGGATCGGTTGAGTCTTAGCACAATAGGGTATATAATTCTAAACCAAATCAATTTTGAGAGTCTAAGCAAATGACGTTTGACCTTCGCAACCCTTTAAGGTGACGGGTAGGGCGACGCTAATCGATTTTAAATCGGCAAACATACTATTTATTAAATAACCATGCACAAATGTTGGGTCCGTTTTTGTACGCGAAAAATTGATTCACCTCAAAAGTGGCCGCTTTTGGCGTGAATCAATTTTTCGCGTACACGTTGGACCCAACATTTGTGCATGGTTATTTAATAAATAGTATTAAGTGATTGTCAAGAGGTTGCAACCCCGAAATTGTTTAAAATAGATCCGGTTTAGTAGCTAAAAATTAAAATCGATTGGCGTCGCTAGTGTGCCCTACCCTTGTCACCTTGACAAGGGAACCAGACCAACTGAATCATGGTTACACGTTTCAAAAAATATTCGACACGTGCTGGTTTCCTCACCGTCGAGTCAATGGTAGAAATACATGGCGCATACATGTCGATATCACATCCTTAACAAGATGTTATACACGTGTATCTAATTAACTGGAAGTGTTTTAATTATTTTGCAATAGGGTATACGACTAAGTTCAAGATTTTACAAAATATAAATATTTTGTCAAAATATAGGTCAATATGTGCCAATAGCAAAAATTCTCAATTAAAAATATAACGTCTAGCCGGTTTTATGGTCATTCAAAGATTCATGGGCAAATCCATTTTAAAAGTATGAAATTATTAAAAAATAATTATACCATTGAATAACCCATACAATTTGCACCAATTATTATAATAGAACCATTGACATAAACGAAACATTTGTAATAGCTACCATACAAAATTCAAATGAAATGCATACAAAATACTTAAGTGTGACGTCACATCTAAGTAGCCATTTGTATGGAGCGTTTTGGGTTTGCCCAAAATAATGTGATTTTAAAGTTGTGATATCTCAGGTAGTTTAAATGAGAATCAAGTGATGTTTCTATCATTGAGAGGTCTTTTGATTGCAAAATTAAAAAAAAAGTAGTCGTATACCGTATTACATATTTGCATCTTGTATCTTGAATTAAGAAGATTCCTAAACATAATTAGTATTCAATGTAGGTAAATAGTTGAATAAGGGTTAATTATGTAAAGTTTGCTATTGTCAAACGATTATCTGCTCCTGTTTTTTTTATTGAAAACTCAAAATGGCGGCTTGTTTATCTGATATGAAAACTAGCCTATCCAGACCTTAAGGTTCAATTTCACGAGTGAACCGTGAACATGGCTTTTGATGATTTAATAAAGGCATAAAAATATTGAACTTGGCTCTCATTTCACATTTGATTTTGATGAAATTTTCTAGTTACATGAACTGCACACATAACTGGTTGATACCATTATTACTAATAAGATTACCAAGTTTTATTTGGTGTTCTCGCTATAACATCTCTCTAAGAAGAGCTATGGGAAACCAAATTTTGTAAACTTGTATCCCATATAAAACAAAACTTGTCAAAAAATCCAAGTCTCGCACTCAGTTGTTCTACCGTGAAAAGTTGTGAGGTCTATGTTACCAAGTAGGATATTAACTTGGCAATCGTTTATTAAATATTTGACTTGGCCATTGCATGAAAACACAACCGATTGCCAAGTTAATGACCGAGTGACTTTATACGATGATTTTTAATTTACTACAAAAATTAAAAATCATCGTATAAAGTATGTAAGTAGACATAATGTATTGTTTGCCCAGTCCAACAGAAAAAGGATGAAATGCTTATAACCAAGAAAGGTTACTTTAATGTACAAGACAATTTAAATGATAAGGATTCTTGGACATATTCATCGATAGTCTTTTTAGTTGTTCTTCATACATGGCTGGTGTCTTATCAGTAGAAATCGAGATTCCGAACCAGCGGTAGATTATGTATGTATGTGCACCTATTTTGACATTCTTAAGTGTATGGACCTAACTTGATTTTTTTTTTATCTTTATATAGCTATAAACTTCAATTATCAAGTGAAGTTTACGCAGTGTCCTCAGTGAGTTAACTATGGCGTCAGAATTCTAATTGCATATTATGCCCGCAGACTTTCCGCCCCATTTGGCGATTGATTGAATTCATTGAGGATCTAGTTCATTGTGTCTGTACATTCGCGACAAAAATACGTTTCGCTGGAAACGTTTTTATGTACAGACAGCCAACAGGGTACTACAATCTGTCGAAATTCCTCAATCGATATTGAAACGAACATGTTTGACATTATGGTTAGAATCTGCTGAATAAATTTGACAGTTTTGTATACATTGATGTGTGTGTATACGTACTTATGTGCATGTTCGAATAACGAACAATTGGATTTGCGATTGTCTTCACTCATTTCTGTAGAATAATGATGGAATGATGATTTGGTAAAAATGATGACATATATTTTTTTTTTTCATTATTATTTGCCACGCACCTCCCCATTGTGGAATCAACTTCCCGCAGCGGTATTTCCGAACCGGTACGAAATTGAAATCTTCAAGAAACGAGACTATACCTTCCTAAAAGGCTGGCAACGCATCTCCATTTCCTCTAGTGTGGCTGATGTCTATAGGCGGCGGTGATCACTTACCATCAAGTGACCCGCTTGCTCGTTTGCAAAAAAAAAAAGAGTACTTAAGCTACAAACTGCCGCACTCAGAGACGTCAATTAAGCTAAATGTTCACTTACTTAAATATGGAAAGTCTTTATGCGTATTGAAATAAGTGTCAATATTTTTTCTTAAGCAGCACCTAAAGTTAATTTGACGTCTCTGAGTGCGGCAGTAAGTATGGACTCGGATAAGATGTTGTATTAGTTGTAAAGAAATCGTAGACACGAAGTCACTATTCCGTTGACTGTACCTTCTCGTTTACAAACGCTCTGGCGGTTCAGATCGGCTGTCAGCTCCGAAGGCATCAATGGCCGCTCCCGATGCTTCCTTTGTCGTCTTTATAGGTTACATGTGAATATCTCCACAGAACTATTCGTATAAATAGATAAAGTTACTGACCTAGTGTAATTTTATAATGCAACCAAAAATATCCTGTAAAAAAAACGTTAACGTGTTAAACGGAGCTGATGATTTTTTCTATATAAAAAGAAATGAAATTGAACTAAAGCTAAGCCAAGTCTAAGGTTCGTCACTTTCTTTCTTCGATATCTTTATTCATATACTAGTGGCCCGCTCTCACTTCGCTTCGGGACATTAAAGCTTTATTAATCATATTAGTACCACTTTATACCAATAGATGGCACTAGGTGTCGATTGCTTCGCGCAAGCGTTTCGTGTTTTTGGATTATCTATAAGCATTCCTGCCATCGGTAGGATTTCATCATCATCATCATTTCAGCCAATAGACGTCCACTGCTGGACATTGGCCTCCCCCAATGTTCTCCACACAGATCGGTCCTGTGCCACCCGCATCCAATGTATTATTTACCTCTTTGTAAATATTTATTCTTATTATACGATGTATGTAGTAAGATTTTATGACCGGCCGAGACTACTCTCATGCCCATTTATTTGTTGACACATCCATGTCAACGGGGAAGTGTGGGTACTGCTGTGCCATCTAATTTTATGCAATTAATATAATACAAGCCATCTTTATGCAAAATGTTATCTTCACCTCTATCCCTCATCCGTCGTCGGTAAAGAAGTCTTTTCTCCCGAGAATTTCTTTAATAGAGATGTCCCAACTACGAATTAACACCACTCGATGATTTTGTCGATATCGAATTTATTTGTTGCTGAACGAATGTGCAGTTAAATGTCTTGTCTATGTAGATAAAGTGTGGGTACATATAGCTAAATGTTTTTTTTAAGATTTTGCAGTACTACATTAAAATTAATATATGTACCTGCAAAACGAACGTGTTCTTCATAATAATACATTGATCTGATTCCAAGATTGGTAACTCAAGCACCTGTGACGTGTTACGGATATCAGAACTAACAGCGGAATTACAAATATAGTATACATATAATACTTTTCTTTTTTAAATACATACTTATAATACTCGTACATAGAAAACATTCAAACTAATACAAACAGACATGTTCATGCACACAAATGTTTGCACTGTGTGGGGATCGAACCCGCAAAACTTGCACCTCAAAACTCAAATAATTCTTTATTTGCATAGGCTTGTACACAGCACTTACATCGTCATACATTTTAATTACTTAAAACTATTTATAAATACTTATGTATAATTTACATGTTAATATTCATACATAAAATATACTAAAGAAATAAATAAATATAATGCGATTCACTAGAGATAGCGTTCACTACCATTAAAGATAAAAGGGTTAAGATAATCTATACTAATATTATGAACGTTAAAGTGTGTGTGTCTGACTATATGTCAGTTTGTCCGTCTTTCACGACAAAACTGACCAACGGATGTGACTTTTGATTTTTTCCAATGCGAGCGAAGCCGCGGACAAAAGCTAGTTGGTTGTATTCGGGTCGAGACCAACTGTAGACGGCACATCACTAGTATTTAATAACTTCCATATTTCTCAGGTCTAATAATACTGGGCATTACGAGGCTCGTCGGGATAAGCTAGGAATTTCTTTAGAAGGGACTAGGCTTAGATGCTTTACCCCCTCTTCTGGGAGGAGGGGGGAGGCCACAAGCCGGATGAAGACCGCTTTTGTGTGCGACGTGATTATTTATTATTTAGACGTGCTCTTCTTGTACAGAGAGGTAAAGAACATAAACAGCGATTTTAAAAATATATTTTTTTTATAGAGGCTCAGTATATTCGCTCTCCTTAGCCTGATGGTAAGCAAGAGAAGAGCCCACGTTGCAATTACAACCGTTCACCACGTTGCGATACAAGACATCACCTCCGTTGGCACCGCCATACTGGCCCGCGAGATGCTTCTTCACGCTTTGTTTTAAGGAATCCATATTGTAGGAAGGAGGGAATACATTCTTGTTAGTGCGGCAGAAATAGGAACTGCCATATTTATTAGTCCGTGATAGAGTGTTTTCCGCTGTGAAGCGGTGATAGCGTTGTCTTCTATAAACGTCCAAAAATTTGATAAGTAAGTCGGTTTTTTTAGCTCCAAGGAGGTTGTATGTAACAAGAATAATGATCATTTCTTTTCGCAAATTGGACGGTTTCCTTGGTTAATTACTTGATCAAAAGACGATCATATGTATACGGGTTACGTGTTGGATTGGAGCAAAGCAACAGCATCGTGCGCGCGGGAGGAGGGGAGAGGGAGGCAGTGCAAGAGTGACGTCACAGCGGCTGGCGCGGATGACACCCGTGACGTAGCATCGGACACCATGTCTTACCTATTTTTTGTGACTTAACACTTAAAATCTACAGTCAGCTTTTTATTTATGTCCTCACCCCCAATCTATGGGACAATAACATTGATCCGGCTCGAAGGACTTACTCTGTGAATCGTGAAGTTAGCACATTTGTATGAAAATTACGCTATGGACGGTTAGATTTGCCTCTGAGTGTGTGAAAGTGACTTGTCATATGAATCATTTAAAAGGCAAAATCGCTAGTGATTAGCATAATTATTAGTATTGATGGAATCTTCCCATTGTAATTTTACAAGTTTATGTGTTGTGATACAATATGACATAACAAATATGTAGCTACAGTATTGACCTTAGTTCAAGTTTGTTTTTGTATGTTATGTGATTACTACGAGTTGAGCGTCTGTTTCTGAATGATTATGTTTTTATTAATGAATGTTTTAGGTATAAATTATTTAATTTATTTTATTTAAATACAGGGAATGTGTAAGAAGTCCTTAGATAATGAGGCCTACACCGAATATGTTACAATTAAACTATATGACTTGGTGCGAGGATGACACAACATTGTATGAAAATTTGGCGATTAAAAAGAGTAACTGGCAGATGTCCATGGGCGGCGGTAATTCACTTACCATCAGGTGAGCCGTCTGCTCGTTTGTCTTCCATAATTAAAAAAAAAAGTAACTGGCGAATTTCTTGCCGAATCTTCTCGACCAGAAACAATTTTCCGAGCCGGCGATAGAATCGAATTATGTTTATTTATTTTTTTACTATATTTTATGTATCAACATACATATTGTACATCCTGTATAATGTATTAACATGTTAAGTATAATATACTTATAAATAGTTTTAAATTACTTAAATGTATGACGATTTGTAAGTGCTGTGTACAAACCTATGCAAATAAAGAATTTTCTAATTCTGAACAAAAAACAGATAGCGTTACGTGTACATGTCGTGGTCTATCTATGTACATGGACAATATTGGTTAATTTGGTTGGACGTACAAGTCAAAATAACAATGTTGCGTACAAAACAATCAATGAGCTTGAAATAGGACCACACGATACATAACACCTAACGAATTTTTGAGCGCTGATTATTACGGCATAACGTCAGATCTTATTTTTTTATTACAAATCCTCGACTAACTATAGGCTGCTTAACACCGTTGAGTAGTGCCAAAATTAAACGATTCATTCAAACATTCGTTCAGAAAATTTTCGATTAGCATAATATTATTGTATTGTTGTCTGAAGTAAAAATATTTTAGAAATGTTTTTATGCAACAATAAATTAATATATTGCATTATGTATCGATCAGCCGTGTGGTCCTCGGCAGAGTAGAATAGGCCACCCTCACTCTTACCGAGGTGTCGTAAAAGGCGACTAAGGTAAAGCTGCTGGCATGATCATCAGCACCCAGAGAAGGAAAACTCTGCATTTATATCAAAACCCTCGCCAACCCGTCTGCCACAAGCGCGGTGAGTATGGCAATTACCCCTCATGTGATTGAGGGAGGCCCGTGCCCCAGCAGTGGGGACTTAAATGGGCTGATGATGATGATGATGATGATGATGATGATGATGATGATGATGATGATGATGATGATGATGATGATTATGTATCCAAGTCATATGAATTGGAATTACTTATTTTTGGGATTAATCGAAAAAAAATAAGTTCACAACTTTAGCTTCAAACGAAATGAACTGTCAGAGGGGTAAAATTTGGGGTCATTCGTTAAGTACTCATGTTAAAATAGGGGTCAAGGTGGTTTAACTTTCGTATTTAGTTGATACACTAACTAAACATAGTTTTGTCATAATGTGTATTCTAGCTGTGCCGTTATTTCTAGTATAAATCCAACTACTTATTTTAAATCATGTTTTGGAATAAGAAGGCCTAAGTCTTAGTACAAACTTTGAACGAGGACGACCTCTAAAGGTGCCATATAGAAGTTCTTGGCAGATGTACCGGTACAAAGTAACTGAGTAAGCGATTCTTTAGAATGGCACCTCAAAATAAAGTTGGAAAAAGTGCTGACTGTTTGAAGTTCAGCGATCGTATTGAATATTAAAAGCTTTTCTACCTTTACCTGACCAGGCACAGACCGTGCCGTTACGATGTTTGCGTGTCAAACCCACATTACATCTGCTTTAGACCGTGACCTTGTGAAATTGATTTCCGTTTTTAGAAGTTTGGTGTTTCAGTGTCAAAGATTATTGAAAAGAAATAGTTGTCCGAACAAAAAGCGACTAGGTTAATGACTTGTACGACTCTTTCCGTAATGAAGATAAAATACAAATGAAATCATCGCATACAAATGAAAGAGGCGGACAGAGGAAAGTGTGAAATGGGCAAGGATAAAGACCGGGGAATGGAGAACTCGTGAATTCATTTTTAGAATATACCATACCACCTTTTCAAATTCCATCAGGTGAAATTGCGGCCAAATATCTGACTTTTCGAAAAAAAAAGTACTCACCAATTTCCAGCAGATTGTATCGTGTTTGAGCTCATTAGAATAATGTCATTAAAAAGGTTATAGATAGGTACGAGTATCATCTCATGTTACGTGTTACTCCCGGTTGCAACCAAAGTTGTTGCTTGATTCAAAATTTGGTTAGTATGGTATTCATAGTCATATTGTTTATTTCTTTCGTAGCGACGGCTGCGCCAGACGGCCAGAGGTCCCGAGTTCCATCCCAGGGTCGGGCCAAACATTTGTACCTAAGTTTCGGTAAGAAATTCCTAGTGGCAGCCCGGAGTCTGGAAGTTGGAGATCTTGTACCCCCTTGCCTAGGAAAGCACGTTAAGTCGTTGGTCTTGCGCTCGATCCCTCTGCGGTTGTGTCACAGTAGCGTCCCATCGGAATATGAGGGTAAGGGAATAAAGAGTGCACTTGTATTTGCGCACATTCTTGAGCACTATAATATATCCTGCGTACGTGGCTGATCGTTAAGATTGGCCGCCGTAGCCGTAATCGGTTGGAGGATTATATTTATTTCTTTCAAGTCACATGAACATGAACTCTAAATAAAACAATGAAGCACTGTCCCTAAAGCTGGGGAACCAGACTAATTGGATTATAGAAAAGTTTATAGGTACATAGATGATGGTTCTGTATGTTTAATTTAATTTATTTAATTTACGTGTTATCCTCTGTTGCTTTGGCCGTTGACCTAGAAGGCTCGCGCTAGGGGAATGTTTACATGGCGCTGTTTACCCGGCGTTACGTAACCTGTTTGTTTGTGTTGCCAGTTTGGATGGGATGACAGGACGCGATGGGTTTTATTTATTGGTATTTTATTTATAGGTATATGATTTGGCGCAATGAAGCGCCATATCAATATGTCGACGAAACGTTGACTTTAATCAAGAGCTTTCTGAAGGAAATTCGCCAAAGCGTTTCTTGCCTTCAGGGCCGTTTAAGTATTACATTTTTTGGAATTTCAACCATTCAGTCCTCTCCCATTTTTAAAAGGATTGTATCACAACACCTAAAAGCCTTAGGATTTGTCCGGGTTGTGTCCCAAGCTGTCGCATCGGAGTCCGGAGTCAGCTTTCCTACTTCGACTCCTCCAATTCGCTCAGTCTTGTGCATCTCTAGTGGTCAGTTTATTAGCACGCGTGTCATCCTTTACGCCAAGCATATGTTTCCTACCTAGCTGTCCGGTTTTCGCAGGACTTGACCATATCAACGTTAGGAGACTCTCTAGCAGTTTGTCTGTCATGACACCTACATGAAAGCACCTAGAAACTTATGACGCATTAATGTGGAGATGGACAATCCACTAGAGTTAGGGTAAGAGTCCTAAAGGTCACTGAGCCAGTGGAGTAGTATTGGTAGTAGTTATATTACCAACCGAATTTAGTGCAACCTTGACCCTTAACGACCGTTATCTATTCCAGGGCCCTAAAGGGAGGCTCTGCGGCAATTTAAAGTACGAAACCGTTTCATATCTTGTCTTCGCTCTATATAAAGTATTATTTAGGGCACATTTTACCGAGAAACCTACATTTAGACGAAATACAAATGGAACCGAAATAGACTATTATATTTTTTATGCTTCAAAGTCCTTAAGTACGGTCGACAGCAGAATTTGAAATAGAATATTGTTTGGTGAATTTTAATTTCAATATGTATCCAGATCTTGCATACTTTTTGATTCTACCAACAGTAGAATAGTAATGATTGTTTTGGACCATTGCCATTGCAGAATTCTATGTCAGCTCTTATTGTCAGAACAACAAAAAGGTTATTAGATATACTGTTCTAGGAATAAATTATTCTTCATTCATCTTTCCTTGTGGTTTTGCTTACTGGACAATATCAGAAATAGCTCCTGTAGAAAGGTTCCGTCAGGTAGGAGAAGGAAAGATCAGTTGTTCTGCCTGACTGGTGTATAGTGATACTAATAGTGGTTTGTTTTTAGAGCTTATAACTTATTCATAGATGTTACTGCTGTATATGTCCGACCGAAGTAGCATGACTGACAGACTGTGTGTCTACGCGGGTTGGTTTGGTAGCAACCCGCGTAGACACCCCGGGATGCCCGTGGCCTTGCGGGGCGTCGACCCGCCTAGCGTCCTGGTTGTTGCTGCCCGAGCCATGCCGGGTTGACTCTATTTACGTACTGGACCAAGGCTGTTCGACCGTTAATGGAAGTGGACATTTTGCATCCAAGCCAGCGGGCCACACATTTGTATCTTTAATGCAAATACTGGTACTGCGCTGGAGGCTCGATTTGGGAAAGTGGAGGGGTTTGGCGGTGCACTTTTGACTCCTAATGGGTGTCTTACCATTAGGTGATCGGTCTGCCATCACTTAAAAAATACTGATTTTTTTTCACTAGTCAGCTTTTTATTTCGCGGTCATCCGATTGCGAAGCGGCTGGAGTCAGCTCATTATGCTGATTAGTGATTACCAGCGGGTTACTAGGCTGGGAAATCAAATTTCGTTGGCATGTCACCCAGACTCACCTCTGGTTATTCTGCGTTTAGTACAAGCAAACAGACCGAAGGCGGTGCGTATCGCCAGTCGGATTGGTACCGGGGTGGCGCGGCCTTGCGGGGCGTCGACCCGCCCGCCGTGATGACGTCACCGGCTGTTGCTACCCGCGACCGCGCTCCTGTCGGCTCTGGCTCTGCGAGGTTTACTCTATCCACGTGATATACTGACCTTTCCTGGAGTGATGGTAGGTATAGGTAGGTCAGTAGGTAAGAGCGTGCGCCTTCAAAACGGGAGATTCTTGAAAATCTTTGGGCTCATTTTTACCACTTGCTCAGTGGTAAGAGAAAATAGTGTACTTTTTCTCGTTCAAAATTATTATAGTTGTAGTTAGTTGTTTTTTTTTGTACGCACTGGTGCATGCGGATGCGGTGCTTTTCTTTAAGTGATGAAGGCACTTAGAATTTAAGCTGGGATTGTAATCCTTAATTGTACGGTGTACTCATTGTTGAAAAGCCAAATAAATAAATAAATAGTGTTATCTTGACCGTGTGAGAGCCATGACTTGGCCGGAGTGATACCACGGCCTCACAGAAGAAAACCAAGCAGGGACACGGACGAAACAGCGTAAGCAGCGCTTGCGCTGTTTCGCTGTGTGAGTGTACCGGACTATAAAGGTTGGCAGCGCACTTGTGACTTAACTGTTGCGGATATCCATGGGCGGCCTTATTATAGTTAGATTAATAGATAAGAATGGCTTCCTAACCGGAAATTTTTCAAATCTGTGTGCGCATTACTACCGGTGAGAAAATATCGTAAGGAAACCTCTTCAGGTTGATATGCGTTCTGTACCAGACTAAATAGACTTGTGTCGGTGCGTTTTTATTAGGGGTTGGTGCGGGGGTGGCGCGGCCTTGCGTGGGCCGTCGACCCGGCCGACGTCGGCGGCCGTTGGTACCCAAGCCCGCACGCCTACTTGATGGCCTGTCAGGTCTCTTTGGTCTTAGGTACGAAATTAAGCTTTTAGCTTGTACAGTTGGCCGCATAGAGCGATGCTAGCTCATTGGTTCAGAACACGCCTTCCACACGAGGGGACCGGGTTCGAATCCGATCATGCACCTCTGGATTGTTCAAATCTGTGAGCGTATTTCGATGAGGGAAAACATCGTGAGGAAACCTACACGTTTTGCATAGTTTCTGAAACGTATAACCATGGTTTAGTTATTCTGGTTCCCCTGTTAAAGTGTTGCGAAAGTCAGACAGCAGTCGCTTCTTTGTCATTACCAGACTCCCCAAATCAAGACTCGTGGCTCAAGCGTATCTTGGCCTCCAGAGCGACAGGGAATTACACTCTGAGATGAGGAGGAGTCGGCTGCATTAACATTGGTACTAAAGAATAGACCTACCTGTCATACACAGTTCGCTTATCATCAGGTGATCCGGCAGCTCATCTGCCACTTTTATCATTAAAAAAAAACCTTTACCTAGCAAATTAGATCGTGTACCGTAAACACCGTGATAACTACGTAATACGAGAATTAATTGAATAATTTAGCTATACCATGCATTTACGATTCCCAAATAGATAGCTATCTGTCGCTCTGGAGCCCGGGGTACGCTAGACCATGATTCAGGATTTGGGGAGTCTGAAAAATTATAATTGTATTGTGACAACATCTGGTACTATCTTTTTACTGCTGACTTATACTTGTTTGATTCTTAGAAAAGGATGGCCATTGGATTCGGCCATAATTCAGTTTGCCTCTTTGGCCTTGGGTACAAAATTAGGCTAGCTTTTATTTGCGTTTGACTCCTTATACAAAAGGAATAAAAAAAGGATTCGTCTTTTCAGTACCATTTAATTATTATGACTAAATTGCTTATCGTTATAAATATGTATTCTTTCTATTTATTTCATATTTATAATACATATGTAATTGATATGTATATATGTATATGTTTATTATGTATAATATACGTCATCATCATCATTTCAGCCAATAGACGTCCACAGCTGGACATAGGCCTCCCCCAATGTTCTCCACACAGATCGGTCCTGTGCCGCCCGCATCCAATGGATTCCCGCGATCTTCACCAGATCGTCGGTCCACCTTACATACTTATAATAAACGTATTGCTATGTATATGTATAGTTTTTTTTTTGTTTTGTTCTCCACGTTCACGTAATCTTCTTTCGCCGCATCATTATCCTTTCTGTATGACCCAAAGGTATACTGGTAGAGAATGCCTCTTGGCATTAAGTTTGCCTATTGTATAAAGTTTTGTGCAATAAAGTTTTAAATAAATAAAATAAGTGCACGAGTGCAAGAGGGATCAGGCGCAGGACCTCGTGGCTCGGAAAGCAGTGCTTTCCGAAGCACGAGGGTATAAGAACGCTACTTTCAGACTCCACAATAACACAGTTATGTTTAGAACATTACCTCCTCAATTAAATATTGATTGTAGTGCTCAAATGTCTAAATTTTTTGTATGTGAAACTTTTTTTGATGTTAGCCCTGCGAAGCTGGTTGATGTATTAAAAATACACTCTGTATACAGAATTTGTAAACGTTTTGTAATAAAACTGTATAGGCTTACTCTTGCCTGAAAGATGATTCGTCCAAACAGTTTGATGGGCAGGAAAATTCGCCCGCCAAAAATATGGTTTTCTCCCTCCCCCCTCTACTTCCTCCCTCCCCTTAATCTAATCATACTCATACAGCCAGAAACACGACGCATTTCTGTGTGGATTGGATATTCATTTACATAGTATCATGATGAGTCTACGTGATTCATATAGGCAGCAATAATATGTACAGACGACGTTAGGTTGTGTCGCAGACATAAGGACACGGTGCAAAGTCCAAATAAGGGTCCACGTGACGCCGTGTACATACTTGCGCATTTTATACAAAATCCCCTTATTACAAATTGCGAATTAAGGATAGTCCCGGAAGAAAATTCGTGCCAGCCCTTTTAACATTGCGTGTTGGAACGGGATGACATGAGCTTTAATACGGTAAACACTATAGATCGCTAGTTATAACTACGAAATTTCAATGATAAAAAAAGTTCCAATAAACATTGGAACGATGCTCAGACGGCAGTCGCTTTATTACAATTAACAGATTCGTCAGATCCAGGATCATGATCCAAACGTGGCCCGAAATGCTGTGTGAATGAATGCGTGAGTGAGGGTACCTGAGGTCCAATCCACTTGTGACTCATATGGGGTCGCGGGTGTATATGGGCGGCGGAATTCGCTTACCATCAGGCGAACCGTCTGCTCGTCTGCCACTTATCACTAAAAAAATTACATACTGAGATGATGAGGAGTTCCAATGAACGTCAATTGATTTATTTATAATAATTCTCACAATATCTCATAGTGACCTGATTCCGTACTAAGTAGCTTAAGCACTTGTGTTACAAATATCAGACAACAGAGGAACACAAATATATACTTAAATACATAATATTACACCCAGACACCGTACAAACACAAGTGTTCATCGCACGAATGTTTGTCCAGGGTGGGGATCGAACCCTTTGGCGTAAGAGGCAGGGTCACTACCAATTGCGCCATCCGGTCAGTTGATTTATAGTGTTATACCTGTTTTTGTTCATACTGATTACGGTTTCAGTCAATATTCATTTGTCTTTTTCGATAATTCGTAATACAATGACTAATTTATTTGTTGTTTGTTTCAGGTAAACGTTCGTTATTAGATCAAGGTTAGCTGCGAAGTAAATAAGGTCAAACAAGTTGCTTACCAATACCCACCAAAAATTGCGCTAGTACAAGCCTTACTTTTCCCAATTCTTGACTACGCCGACTGTTGCTATCTCGATCTAAATGAGGTTCTACTCAACAAGCTCGAGCGTCTCTAGAACTACTGCATACGCATTATTTTCGGCTTGCGTAAGTATGACCACATCTCTGAATATCGAGCCCGTCTAAAATGGCTCTCTATCCGTCTTCGTCGTGACTCCCACATTATTTCCTTACTATTTACTATTCTTTTCAGTCCCAAATCTCTACCTTACCTCAAAGAGCGTTTCCAGTTTCTCCAGCCCACCCGAGGTCAGTCAGGCCTTCGTTGTACACATCCTGTAATACCTAGTTTTTAAGTTTTCGTACTTTATTTTGAGTGCAATAAAAGTATATTCATTCATTCATTCAAGTTGGCAATGATCAGTGGTAAATGAATTAATTCTATATTAGGTATGTTAAATTAAACATCGTGTAAGGGAAAATATCAATGTATTGCCATTTATTCGAAGTTCTGTTAATTCTGTGGTTCTGGGGAGCGTTCTGTCAGGAGGAAACAGTTGGTTTTTTAAAAAAAAGTTAATTTATTTTATTTTGATTTTGACCCGTTAATTTCAAAGCGATTTACCAGGCAAGTGTCGCGGAGCGCGGATAGCGTCGAACTAGAAGGACTAGTACAGGACTGAAATTAGAAATATAGTAGACAGGACTGAAATTAGAAAACATACTAAAGTAGTATAGTCATCTAATGTCAAAGGCTTGCACTTTTATATACTAAGAACATATATAACAGTTCGTTGCCGAGTAGTCATTGCGACCATACTTGATCTATTGTGACCTCATGTAATATTGCCATGTGATCGCCTAAGATCCTATCGATTAAATAAATCTATGTGTGGTAGAGCCACGCTGTTGTCATTCTCTGGCGGCAGTATGAATGGGTCGGCTCGTCTGGGGAAGTACCACCCTCTCACAGAATATCGGCGTGAAATAACAGCTGGCTGTTGTGTTTCGTCCGGTGAGTGAGAGTTCTGGAGGCCCTGCCCCGAGGCTTGGGGAACAGTGGCGATATCTGCCTACCCATTGTCAGGAGGATTGGGTTAATCCATCGGCCAGGGAAACCCGTAGATACGGTTGCTCCGCTGGCCGCCCGCGGTATACTACAGGGGCCCAATTAAGGCCAACCACCTTAAGAGGCTGCCTTTTCATACCGTGCATAATCCCGGAATAGTTTGTCATGGCCGGTTGGTGACCGGTTGTACACGTTAACACGTACTACTGAATCATTTATCATTTTAGCCAATATACGTCCACTGCTGAACGTAGGCCTCCCATAAGATCTCCACACTGATCGATCCTGTGCCGCCCGCATCCAAGAGTTTGCCGCGACCTTCACCACATCGTCGGTTCACGGCCTCCACTTTCTTCCCCACCGGCCATCTGATCTCCTCGCAATGTGCCCTTCCTATTGTCACTTGAAGCATGACAATATTTGGACTATATATACCTTGGTTCTCCTGCGAATCTTATGATTCCTGATACGATACGATCACGCAAGGAGATTCCGAGCATAGCTCTCTGGGTGACTTCGAGTCGTATTGAGACTGAATAGCCGTATAAATAATAGTAAAAAACATTTATTGGTTTGAATACCACACCGCTGTTGATACAATATGGCCTTTTCTCGAGCACTCGACATTGAAGTTGTATTCGGAGATTTCATACATTCGTTCATACAAATCTCTAATTCGACATTCGACAAGCTCGAGAATAGGCCCTAGTAAGTTGGATATTTCTACTGAAGAGGTGTTTCGTCCGTCTCGTTACACATTCTGCGGACTATAGTCTATACAATTTTATATTTAGATTAGTGGCCCGCCATAACATCGTTTCGGGACATAGTTCCATTGTATACCAATAGATGGCGCTAGGAGTCGATTGAATCGCGCAAGCGTTTTGTCTTTACGGATAACCTGTAAGTGTTTCCGCTTTCCCCTTTATAAATAGTATAGATAAATGTATATACACGCGATGTATATAACACGATTTAAAAATAAACTTATAACAAAACTAAAATAGCAGTCCTAGTTTCCGACGGCAAAGCCTTAAATAGGCCCAAAACGAAGATCTCGCCAGAATTCCAGTTCTAAATTAAACAAAGACCTCGTCTAAATTTACTTAGGGACATAGTAGAGATGGGTCAAATTATTTTTTGATTAATCTTTTCGCTAGGCATGTAGGCAAAAAATTGGTAAAAAAATGTTTGTTGTTACCAACCCTTTTAGGCTTTTATAATATTTAATGCATACCGATATTTCGGTTATGGCGGCTAATCTCAGTGATCTGCGCTCGACGCTAGACATATTATAGTGCACAAGTGTTTGCGCTTACCCTCTATTTCAGTGAGACACCAATGTGACACCTCCTAAGATGGATTAGGCGCAGGACCAACGGCTTAACGTGCTTTCCGAGCCACAGGAGTGCAAGATCGCCAATTTTCAGACTTCGGGTTGACACTGAGAATCTCTTAAGGTGACGGGTAGCGCACACTAGCGACGCCAATCGATTTTAATTTTTAGCTACTAAACCGGATATATTTTAAACATTATCGGGGTTACAACCTCTCGGCAAACACTTGTACTATTTATTAAATAACCATGCACAAATGTTGGGTCCAACGCGTACGCGAAATATTGATTCACTTTTCTAGTACAAAAACGGACCCAACATTTATTTGTGCATGGTTATTTAATAAATAGTATAAGTGTTTGCCGAAAGGTTGTAACCCCGAAACTGTTTAAAATAGATCCGGTTTAGTAGCTAACAATTAAAAACGAATTGTGTCGCTAGTTAGGGCTACCCGTCGCCTTAAAACTCAGGTACAAAATTTGACCCGACCTAGGGATCGAACCCGGGACCCCAAGCGCAGCCGTCGCATTAAATTGCGACGTACTCACTGCGCCAACGAAAACTAGGTAGCTCGTCGATGTCTATGGGCAGTGGATACTGTTTCATTGGATGGGATGGCTCGTCATATCTAAAGACTCCTTCCTTACAATTAGGTAGGTAATTTAATTTATCGCCTCGATAAAAATATTCAAAACATTCGATTAATTTGTATCGATTATTTTCACACATATTTTACGGGCACGCTTCCTATAATAAAGGCAGCTCTTGCGGTTATTTCGGGCCCAGAATCACTAGATACGAAACTGTTTGCGGGTCTGTCATTAGGCCTGTGACGTAACTCGCTCTTTGACCCGTTTAGCCTATTCTTAAACGGGCATTGTTGGAGGTTTGTGGAGTTTAAAGATTATATTTTATTCTTACTTTTTTTTTTACATTATAGCGGACAAACGAGCAGACGGCACACCTGATGGAAAGTGATCACCGCCACCCATGGACATTTGCAACACCTGAGGTATCACATATGCGTTGCCGGCTCTTAAGAAAGGAGTACACCCTTTTCTTGAAGGTCACCAGGTCGTATCGGTTCGGAAACACCACGGATGACAGCTGGTTCCACAGTTTTACTGTGCGTGGTAGGAAATGACGTCTTACTGTCTTACTGTCAAGTATCATTGTATTCCTCCTCATCTAAGCGTGTCATTCCCGGTTGTGTCCAAGGCTGTCGCTCTGGAGCCCGGAAATTGATTCAGGGTTTGGGGAGTCTGATAATTACAACTAAGCGACTGCCGTCTGACCTTCGCAAACCTATGACAGGGGAACCAGACTGGCTGAATCATGGTTAGTAGTGTGGTTATGGTCGAGTATATCATCCTATTGTCTTATTTTACGTATATAGTTTTTTTAGTTAAATAACGGTACGTTTAAAGTTCCCGATAAAATACGGTGTTATTAAAATGGCCATTCAAAATCACGCTTTCCAGTTTTGATATCTCAATAGTCAATCATTTTGACACGCTTCGGCATGAATGGGCCGCCTCGGCCGCAGTGATACCGCGGCCTCGCAGAAAACCGGCGTGAAGCAGCACTGTGCTGTGTTTCGCTGCGGGAGTGAGGTACCGGAGTCCCAATCCTAGGGAAGGGGAGTTCGAAGGTTGTCAGCGCACTTGTATCTCCACTGTTGTTTTGGGTGTCCATTGGCGGCGGCAATTGCTTGCTATCAGGTAATCCGTCTGTTCGTCTGCCATCTATCACATTAAAAAAAATAACAGTTCGTTTGAAGAAGTCCACGATAAAATATGACGCTGTTAAATTGGCCATCAAAAAACACGTTTTCTAGGTTCGATATCTCAATAATTGATCTTTCATTAGTATTGACTTTTTTTCCAGTATGTCAATTTTCCCGGTCCTTCCCGGGTGCTTGTTACTCCTCTTAGTCCCAGTTTAATAAGTTTGACTTACAAGTTATAATATTTTTTTTCATCTTATTTGCCCTGAACTACTCGTATGTATACACCGCGACAAATTTAGCGGAAAACCGTGTAGTTTCTCAGTACGACGTTTCCCACACTAATTCATTTTACGTTTGGCTGCCTTGGTGGCGCAGTTGCTTGTGGGTCGCATTTTATAGCGACGGTTGCGCTTGGTGTCCCGGGTTACGCCCTGTGGCTAGGGGCGTTTAAGAATATTGCCAAGTTTTCCCGGCCTGTCGTAAGAGGCTACTAAACGGGCTTTCGGAGTACGTGAGCGTATCCACTGCTGGGGAGTGGCTTGCTCAACATACGAGTCCGCGGGGTACGACATTACTGGGTGTCCTGGTAGGTCGTACAGCGTTGAAGGGCTGTATTGCGCCAGATAGGAGTGAAGTGGCGAGCGCGATTAGCGGTACGGTCTAGTCCCGGCTGTGGGGTTTCCGACCGCGATTGCCCCAGGGGTTTTAGTTAGGGTTTGAGTCTCACACACCACCTTGTTCTCTACATGTAGCAAGGTGACGGCCATGATGGTTTCCCCTTGAAAAAAAAATTGGTTTCCCGGGTTCGACGCCCGGAGGATGTCATTTTTGTCGACAAAGATTTCATAGTGTCAGCACAAAGTCTAGAAAGCAGTCCTACTTACCCCCGTGTCCTGGAAGTTACAATTAAGAATTTTGTCATTTTGTTACGTTTACGGTGGCTAATCCCAACGATCGGCTACGTACGCAGGATATAATAGTGCTCAAGTGTGCACCCATACCCTCATAATCCGATACCAGTGGGAAACGACCGGAGAGAGTTCGGACGCCGGTTTCGGCACTTAGTTTTTAAGATATTTCATCTGTAAATGTCCATGTTAAGTGTCGAATAAATGATTTCTTATCTTTTTATCTTAACCCTCCTTTTTGCTTCGCCGTAGTCGCGGTAGTAACCGAATGCTATAAAAGGTCGCAAATCCATCGAAATGGAATGACTGCGACACATATGATTGGCATAGCAGCGATGACGTGGCGCCGCGGGTATGTAAAATTCAATAACCGTCCTCTGAGGGGTGGCGCTTATCGTGCGTCTGATACAAAATGGCGCTGGACTGGCCAGATATCAGGGGAATTGTTGCCAAATCTACACACATGCCAATCATGCTTTTTTCCTAAAGGAATAGGTACGTGGCTTTTTAACCGACTTCAAAAAGTTTGAATTCTATATTAGTTGGAAAGTCGATAGTCCCGGATTGGTACCATGATCAGGATATCAGGATCTGATACATGTAATGTTTTTGTATCTTTTTTCACCAGTATTTACGCTTGACTGTATTAAATTTGTGGCTCTGCTGATGATGGAAGGTCAACTCCTCAACGGTAAGGAGTTAAAGAATAACTCTTTCAATACTGTACTCACAACTTGTTTTTTAGTTATTTGGCGAGGGTGGAAGAGGGAAAATGAGACACTATAAAAAGGCTTTAAAAAATTCTGCAAAAAAAAAACGCCTTAAAAAACTACGAACAAATTTTTTGATCATCATCATCATCAGCCCATTGAAGTCCCCACTGCTGGGGCACGGGCCTTCCTCAATCACCTGAGGGGTAATTGCCATACTCACCACGCTTGGCAGACGGGTTGGCGAGGGTTTTGATGTAAATGCAGAGTTTTCCTTGTCTGGGTGCTGATGATCATGCCAGCAGCTTTACCTTAGTCGCCTTTTACGACACCTCGGTTACGAGTGAGGGTGGCCTATTCTACTCTGCCGGGACCACACGGCTAACTTTTTGACTGTGCTAACACCTTTTCTCGAGTGTACCGTTATAAAATGTTATTTGAGGTGTATAAAGTGTTAAACATATTATTTTACACTTTTTAGTTCGTGGTTTTTGAAGACGGTTATTTTTTTGCAGAAAATTATTTTACTCCAATTATCAGGGGTTGGAATTAGTCTTAACACTGATTTCATACTGTGTATATTTAATAATGTTGTCATGATAATTGACTGACTGCCGAAGAAAGGAGGATACTTTTCAAAGATAATATAATAAAAAAAAATGTCTGATTGCTTGAGCGTTGAATCTTTCTATCTATCTATATTGCTAAAAGAAATATATTGTTTTAACTTTCATGGCCACATTAGAATAGTTGTTTACGAGTATTTTTACCATGTACCATATTTTTGAGTCAACATACCCGCAAAAACTTCAATTACTGCTTCGTGACCATGGCGCTTGCGGCGAAATATCGGAAACTCAAAAATAAGGTACATGGTAGAAATCTCGTAAACAACTATTCTGATAAAAGAAAGTCATATTAGTTACACTATTTATAACTCAAGAACTTTCTATCGCAAAAAAATTACAGGTTCCCGTAGGATAAACCAAAACGAATAACGCCGCTGGCGATGGCTAGTAGAATAATATAACCATGTTGTCACTTACCATTATAATTATGTGATGAAATAAAAATATCGATATACATATTTCAAACATCGTTAGCATCTCTACAGGCTAGCAAACAGTTTGCATTGCCTGTAACATAACGCTGTTCAAATAACACGTCCCCATTGAGGAATGCCGTGTCTGATGTCTGTGTGTATTCTATGGGGACCGAGAAATAAGGCGTTTGTAAGGGAAAGAGTTAGAAGGGAACTTTCCAGACATGGCTTTTGTAATTTTACTGTCGCAACACTAATATAAAGGGAGCTTGAAATAGAAATTGCAGTTATTTCATTTCTGTTTGGACTGCCTGTGTGGTCGTCATTTCTTTCGACATCGGCTGTGGTATTTGAGAAGTGAAGTAAGAGAGTTTCTTGTTTCTTTCTTCTTGATTTATACTTCTAGACGACCCGTTTGGATCAGTGGTAGTGAACGCTGCCTCTGGTGCTGGTGCAACATTTGTGTGCATGAACATGTCTGTATTGGTCTTGGTGAAAACACCAAGGCTGTGTGTTATAAGTATGTATTTACGAAAGAAAAGTATTAAAATGTATCATCATCATCATCATCAGCCCATTTAAGTCCCCACTGCTGGGGCACGGGCCTCCCTCAATCACATAAGGGGTAATTGCCATACTCACCACGCTTGGCAGACGGGTTGGCGAGGGTTTTGATGTAAATGCAGAGTTTTCCTTCTCTGGGTGCTGATGATCATGCCAGCAGCTTTACCTTAGTCGCCTTTTACGACACCTCGGTAAGAGTGAGGGTGGCCTATTCTACTCTGCCGGGACCACACGGCGTATTAAAATGTATATATATTGCTATTCCGCTGTTGGTTCTGATATCCGTTACACAGGTGCTTGAGCTACCTACTAGGAGTCAGATCAATGTATGTGATGTTGTGACATATTTATTAATTTATTCTATTAGGATAATGTCGAAGGTTACATAGTTGTATAGATTAGCTTCTGATTTATCTTAACCTTAAGATTTTGGTATATCAAACGCTTCGGTATGAATTGCCTGGCTCAAACGAAATGTTAACATATCCTCTTATAAAAACGGCGTGAAGCAGTGCTTGCGCTATGTTTCGCCAAGCGAGTGAGGATACTAGAGGTCCAATTGGAGGAAGGTGGTTGTCAGAGTACTTGTGTCCCCACTGGTGCCTCTAACGGCGGTAATCGGCATTCTTTTTACCACTAGGGTAATATAAAATAATCAAAATTACATAATTATTTTGTATGTTTATGGATATATGTTTATTTAGCCGTCATAGATATTTCTTCATTGTCCAATGGTTGACTGGTAGAGAATGCTGTATATTATACATTATTATTATTATTATACAGTGTATAATAATAATAATAATTCTCACAACATCTCATACGTTGACCTGATTCCGTACTAAGTAGCTTAAGCACTTGTGTTACAGATATCAGACAACAGAGGAACACAAATATATACTTAAGTACCTACATATATTACACCCAGACACCGAACAAACACAAGTGTTCATCGCACTAATGTTTGTCCAGGGTGGGGATCGAACCCACTGTATAGCATTAAATTCGCCCATTGTATTTTACTTTCTTGTGCAATAAAGAATTAATAAATTATATGATAATGATAATGATAAATAGTTTATTTCGAAGAACATGGTACAGAAGATTTTAAAGTTATGCACAAGTTCAACATATTCTGCCATCACTTTAGGCGTAGAAATATTAACATTACAAAATTGCTTATAATCTATTACATTATTATTAATTGAGAATTATTATAATTATTAGATATTTATTAATTATACAACATTAATTTTCTCATGAGTCGTCAGTTATTAGTCAAAGGTACAGTCCCTTATTCTTGCGTCCTCAAAATCCTTAACAGAATAAAAGCATTCCTGCAGAAGCCAACGGTTCAATACGTACTTCAATTTGTTGAGGGGTAAGGCTCTGACTTTTATAGGTAGCTTATTATAAATGTTTATGGCATTGCAGTATACATTCTTAGAAGCTAACTGTAACCTTCGAGGTGGTATAAATAGTTTATAAGGATCTCTAGTATTACTCTTCCCAAGTACCATGTCATGCAAAGGAAAAAGTGCCGCATGTTTTCTTATGAAAATGCAGATATCAAAAATGTACTGACAAGGCAGAGGCAATATTTTAAAATGTTTAAATAAGGGTCTACAGTGGTCCAAATAACCTACACCACACAAGGCTCTAATGCATTTTTTTTGTATTTTAAACGCTTTTTGGACGTCAACAGAGTGTCCCCATATAATCAAACCATATCGTAAGACTGATGAAACATAGCCATGATAAGCTGATAATGCAGCCTCTATGGAAGACACTAGTTTAATGCGACGTAGTGCGAATACAAACTTGTCTAATTTTATGCAAAGACTATTCACATGCTCTTTCCAGTTTAAATTTTTATCTAAAACTACACCAAGGAACGTAGTGGAGTTGGTTTGATTAATGGGCATATCATTATAATGAATGTTGACCTGAATATCCACCTGGTTATACGGTTTGAAATGAACAGCGCTGGTCTTGTTCAGGTTAATCTTTAGTTTATTTTGCTCTAGCCATTCTATTACCCTCCTAAGCTCTTCATTTGCAATCTTTTCTATTTCATTTTTATTTTGACCTTTGATTATCAGTGTTGTGTCATCTGCGAATAGAATGCATTCTTGTTTTAATGTTAAAGGCATGTCGTTAATATATAAAAGAAAAAGCAATGGTCCCAAAATACTACCTTGGGGCACACCGGAGGTATTTATTTTAGCAGATGATTGGCTGATCATCTTTTTATTGTGAACTATTTTAGTTATTTGAGTCAGTTGGTAACGTTCCGACAGGTAACTATGCAGCCATTCGTAAGTTTGCCCTCTTAATCCATATTTATAGAGTTTATGGAGTAACCTTGGGTGATTTACATAGTCAAAAGCCTTGCTCATGTCAAGAAACAATGCTATTGCTTTTTGTTTATCATCTAGATATTCTGTAATCTTTTTTACTAAAGTAAAACAGGCCTGAGTTGTGGATCTTCCCTTTCTGAACCCGAACTGGTTTGATATCAAAATAGCATTCTTATCCAGAAACCCTTCCAATCTCACAAGCATAGCCTTTTCAAAAATTTTCGAAAGTATAGGTATTAATGTGATCGGCCTATAGTTTCCCATATCAGTCGGGTCACCTTTTTTATATATGGGCTTTACTACTGAGACTTTAAGTCCTCTAGGAAAAACACCTTGTTCGAAAGACATATTTATTATATGAGCTAACGGGGGAGATATGAGGTCGGAACATATTTTAATTATTCTAGTATTAATTTCATCATACCCTGCAGAATTTGTGTTGTTTAATGATTTAATTATTTTGATTACCTCTGATGTATTTGTTGGCCTTAAAAATATGCTGTCAATGGTATCTTTAATTTTGGTCCCACAAGTATTCTTTAATATTAAATGGTTATTATCAGATGTAAGATTAATAAAATAGTCATTAAATAATTCGGAAATGTCATTAGGTTTATTATAAATAATGTCGTCTTTTAAAATAGTATTAATGTCATATTTTCCCTTTGTCAAGTTAATATTTTTCCTAATAATATCCCATGAAGCCTTACATTTATTTTTAGATTTTACAACATATTTATTATTATTATTTTTTTGGGAAGTTTGTATACACTTTTTAAATATTTTAGTATAGTGATTGTATTTTTTTTTGTTTTGTGGTTTATTTGTAGCTTCATTTTGGTATTTAAAGTATAGCAGTCTTTTCATTGTACAGCATTTTTTTAGTCCTTTGGTTAACCATTTATTTTTTGTTAATTTTATTTGTATCTTAATACGTATTAAAGGGAAACAAAGATCATGGAATAATTTCAATAACTCGTGAAAATTTTCAAACGATTTATCACACTCTTTTTCTTGATAGACTTCATTAAAAGATAGAGATGATATATACTGACAAAATTTTTCAATATTTTGTTTGCTATAGTCTCGTCGATATTCAAACCAGTATTTTATAGGTTTAGTATAATTTCGGCTTTTGGGAACAGAAAACGATAAAGATTGTCCTGTGTCATGGTCCGATAAGGCCAAGTGATGTATAATCAGTTTTGTGTTTGATATTCCTAGGTTGCTGGCTATTTGATCAATACTAGAAGATTTTCTAGTGGGTGTATTTACATGTAGATGTAAATTATGATTGTAGAAAATCGCTTTGAGTTCTTTCGATTGGTTATTATCTTTTAAGACGTCAATATTCCAATCGCCACAGATAATTACTTTTTTATTTATATTTTTGGTAACTTTGTTCAAGAGTAACGAAAGTTTCTCAAAAAAAATGTCGATATTGGAGTTAGGTATTCTGTATATGCAGACTATAATTAGATCATAATTTGGTATTTCGATTCCACAACATTCAAAACAATAAGAACATGCTAATTGGTCCGTAATCTTTAATGGTAGGTAGTCCAAGTCACTTCTTATTAATATACAAGAACCTCCTCTTCTCTGATCTTTTCTACAATAAAAAGATGCTAAATTAAAGCCCAGTAGTTGCAAATTACACTCTGTACCCTTCTTTATAAAAGTTTCAGTCAGGCAAATAAGGTCGATTTTATGACCTAAAGATTTAAAAAGTTCGGAAATTGTCAATTGAAAAATTTCATTTTTATTGAGAATTCCAGCAATGTTTTGGTGAAACAATGTTAAACGTTGTTTATTTTCTTGTGCTATCTCCCTATTTTTGGAGATTTTTTTGCTGTCGATAAAAAATCTAACTTCTGGTGTATGAAAGGCAATGTATCAAACTGTTTATTTGATTGACTATCGCTGGGCTTCCCGGCACAAACCGAGAAATAATATGGAATGGTTCCCTTCCTTGGGAGTGGTTTGTGATTTTGCTTAATGTTTTGTTTCCTATTAGCCTTAAAAATTTCTCTTATACCATTACATGACAGGTACTTGTTATCATAACTGTTGCAATCAATTATAAAATTAATTTTTTTACATGTCAAATTTAAGTATAAATTCTTATTTAATACAGTATGGTCAAAATCAATTATTGTAAAATGACAGTTCATTATATTTCTACATAAATTTGATATACATTTATTTAATTTAATAGTATTTAAGTATTTATTGTTAATAATATTTAACACTAGAATATTAATATATTTAAATCTTTTAAGTGCTGATGCATATTCTATGAGGACTTTGGTCGGATTGTGGTCATTTTCTCCCGCACATAATACTAAGTAGTTTTGAGAGGAATCTTCTACATAGCTACATTCCTTCAGTATCTCTTCCGATGAAGCGTTGGGTTTTATGATAGCACTTATCAGATATTCCCCGAAGTTGTTTCCGATCCTCGATTGCAGTAGTCGAGAGCCTATACCGATACATTGTTGACTTCCTAAAATATACATTTTCTTTGATAGTGTATTGATAGAGTCGTGAGTATCATTAAGTGTTGATCTTGGCGAGTTGGAAGTCACTCTGGTTTCATTAGTTTCCGTTAAACTAGGTGCCGGAAACCGTGCCTGAGGTGTACTATACGGTTTTTCTTCGATTATCTCCGTTGATGGGACTGTTTCTTGCTGGGATGTGCTGGTATTTGAGCTTACACGTAGTTTTTGTTTCAAAGGGGTCGTTTTACGTACCGGTGATTCGGTAATGAGTTGTTTTAAAACTTGGGTTTTTCTCTGTTGATCGTCAAGTTTTTTAAGAAGCTCTGTGACTTGCATATTAAGTTTGTCAATCTCGAAATGGGCGCTCGCCAATTTAGTTTTCAGTGTATTTATTTCATCTTGAAGCTCCTTTGTGTCCCCAATGGTCAAGTCGGGTAGGCTTCTACGAGTGTCTTCTGTCAAAGTTAAGCTTTCAACAGAATTACATTCTTCTACAAATGTGAAATACTTAAGCTAGCATGATGTGATAATTATTGTGAAATACTTAAGCTAGCATGATGTAATTTTTTATGTTATAAGGTTTTGTCCAAAAGAATTACAAAATGACTTACTGAGAAAAAAAACACATTTTTTGGTCTATTTGAATTAATTTTATTATTTAGTTTATTTATGGCGCCCGACCGATGGACGGCGACTACGGGGTAGGCCCAGAAAAAGATGGTGTGACGATTTTTACAAATATGTCCAAGATTGGCAAGACAGGACATTGGACAGGGATCAATGGAAGAATTTGGAGGAGGCCTTTGATCAACAGTGGGACGCTACAGGCTAACTTGAAAAAAAAAAAAAAGTATATTTATATTTAGTAGTAGCGGAATCCGCGAAGCGACTGAGACGACACTCTGAGAATAAACGCTATGATGTTAGTTCTTGATATCATGCATTATATATAATATCCTCCAACCGATTACGGCTACGGCGGCCAATCTCAACGATCAGCCACGTACGCAGGATATATTATTTATATTAAAATTGTATCACATAATTATGCATGCATGTAAATTGACTTGCTAGCAAATTGGAGAAATCTGTAAGCTAGCATGTAATGATTATGAATAAATAAATAATAAATATAGTGCTCAAGTGTGTGCGCAAACACAAGTGCACTCTCTATTCCCTTGCCCTCATTATCCGATGGGACACTAATGTGACACAACCGGAGAGGGATCGGGCGCAGGACCAACAGCTTAACGTGCTTTCCGAGGCACGGGGGTACAAGACCGCCAACTTCTAGACTCCGGGCTCCCACTAAGAATTTCTTGCCGAAAACTTAGGTACAAATTTTTGGCCCGACCCGGGGATCGAACCCGGGACCTCTTGCGCAGCCGTCGCTTTAAAGTGTGATCCTCTAATCACTGCGCTACAGAGGCAGTCACTGCATTGACTGCATTATATTCTATTTATAAAGAGGTAAATCCTGCAGACACCGGCAACGCTTATAAACAATCCGAAAACACAATATGCTCGCGCGGTTTAATCGACACCTACCGCCATATATTGGTATAAAGTGGAACTAATCGGCGGGTGGGCCACTAGTTTTATGATAAAGGTAAGTTGAAACAGAAGTAGACCTATCTCCTGAAACTGCTAACACTACGCCGGTTACCGTAATGTTTTGTATAACAAAGGGCACGGGGTGAAGGACGCCGCTCGTTCGGCGATCGATACTCCGCCGACAAACATACGAGAACATGTCCCTTATTTCTATCCGCACAAGGTCCACATTCGCATCTGTGTCTTCACGGGCCTATGTACGCAAGATTGGCAGACGTATTACTGAGGAGACATGGTTGATTTTGGCTTGGCGTACTGAGGCTGGGCTGCTGACCTGTTGGTGCTAGGTTCCTAGGTACAGCTGAAACTGGAGTGTGCCTGGGATCGTACGTTGTTCAATAGTTCTAAGGGTAAATCCGGCTTCCCGTATTGATGTCAGCGCTTTTTTGAGGTTTAATTTTTTATCGTCTAGTTGGAGGTTATAAATGTAGGTACAAACAGCTACACATTGTGTATCTGTATCTGTATCATTGTGTGTCTGTGTATATATTAAGATTTTGCAGATTTGTTTATGTGTGATGTGTTGCTGTCCGTACCTATAATCGTTTGAGGGACCTCAAATCGTTTCGGAGGTCCAATCCAAGGGAAGGGGGGTTAAAATGAGAGCAACGCTCTTGTGACACCACTGGTATTGCAGGTGTCAATGGGCGGCGGTAATCGCTTACCATCAGGTGATCCGTCGGCTCGTCTGCCACCTATATCATAAAAAAACGATTAGTTTTAACATTACATACGATATTTATTTATATATAATTACAATTTTAGGTAATTGATAATTTATACACAACGCCCCAGCAGTGGGGACTTTAATGGGCTGATGATGATGATGATGATGACACAACGTCCATAGTCATTGCAACGCCATACATTGTTAACAAATAGCATGTTGCCAAAAAGTCAGATGGTTTTTGATTTGAAATAGAAAAAACCTTATTGACTTTATGACCATACAAAGTGCACATGAATATGACTACACCTTGTAGTTACTAAGTGAGTAGTTTAAATGAACCAGTCAGTTCACTTTTTGCCCGTTTTTGTCAGTCACTCCTTTTTACTCATTTAGTTCATCATGTCCAGTTGATGATAAATGGTAGAATTACTAACTAGTCTCAAAGTAAGGTCTATGGGGAGAAATTAGATCCGCTAAATGCAATTTTCAATTCAAAGGATCAAAGACAATTTTTCGAGAGCGGTCCCTCCGGGTGAAGTCTAAGTTCCGGGAAATTTTTCACTTGTCGGAAACTCGCCGAATTCCGACAATTTGGCAACCCTACTCCCTAAGTCAAAAAATCTGCTTTCGACTTTTCCATCCACAAAGTTATAATAATAATAAATATTTCACTTCACATACATTGATCTGACTCCAAGATAGGTAGCTCAAGCACCTGTGTTACGGATATCAGAATCAACAGTTGGATCACAAATATATACATATAATACTTTTCTTTTGTAAATATAATAGATAGATAGATAGATAGATACACTTTATTGCACAAAATTTACAAATCTTAGTCTAAGTTATTATACTAAACAATGTAGGCGGTCTTATCGCTAATAGCGATCTCTTCCAGACAACCTAAGGGTAGAGGAAAAGTATAGCGAATTAAGAAAAAGTAAAAAAACTAAAACCTAACTACGACAAAAAACGTCGCTGAAAAAGTATAAAACAAGCCTTCGTTGTCAATTTATGCAATATTCACTATGTAGAGATAAAATTTCATGTTTGGAAATCCGCAGTCACACGTTGTCAAAGGGTAGTATATTTTAACGTGTGACTACGCCTTTCCAAACATGAAATTTTATCTCTACATAGTGAATATTGCATAAATTGACAACGAAGGCTTGTTTTATACTTTTTCAGCGACGTTTTTTGTCGTAGTTGGGTTTTAGTTTTTTTACTTTTATTTTATTTGTACTATTTTGGTGTCCAAGTGCTAGTATATATATATATATTCAAAATGTACAAGTCAAGCGCTTTCAAATGATACCAAACAACGGCATATTTATCATAACTTATTTTTTACTCTGTATGTTTTGTCCGCTAGAGGGCGCCACATTAGATTTTGTGAAACTTCATGATAGCCTATAACCAGCGGACGATCAAGACGCTTATAATGAGATGTCATTTGTCGAATTCTGATAAGTAGTTAAGAAGTTACGTGGAAACAGATGAACATACATACATACATACATACATACATACATACATACATACATACATACATACATAGCCTGTCAAAATCATAACCCTCCTTTTGCTTTGCCGTAGTCGGGTAAAAAGGGGTAAGGCAGTGCAAAGTCAGAAAAAGAGAAAAAAAAAAGACATTGTATAAATACGAGTATGTTATATACATACATACATTATATTAAATAAATATATACTAGCTATAAATACTAATACATACTAGTACATTACAAAACAAATAAACATACATACTAACAGTTTATTGGATTGATAGATACGTAACCAGGGAAATAGGAGATAATAATAATAAATCTCACAACATCTCATACGTTGACCTGATTCCGCACTAAGTAGCTTAAGCACTTGTGTTACAGATATCAGACAACAGAGGAACACTAATATATACTAAAATACATATATTACCGATACATTATGGCCGAGTGGTCCCCGGCAGAGTAGAATAGGCCACCCTCACTCTTACCGAGGTGTCGTAAAGGCGACTAAGGTAAGCTGCTGCATGATCATCAGCACCCAGAGAAGGAAAAACTCTGCATTTATATCAAAACCCTCGCCAACCCGTCCTGCCAAGCGTGGTGAGTATGGCAATTACCCCTCACGTGACTGAGGGAGGCCCGTGCCCCAGCAGTGGGGACTTAAAACGGCTGATGATGATGATGACATATATTACACCCAGACACTGAACAAACACAAGTGTTCATCGCACGAATGTTTGTCCAGGGTGGGGATCGAACCCACGACCTTTGGCGTAAGCGGCAGGGTCACTACCAATTGCGCCATCCGGTCAGTCAAATATATACATAGAAAACACCCAGATCAATACAAACAGACCTGTTCATGCCCATAAATGTTTGTACTGTGCGGGGATCGAATCCGCCACCCTTGGACCAAAGGCAGTGTTCACTACCACTGTTCCAAACGGGTCGACGTATTGTTGGACTGAACCATTAAAAACTGCATTAATCTTCTCAGTTCGGTGAACTGTTTTCAGTCTAAGTCTAAACGCGACTGAAGTAAAGCCCCTGAGTGAAATAATAAAGTTGTAACTTTAATATGATACTCGCCGTCGTACCTGTAGTTTTGTTTGTCTATTCTCGGTACATTGCGAGTGTTGTGACACACAAAACACTTCAGGACTTTGCAGCTTTGTCTCCAAGTTAGCCGCAAGCGGTTTCCACCCCTGTTTTGTACGTGCTAAAGTTTAGATTGCCTTTTGGACGGGTGGCCTTATTTACGTGACGACTCACGACATCAGTTACAACATTGTTTAGTTATGTTTGGCCAAGCTGGAACTAGTTAATTTTATTGATGGAACTGCTTTCGATCTCGCATTCACACACAAGTGCACTTACTAAATACCTTCATAATGTCCTCCACGGGACCAACGGCTTAACGTGCTTTCCGAGGCACGGGGGTACAAGATCGCCAACTTCCAGACTTCTGGCTAACACTGATAATTTCTTAACAGAAAAACTCAGGTACAAATTTTGGCCCGACCCGGGGATCGAACCCGGGACCCCAAGCGCAACCGTCGCTTTAAAGTGCGATCCACTAACCATTGCGCCACCGAGGCAGTCCTTCCTTATATTCTGACGGTATAAGACACAACGCCAGAAAGGTCTAACGATCGGACAGAATCAGGCGACAGAATATATTTTATAATCCACGCTTCGACATGAATGAGCTGGCTCGGCCGAAGTGATACCACGGCCTCACAGAAAACCGGCGTAAAGCAGCACTGTGCTGTGTTTCGCTGCGTGAGTGAGGGTACTGGAGACCCAATCTTGGGGAAACGAGGGGTTTAAATGTTGGCAGCGCACATGTGGCTACACAGGTGTGGCGGGTGTCCATGGCCGGCGGCAATAGTTCACATTCAGGTGATCCGTCTGCTCGTCTATCACATAAAATAAAAGGACCAAAGGCTTTTCTTTCAGTGGCACGTCGTAACAAGTCCAACACCTTTCAGTCTGCGTGATGACCTGACCTGGTGGCTTAATTTAAAGCCGTCATGTAACGAACGAGAATATACCAGTCGCATCCAAGCAAACAGCGCGTGTGAAAGAGAGGGAAACTCTGATTCGGTCGTAACGTCTGCTTTGAATTAGGCCCTCTGGTGCACAGACGTTAGGCATGGCCCAAGAGTAGCGAACAAGACTTCCCTTCTCCTGGATCACGGTCTAAGCGTACTCCGGGCTCCGAAACGACGGCTTTAGACGCAACCGGGTGTGACGCCGGGGTTGCCGTGTGGTCCCCGGCAGAGTAGAATAGGCCACCCTCACTCTTACCGAGGTGTCGTAAAAGGCGACTAAGGTAAAGCTGCTGGCATGATCATCGGCACCCAGAGAAGGAAAACTCTGCATTTATATCCAAACCCTCGCCAACCCGTCTGCCAAGCATGGTGAGTATGGCAATTACCCCTCATGTGATTGAGGGAGGCCCGTGCCCCATGACGACGATGGGTGTGACGCGCAGAGATGACGTTTGCCGTTGGCAATGATGAGTATTAGAATAAATAATATAGGATCGTGATCCCATTGCAACTGTCTCGTTCTCAATTGACTCATCAGTTTGGGGTTAGCGGTTCAACTGGGTTGTAAGGACATTCGTCACATCTACTTACACTTTATCAAAAGAAACTAGGGACATTTTATTAATTTTCATACAAACATTTGAAACAACCGCATTTGTGACTCCACTGGTGTCGCGGGTGTCCATGGGCGGGGGCAATTGATTACTATCAAGCAGATGATCCGTCTGCTTGTCTGCCATCTATCAAATAAAAAAGACAACAACAACAAGGAGACCTATATCGAGAAGTGAGTGTCTATTGGGTGAAATGATGATGATGTCAAAGTTAAAGCCCTAGAAATAAGATAATTCTTTCGAGCTTTGGTTTTACACGCTGATGTGTCTAGCTTCATTATCAGCCCGGTAGTACCCACTGCTGAGTAATGCCTCCTTTCCTTTACGCCAATGTACCCGGTCTTGAGCCGCTCGGAAACATGTAGTCCCCACGATTTTTGTGATGTCAACGACCCATCGTGGACGACCCGGATTACGTCTGCCGGTTTTAGGATACCACTGGGTCAGGATTTTACTCCTCCTGCCATCACCGCGCCTAGCCTAGATTCATAATAGGCAAAATATCGCATATAATAATAAAAAATAAATATCTTGACTGCGACTGCCTCGGTTGCGCAATGGTTAGTGGATCGCACTTTATCTCTTTTACTGTACATAATTTTATAGATGTAATAATGTTTTGTAATTTTGTTACTTTATTTGTGTCACTAAATAAATATTATTTCTTTCTTTCTTTCTTTAAAATGACAGCTGCGCAAGAGGTCCTGAGTTCGATCCCCAGGTCGGGCCAAAAATTTGTACCTAAGTTTTCGGTAAGAAATTCTCGAGTGTCAGCCTAGAGTCTGGAAGTTGGCGGTCTTGTACCCCAGTGCCTCGGAAAGCAAGTTAAGCCGTTGGTCCTGCGCCCAATCCCTCTCCAGTCGTGTCACGCTGGTATACCATCGGAATATGAGAATAAGGGAATAATGAGTGCACTTGTGTTTGCGCACACACTTGAGCACTATAATATATCCTGCGTTACGTGGCTAATCCGTGAGATTGGCCGTCGTAAGCCGTAATCGGTTGGAGGGATATAATTATTATTTAAGCACAATATATTTTAGTCCACCATCGAGATATAGTCGTGGTAACGGAATTTATAGACAAATCCAGCATGTCTTTTTTATTTTTTGATAATGGCGACAACGAGCCAGCAGGTCACTTGATGGTAAATAATAACCGCCGATCATGAACATCTGCGAAATCAGACTTGTCGCTGATGATGGCTGCAGGCTTTTAGAAAGGAGTACGATCTTGAACGGTACCGTCATTTGGATCTGTGGTAGTGAGGGAACGCTGACCCTCTAGTGCAAGGGTTGCTGCTTCGTTCCCCGCACTGTAAAACATTGGTCAGTTTTGTCATGAAAGACGGACAAACTGACATACAGCCAGGCACATACACTTACATTTATAATATTAGTATAGATTATCTTAAGTGGTAGTGAACGCTGCCTCTGGTGCAAGGGTTGCGGGTTCAATTCACCGCACAGTACAAACATTTGTGTACATGAACATGTCTGTTTGTATTGGTCTGGGTGTTTTCTATGTATTATAAGTATGTATTTACAAAAGAAAAGTATTAAATGTATTATATTTGTAATATTTGCTGTTGGTTCTGATATCCGTAACACAGGTGCTTGACCTACCTATTTCGGAGTCAGATCAATGTTTGTGATGTTGTGAAATATTTATTATTTATTTATAAGTCGATGCCGTCGGGAAATACGGCTACCCCAAACAAACCTAAGGTCCAATTCGGGCCGAAGGGAATAGCACTGGTGTGGGCGTGTACCATGTTCGGAGGAATTGCTTCCGTCTGCTCGTCTGCCATCTATCACATAAAAAAAAACAAGTGGAGGCCTATATCGAGAAGTGAGTGTCTATTGGGTGAAATGATGATGATGTCAAAGTTAAAGCCCTAGAAATAAGATAATTCTTTCGAGCTTTGGTTTGACACGCTAATATGTGTCTAGCTTCATTATCAGCCCGGTTAGTACCCATGCTGATAAATGCCCTCTTTCCTTTACGCCAATGTACCCGGTCTTGAGCCGCTCGGAAACATGTAGTCCCCACGATTTTTGTGATGTCAACGACCCATCGTGGACGACCCGGATTACGTCTGCCGGTTTTAGGATACCACTGGGTCAGGATTTTACTCCTGCCATCACCGCGCCTAGCCTAGATTCATAATAGGCAAAATATCGCCTGTCTTGACTGCGACTGCCTCGGTTGCGCAATGGTTAGTGGATCGCACTATAAAACGACAGCTGCGCAAGAGGTCCCGAGTTCGATCCCAGTAGGGCTAACATGCGCACACGAGATAATTTTGTACTACCTCGTATTCGCTAGTTGCCTTCCGCCTCACATACTGAGCGATGAGCGGGATAGAAGGGATGCGCTCGCACGGACGAGAGTAGACAACATTTGGCGCCGGAGCGCATGTATGAAATTTGACAGCTAAAAACGAGATATTTGTAGTCTACGACGGGCCAAAAATTTGTACCTAAGTTTTCGGTAAGAAATTCTCGATGTGTCCAGCCCAGAGTCTGGAAGTTGGCGGTCTTGTACCCCAGTGCCTCGGAAAGCAAGTTAAGCCGTTGGTCCTGCGCCCAATCCCTCTCCAGTCGTGTCACGCTGGTATCCCATCGGAATATGAGAATAAGGGAATAATGAGTGCACTTGTGTTTGCGCACACACTTGAGCACTATAATATATCCTGCGTACGTGGCTAATCCTTGAGATTGGCCGTCGTAGCCGTAATCGGTTGGAGGATATAATTATTATTTAAGCACAATATATTTTAGTCACCATCGAGATATAGTCATGTAACGGAATGTATGACAAATCCAGCATGTCTTTTTTTATTTTTTATGATAATGGCGACAAACGAGCCAGCAGGTCACTTGATGGTAAATAATAACCGCCGATCATGAACATCTGCGAAATCAGACTTGTCGCTGATGTGGTGCAGGCCTTTTAGAAAGGAGTACGATCTTGAACGGTACCTTCCTTTGGATCTGTGGTAGTGAACGCTGCCTCTAGTGCAAGGGTTGCGGCTTCGTTCCCCGCACTGTAAAACATTGGTCAGTTTGTCATGAAAGACGGACAAACTGACATACAGCCAGGCACATACACTTTATAATACATTTATAATATTAGTATAGATTATCTTAAGTGGTAGTGAACGCTGCCTCTGGTGCAAGGGTTGCGGGTTCATTTCACCGCACAGTACAAACATTTGTGTAATATGAACATGTCTGTTTGTATTGGTCTGGGTGTTTTCTATGTATTATAAGTATGTATTTACAAAAGAAAAGTATTAAATGTATTATATTTGTAATATTTGCTGTTGGTTCTGATATCCGTAACACAGGTGCTTGACCTACCTATTTCGGAGTCAGATCAATGTTTGTGATGTTGTGAAATATTTATTATTTATTTATAAGTCGATGCCGTCGGGAAATACGGCTACACCCAAACAAACCTAAGGTCCAATTCGGGCGAAGGAGAATAGGCACTTGTGACTCCACTGGTGTTGCGGGTGTCCATGGGCGGAGGAATTGCTTCCGTCTGCTCGTCTGCCACCTCTCATATATAAAAAAAAGGTCGGAAGCACACTTGTCGACTGCACTGTTATTGCACAGGTCCATGCGCGGTGGCAATCGCCTACCATCAACTGATCCATTTGCTCGTCTGCCACATGTCACTAAAAATCCACTCTTGTAAAGGGGACCACAATACCACCGGTCACTCTTTACTGAAACGACTCGGTGATCCGACTCAGGCAAATGATACACTGTTCCGAATCTCTAATGTTCGCTCCGAATGTATCACTTTTTTTTATGAGAAGGGGAGGCAAACGAGCAAGCGATCACCTTCACCCATAGACATCAGCCACACCAGAGGGAGCGGAGATGCGTTGTCGGCCATTTAGCAAGGTATAGGCTCGTTTCTTGAAGATCTCAATGTCGTACCGGTTCGGAAATACCGCTGCGGTAAGTTGATTCCACAATGAGGAGGTGCGTGGCAAAAAATGACGTGTAAAGCGCACGGTGGTGGTCTCCACCCATCCAGATGGTCATTCGACTCAAATGGATCTAGAGTCCGAGTGAACCGTATGATCCGAATGAGCTAAATCGTCCGATGAGCTAAATGATCCGAGTGAACCGAATGATCCGAATGAGCGGAATGATCCGATGAGCATAATGATACGAATGAGCTGAATGATCCGAGTGAGCCGAATGAGCGGAATGAATCACGGATCTATCTGAGAGTTGATGTTCCAAATGAAGCGGTTCGCTGTTCACTGCACTGATCCAGATGCAAATGTTCCAATCTTTTGAAAGATACGAGTTTGCCAGGTCTAGTATGGTGGGTCTAAACAATACTTCTGAAAAAATGTGTAGAAGGGGCTTAGCACGCGCAACTTTAGTAAAACATATTCTGAAACGATACAAGGGGTCCGTATTTGAATCTCCCTGATGAGACGAGGCGAGGGTCTGAGAGGACGTCATTAGCGCTCCGTCCGGCGCGGGCGCGGACGTCCGGGCCCGTCTGCCCCCGCTGCCGAGATAAACCAGTGCCATAGCTAAGTTATCAAAGGTGCAAAGGACGATTGCTCTTTCTTATACATCTCATTTTTATACTATAGAATATAACTCACCTCGAGGAATTAATCGTAGTCGTTTCAAGGGAAAGTCGGGAAGTGACACTTTGGCTTTTATCATATTAAGCTAGCATATTATCTGCGCAGGATGGCTGGCAAGAGCTGGATGCGAGAAGCCATGGATAGAACACGGTGGCGAACAATTGGAGAGGCTTACGTCCAGCAGTGGACTGCGATAGGCTGATGATGATGATAAGCTAGCATATTGCCTTTCGATACCAAAATCTGCAGGTTCTGTCGCGAGGACGAGGAAATGATTGTCCACGTCCTCGGCGAGTGCATAGCGCTGCAACACTGCAGAAGCCGGCACCTGGGAGCACACATGATCTCGGCAGACGAGATCAAAAGCTCCCCCATCAGCTCCATTCTCGGGTTTATCCTGTTTATCCTGGAGCTGGAGCTACATGAGGTGCTGTAATAAGTTCTGGGGCTGAAACATCTTCTGCTGGTCGCAGTAGCTATGAGACGAAATGCTCACCCCATTTCTTTCAAATATTAAGCTTATAACGAGATATTATATTTTATTTATTTAAATTTATAAATAAATAAATAATACTCATCTCAGCGTGATAGCGTGTAATTCCCAGTTGCGTCCAGCTGTCGCTATGGAGCCCGGGCTAATCTATCCATGCTGTTCAGATAAAAATATTATTTATCTTTATCTGTTAGGGGCCATTTTCATGGGGCACGGGATCTTTTGTACCTCCCCTATCCTTTGCACTCCTACTCACGAATGATTCGTTTCATCAGCGTCACGATGTCTTTCGGATTGAAGTGCCTGTAGTCTTCTGGTTTAGGATAAGCGTTACGTAGCGACTCACCTCTGACTAAATATGTTCTATGGTTTCCGTCTCCTCCTTGCATGCTCTGTAGTCGCTGTTCGATGTTATGTTAATCTTCATCATTTTATGTACTATTTACTCAATATCGAAAAGTACGAGCTTTTTAAGGCACTTCTTAAGAAATGTTTTCCTTGAGGGACAACAAAAACCTTCTGTCTGTTTTGTGATTTAAATATGAAATGCTTCATGTTTTAGTACTAAGGGAATACAGACAAAAGATAATGCCCCTCCATGCATTTTATTTGCCCACTCAGCTTAATAAAATAGTACATTTATCATCTCATCGTGCCGTTCCCGGTTGCGTCCAAAGCTGTCGTTTTGGAGGCCGGACTTAAAAAAGGGAAATAATACATAATAAGCAATAAATATTATAAACTAGACTGCGCCCGCGGCGTTACTCACGCAATTTTAGTCTTCATTCAAACTTCAAACTCTTCGCAACTACCCCTAAGGGGTTGAAAATTCAAGTCACTTTTTTATTGAAAACCGGTGCCCAAACATCAATTTTAAGAATTGTACCTTTAAACTGTCTAATCTCCCATACTGCATTTCATCCCCTAATTTACCTCCTCAAAGAGTGTTTTTCCAAAAAGGTTTTTTTATGCTAGAGGCGGACAAACGGGCAAGCGAGTCACCTGTAGGAATCAACGCCGCCCATGGACATCCGCGAAATCAGAGAGATCACTAATGTGTTGCCGTTGAAGTGAATTACTTTTTATTTTAATTATACGATTGTACATTTTTCGCTTTTCTAACATCAAAGATGACGGACTTTCATACAAACATCAAATCCCCTTTTCACCCCCTTAAGGGTTGAACTTATAAAAATGACTCGGCATTAATGAGCCGGCTCAACCGGAGTGATGCCACGTCCTCGCAGAAAAGCGGCGTGAAGCAGCTGGGCTGTTTTTCGCTGCGTGAGTGAGGGTACCGGAGGCCCAATCCGGAGAAAAAGGGGCTTAGAAGGTTGGCAGCACGCTTGTGACTCCACTGATATCGCGGGCGGCGAAAATCGTTTACCATCAGGCGATCCATCTGCGCGTCCGCCACCTATCACATAGAAAAAAGTAAAATGTCTTATGTCTGTCTGTATATAACCGGGTATGCTTCGCTGAATAAAATATTTACTTACTTACTTACAAAAATGGTTAGCTCGAATGCGGGCCTCCCTTTTCCACCCGTGCGTGTCCCTGAGGCCGCCAGCGTATTGTTGCCCGCACCCCGCATGCGGATACAGCAACCAATGTAAATGCCCCGTTAGACAAAATGAAAATTTTTCGTCGCATAAAACAAGTTTTTCTCAGAAACATAACGCGTGATGACGTTTGACCCCACTCACCCTGTGGTAACGGGGACACAGGCACCAAATGACTATATTATTTGCTGTGCAAATTAGACAATTGCGACACGACATGCTTGCAGTGCGGGAAATAACAGTGAAGTTATTATAAAGTAAAAGTAAAGTAAATGATCAGCCTATAAATACTGTTCCACTGCACGGCAAAGGCCTCCATCATAGAAATCAAATCAGCGCTACTATGATGGGATTAGGCTTTAGGTGACGGGTAGGGCACACTCAGCGACGCCAATCGATTTTAGTTTTTAGCTACTAAGCCGGATCTATTGTAAATTTCTGGGTTACAACCTCTCATCAAACACTTATACGATTTATTAAATAACCAAGCACCAAAGTTAGGTCCCCGTTTTTGTACGCGAAAAATTGATTCGCGTGAATCGATTTTTTTGCATACGCATTGGTTATTTAATAAATAGTATAAGTGTTTGCCGAGAGGTTACTACCCCGCAATTGTTTAAAATAGATCTATTTTAATGCGGATTGGTGAGTACAAACCCGAGCTATGTTCGAAAAATCCGAATCTCGACCTTTTGGCTTTACCGACTTAACCCAGGACCCCGAGATCACGGCCCGGTACTTAAATCACTAGACCAACAGGGCGTTAAGTTATAAGTAGCAATAATTTATTAATAACTTCATATACGCAATTGTTTCCGTATTCGTTTCGGCATGAATGGGCTGGCTCGAATGCAGTGCTACCACAGCTTGCGCTGTTTGTGAGTACACAAACAGCGCAATTCGAGGGGAGAGGTAAAAGCGCACTTTTTTTTATGTGACAGGTGGTAGACGAGCAGACTGATGGTAAGTGATTGCCGCCACGCCCATAGACACTCGCGGCACCAGTGGTTTTTTACCACCAGTTTTGATACCACCGGTCCTGTGATGAACAGCAGTTGCGGATGTCCATAGTGGTGATCCGTCTGCTCGTCATCTTTAAAACGGCAGACAAAGTAAGGCATTTCATACCTTTTGACGACCATGTTGGATTGAAACGATTAATCCTGGAATTTCAATTTCGAGTTTGTGTTAACAGTATCTGTGTTTAAATTGATTAATGTAAAAAGCATATCACATACAAAATTATACTCGTCGATCTTTAAGTTATAATTTAGCGTACGGCATTTTTGTCAAGTTTGACTTTTTTTTATAAGAAAGGGAGGAAACGAGCAAGCGAGTCACCAGATGGTAAGTGATCACCGCCGTCCATGGACATCAGCCACATCAGAGAGAGTGGAGATACGATTGCCGGCATTTTAAAGAAGGTATAGGCTAGTTTCTTGAAGATCTCAATGTCGTACCGGTTCGGAAATACGCTGCGGGAAGTTGATTTCACAATAAGGAGGTTAAACCGACTAGCTATAACGTTTTGTGATATACAGCTCGGTGACAGAAAGACAGACAGCGGAGTCTTAATAAGGATTTTAACCCCAAAGGGTTCCTAAAGGGTACGGAACCCTAATGAAAACCGTCGATGCTCGTAATTTGCAAGAATGCAGTGTTTAAAAGGATACTGTTTACTGATGCTACACCCGTTTAACGCCTCTTGCCTTTAGTTAGCTCCATGTATGGCTTCTTAATGCTTTTAATAACAAATGGAACTAAATGCACACCGGTTTCAACTCGGACGCTTATGTAATCTCGTTTGTCCTCAGATTGTATGAGGCTATATTTATGTTTATAGTACCTTTTGGAAAACTAAGTTAGCAAAACTTTGCTATGTTCATTGTTAGGCGAAATGATATCTTCTGTTGGAATTTTCTGAATGGAGTTTTAGTAAAAAGACAATACATATTGGCATTTATACGAGATACGTTATACTCCTTTTTCTGGCAGTCGTTGAAAAAAAAAAGGGGGGGGGGAGAATGTTTGACATAAAATTGTACTTATGTAAAAAATACTTATCATAAGTTGGATCCTATCCTATCCTGGATCATAAGTTTAAACCTGCACCGGGCTCCGAAGCGCCGGATTCGAGATGAGTGGCTATTTACAATTGCAATACGGACAAGGCTTGGGATAGCCCTTATTATTTTTTTAAGTTAGTTTGTAGCGTCCCACTGCTGAGCAAAGGCCTCCCCCAAATTCTTCCATTGATCCCTATCTTGCCAATCTTGGACTTATTTGTAAAAATCGTCACACCATCTTTTTCTGGGCCTACCCCGTAGTCGCCGTCCATCGGTCGGGCGCCGCCCAATCCCATTTTAGTTTTGCAGCTTGGAGTCAGTCTGGAGCGTATGTCAGAGTTACGCATTCTATCTGATATTCCACTCTTGGAACCCTTATGAACTTTCAATTATAGGGGAGACACAGGTGGTTTAGTGGGTGCGCCTGGCCCTATTTGCATTAGGATGTCAGCCCATTGCACTCCGGGCCAGCGGCATTTCCCCAGAAAAATAAAAAAAAACCGGTCCGCAATCCACATCTAATCACAGTTTGTTGGACTAATGGGGTATGGGAAATAAAATTAAACAGGTTCCAATCCGAAAACCGTTTCGAGGCATTTGTATTTCATAACATATTTTAATATATTTAAAATTTAAAACCACTAGATCAAGGATATTTTCAATAAAATAGCGTTGACCTTCATTTGACCTTAGATACGCTAGCTATTCAGACAGGTTGTATTCAGAAAGGTGACAACAATGTCTCAGTGACTTATTCACCCGGACCAAGTAACAGATGGCGCTAGTTGTCTTGTATTCAGAAGATTACATTTAGTATAACTTCGTGGTGACAACAATGTCTCAGTGACGTATTCACCCGGACCAAGTAACAGATGGCGCTAGTTTGACGTTTTTTGCAGAGTGACACCAAAACTAAGACTTTACCGTTATGTTACCAGATAGTGATTTAAAATTTCCCCGATCAAAAGGCTTTTTTTGAGGTATGTTATTTTTTTCATACGAAATATTTCCCGTAAATTGGGGAAAATGACAAATAGGAACACTAAGCGTATTTATGACATCACAAATACGCTTCGAATTCAAAATGCTTGAAAATTAATTAAAAATAACTACCTGCTATTTTACAAAAATATTTAAATTAGTTAATTAAAATAGTAAAAGGCATTGAAACAAATATCAAAACCATACTTAAAAATTTGTTCCCATAGCCCATTGTACTGTCGTTGATTGCACTGTGTCGATACGATATAGCGGGGTGGCTAAGATCTCTCACAGAGATAGCCTTAGCAGTTGCATGCTGCATTTATACAACATTGTTGTCAGTTATTTAAATAGGATACAAGTTTAGCGTTCAGTATACCCTAGTGTTTATTGTGCTTGCTTTTATTTTTAAACGGATAGAAAAGTTGTTGCATGTCCTTGGGAGTTCTCATGTGCAAAGTATAATACCTAAATAAATATTTCACAACATCACATACATTGATCTGACTCCGAGATAGGTTGCTCAAGCACCTGTGTTACGGATATCAGAATCAACAGTGGGATTACAAATCATCATCATCATCAGCAACCCACACTCGTCCACTGCTGGACATAGGTCTCCCCTAATGCACGCCACTGCTCGCGATTTTCGGCCACTCTCATCCAGCCCACACCAGCCAGCCTTCGAATGTCATCATCCCATCTTGTCGCAGGGCGTCCTACACTACGCTTACCGAGTCGCGGTCTCCACTCAAGGACTTTACGGCTCCAACGGCTGTCAGGCCTGCGGCTAATATGACCAGCCCACTGCCACTTCAGTTTGCTGATTCGGGATTACAAATATATACATATAATACTTTCGTATATTACTATACTTAAGTATATTCGTATATTTTATCTCTTATCAAAACTATGAATTGAACTATCGCCTGCGGTGTTTCTGGAGATCTTCAAAAAAAGAGCGTACCTACTCCTTTTTAAAAAGACCGGCAGCGCACTTTTATTAATAATAATAATATTATATAATCTTTATTGCAGATTCAGGATCCATAGCATTCATACATTAAACTATTACTAGTTAGTAAACGATTACTAAATTAAATTACAATATCACAATATTACTTACAAATACAATATGGCAAAAATGAATCATACAGAAAATAAAATAAAATTATCATTATAAACTTACACATATGAATGTACATACATGTACAAGATATAATTACATTCAGGCGGACGTCAAGCGGCTGTGTTCAGCCAGTGTCTATAAGTCTCTGTCGGAACCAATCTATCATACAATTCTGAAATTATCCTGTTCTCACACCCAGCAATCCTATCCGAAAACGACGCTATTCTATGTCTCATGATCGCATCAAAAGTGTTTATTTCGGCGGATAGAAACATGCCCTCAGGCACTTTTGACTCCTTTGACGTTGTAGGTGTCCATGGGCGGCGGTCACTTTTACCATCAGGTGATATGTCTGCTCGTCTGCCCTCTATTACATAATAAAACTCAAATTTAGAAAATAAAAGTTAAGTTTTTTTACTGTTAAAACATTCCATTTCATTTAACATCCTATCGTACTCATATAATCAGTTGATTGTTAGTTATTTGTATGGGAAAGCGAATTCGTTTTTAAATATTTTTACATCTGTTTCTTAAAGAAAAATGTCCAGGAGCCCAATTCTCGTGCTTGTGATATTTTGAGAACATGGCGGATATCACCCGAAAACCATCCAAAAAAGTATGTTTTAGTGATATATGTCGTATGAAAATAAATGTCATGAGCCCGAGAATTGGGCTCCTGTTTTAAGTATTTTTGGAAATCTTATAGAACACGTTGTAATATAACACGATCCTAATAAGGCATAGCTAAGGCTCTTTCAATGCCGCACTCAGAGTCGTTGATTAACTTATTTGGCTACTTAAGAAAACATATTGACACTTATTTTGATACGCATAAAGACTACCGATACTAAAGTTGATGAACATTAGCTTAAATGATGTCTATGAGTGCGGCCGTATATGTCACAATTCCCAAATCATCTTTTTACACCTAAACAAAGTCAACATTACTAAATCAATTTCAACAAAATTTTAACTTTTTTTCGTAACAAATAACAGAGGTCCATAATTTTACTAAATTGCACTCTCTGATTATGAATCTGTTTTCAAAATTTTGATACCTCGTTTAGTATTTGATTTATAGAGAGTCAAATATCTCAAAATTTGGTTTTAGATTCTTTTTCATTGGCAATTTCAAAACAAGTACAAGCACTTTAAAAAAATGTTTTCGGTATATCAGTAAAGCTCATTTTCTCAATTATATATATCAATAAGATTTATTTTGTAGTCTTTAATCTATATTGAGTAATATTCATATCAACATCCGTGTACTTATAGCGCATACAAATCATCACTTAATTCTTGTAATGGAAAAAACATAAGATAGCTTAATTGGCTGTAGCGTTGCAGGGAAATCAGGTAAAATTATAAATTAAAAAGCATTTCATAATTTGGGGTTTTTATTTTCAAAATATCTATTGAATTTTGTTACATCCCAATTGATACATATTTAAATAAATCCCAAAAAAAACACTAAATGCTACTTTTCAGATTTTCGACCTTCCGTAACTTAATAACTTGACGTGATATGAAAATTGTGATAACAGATCTAGATTCAGCATATTAAGCTCTTCATATTTATCATATTTTTATTCAGGTTGTGTTTTCTTGTTGACTTGTGTTATTTTTAGCAATAAATCGATTTTTTAATTATACGATGCTTTTGTACTCGATCGCAATTAAAAGTTGAAATGGAAAACATGACAGGTTGAGCCAATAGCCTAGGTTTAAACGTGTGCGGGGCGATCAGACAGTTCGCAGAAGCTAGGTCATAGCTTCTCAAGCTTTGTTTCGTCTATTTCAATAATTGCTTACAGCAAAGCTGTTCTTTTATGTAATAGGTGGTAGAAGAGCAGATGGATCATCTGATGTTAAGCGATTGCCATCGCCCATGGACACTCGCAACATCGCTGCCAACCTTTAAACCCCCCTCTTCTCTAGACTGAGCCTCCGGCACGCAGCGAAACAGCAGAAATACTGCTTCACGCCGGTTTTATTGAGGCCGTGGTAACACTCTGGTCGAGCCGGCCCATTCATGCAAAAGCGTGGCTCTGTCAGGGTGAAATTGGCGTTCTAAAATTGACATACCGAACCAGCGGTAGATTAAGCACGTATTGAAGCTTTAAACCTTCAAGACAAGAGCGTATTCCACAGATTTCTTTTTAAGGTGACGGGTAGGGCACACTAGCGACTCCAATAGATTTTAATTGTTAGCTACTAAACCGGAACTATTTCAAACAATTTCGGGGTTACAACCTCTCGGCAAACACTTATACTATTTATTAAATAACCAGTAGTAGTTTAAAATAGATCCGGTTTAGTAGCTAACAATTAAAATCGATTGGCGTCGCTAGTGTGCCCTACCCGTCACCTTAAAGGCCGGTACCGCACTTGACACTTCGCTGGTGTTGCGCCACCATCAGGTGTGATATATCAGCTTGTCTGTTCTAGATAATAAAAATAAATAATTTTATATGAACTACTAGCTGTGCCAGCGACATTGTCCGAGAGGAATATTATTTTTGGGTAGAATTTTTAGTTTTAGAGACTTATTTTTACCTACACGACTGCCTCGGTGGCGCAATGGTTAGTGGGTCGCACTTTAAAGCGACGGTTGCCTTTAGGCTCTCGGGTTCGATCACCGGGTCGGGCTAAAATTTGTACTGGAGTTTTTCTGTTAAGAAATTCTCAGCGTTAGCCCGGAGTCTGTAATTTGGCGGTCTTGTACCTCCGTGCCTCGGAAAGCACGTCAAGCCGTTGGTCCTGCGCCTAATACCTCTTTGGTCGTGTCACACTACTGTCTCATCGAAATAAGAGGGTAGGGGAATAGAGAGTGCACTTGTGTCTGCGCAAATACTTGTGCACTATAATATGTCCTGCATCGATGGCTGATCGCTGAGATTGGCCGCCATGACCGAAATATCGGTTTGGAGGACATTATTACTTACACACTCACTCGCAACTACAGGCCCCACCATAATATCAGCGCCGCTGCGGCCCTTCAGATAATGTCGTAGCAGCAAATGCTGAGGTTGGGACCTGATTGACCACACACAACCACATCGTCTCTTCTCTCATCTCTTTGTATCTGTGTCGTGTTATGACTACTGTAGTTATTTTTTCTGTGTTGTGATGGTCAATAAATGGCTTTTCTTTCTTTCTTTCTTTTATTACCTAATAGGTGAAACGTCCCCGCGGCGGACTAAGGTGACGATATGGCGAGATGAATTCGACGCTTTCTCAAAAGTCTGGTCCTCAGCTGCCCAGGACCTGGAGAGGTGGAAAAAGGAGGGATTTGCCCTGCAGTGGGACACTATGGGCTAATAATAATAAATATAATAACCTTAGGCTTAAGCATACTCTTCTACATACACCTCGCGGTACCTTGACCGAGGTGTTTATAATATGAGTAAGAAATTCTATGAAGTCTCTCAAAGCAATTTTTGTATAGTGTAAATTTTTGCAACAAGAAGATCTTATTTAAGGTGACGGGTAGGGCACACTATATATCCACTGACCTATACCTGCGCTAAAAACACCTTCAGGAGGTGCTCCTGAAGTTGTCCTACGATGATACAGAGAAATTACTCATTGTCCCCAAATAACTATCACCTGATTTTAATTGTTAGCGTAAAGTAAGATTAAGTTTAATTTGTAATTTATTGCTTATTTGATTAACGTTTCTCAGATCTACTTTTAGCCTGAAACACAGGTCACCCTAGTTCAGGCAAAATGTTAAATATGTGTACTATACGGTATACGACTACTTTTTTTTTTAATTTTGCAATCAAAAGACCTCTCAATAATAGAAACATCGTTGAAAGAATCACTTGATTCTCATTTAAACTACCTGAGATATCACAACTTTAAAATCACATTATTTTGGGCAAACCCAAAACGCTCCATACAAATGGCGACTTAGATGTGACGTCACACTTAAGTATTTTGTATGCATTTCATTTGAATTTTGTATGGTAGCTATTACAAATGTTTCGTTTATGTCAATGGTTCTATTATAATAATTGGTGGAAATTGTATGGGTTATTCAATGGCATAATTATTTTTTAATAATTTTATACTTTTAAAATGGACTTGCCCATGAATCTTTGAATGACCATAAAACCGGTTAGACGTTATATTTTTAATTGAGAATTTTTGCCTTTGGCATATATTGACCTATATTTTGGCAAAATATTTATATTTTGTAAAATCTTGAACACTAAGTTACCCTAAAAGTTGTATTAGACATAAGTTATTTGAAATAAATATTTTATTTATTTATTATTACTACCCCATTCGACAGACCTGATTGTAATTGAGAACTTGATATAGTTTTTATTTGGTCTTCTGAAATTACCTGTAAATATCATCAATCACTCAGGTTCACCATATGGGTACACTTTGGGAATCTACGAGATCTGACGTTCCACCCTGTCCGTTGCCTAGGCAGTACGGCGGGGTAGTCCGCCGTACTACCCTCTACTCACTACAGCGAACAAGCAATCAATACGACGTGCTATTTGTGGGAATCGTAAACAAACCAGGGGCGATATGTTATTTCTGACGAATTGACATTTTCAAGCGGCCGCTAATGAGGGGGGTGAATTCATTTCTATTATGTAGTTGGAACCAGTTAAAATGATCAAAACGTTTTTTGTAGACATCAAAATTCAATCATCGTCATCGTCAGCCCATTTAAGTCCCCACTGCTGGGGCACGGGCCTCCCTCAATCACATGAGGGGTAATTGCCATACTCACCACGCTTGGCAGACGGGTTGGCGAGGGTTTTGATATAAATGCAGAGTTTTCCTTCTCTGGGTGCTGATGATCATGCCAGCAGCTTTACCTTAGTCGCCTTTTACGACACCTCGGTAAGAGTGAGGGTAGCCTATTCTACTCTGCCGGGGACCACACGGCAAAATTCAATACTTGTTATTAAATCACTAAATAAGAAAATTGGGTAATCAGCAAACATGAAGCAACCTTTTTCTGGGAACAGTAAATTCTGTTGTTTCTAGAAGGACGCTATGTACTGCGAGGTACAGGCGCCCTGTTGGTCTAGTGGTTTAAGAACCGGGCCGTGATCTCGGTTGAATTCCCGGGTCGAGCAAAAATAATGTTTCGAATTTATCGAACATAGCTCGGGTTTGTGATCACCAATCCCCATTTGGCAAACGTCGTGATTAAACCTAATCTCATAGTAGCGATGACTTGATTTCTACGATGGAGACCTTTTCCCTGCAGTGGGACAGTATATTATAGGCTGATACTTAACTTTTTACTTTTACAGGCCGCGGCACGTAAGCGGTCACCATAAGTGCGCAGAAGTCATTTTTAATATAAAGTGCACTATTTCACAAGTGCGCAAACTGACGGCCATTGCGCTACACTTATAACTCCAATAATTTAATAATATTTTATACAGTAATTTGAATATTATATTTGAATAAATTGCAACTAATACATATTTGAATAAATTGCAACTAATACACAAAGCTACGGGACTAATTTATAAATTATTTATTAATTTTACCATTTAAAACAACCAGCTACATTTGCGTAATAAAGTTTACATTTCAATAAGGGAAGTATATGTGTAGTATACTAGTAGTTGATAATGGACATCTGGGGACACGGCAGTGCAAGTCGAGCAAAAAAGCGGCACGGCCGTACCGTCCTTTTCTCGAAGCAATTAAGCAATCATGGGAAAACTTTATTTTTGTAATTTCGGTCCAGTTTTCTAAATACACCAACTGCTTGAATAACTTTGTAATCTCATATAAATGTATAGGATTACAAAGTTACGTTTGCAGTTGAAGGTGAAGGTACCGGAAAGAAAAAAGTAGGTGAACTACAAAAAGAAATGAAATCCCATAAAAAACAAAACTTGTCAAAAAATCCAAGTCTCACACTCAATTGTTCTGAAAAGTTGTGCGATGTATGTTACCAAGTCGGTTATTAACTTGGCAATCTTATTTGGCAGCTCAAACCAATTACTAAAAAACATACTATTTGCTCATTATTGTGCTAAGATAAGAACATATTGGTAGTATTGGAAAATAGTTCAGCGGTTTTCGTTAGATGGAGCTTGTAAAAAGCAGATGTAGCTTTAAAAAGCAACCAAGCAGATGGTTGGCCGTTGTTTCGGTTGATAGATGTCACTGTGCATTTTTACGTCGCGCTAGCAAAGCGTGTTTCCGAAACAATGACCTCAAGCCGCTTGCCTTCTTCGAGATCTAGAAGGTATTGGGAATTTTGGTTATATTTTTAGGGATTGTACATTTTTAGGGATTTTAGTACTTTTGTCGGGAGAAATCAGTTCTGCGAAAATTAATTTCACAGTTCAAAGACAAGTTCAAGAGTTTCGTGGGGGGGGGGGTGTATCGTCAAGTTGAAGTGGTTTTCCGGGATATTTTCCAATTTGTCGGGAGTCTCGGGAGAACATACAAAAAAGCAGGAGAATCCCGCCGAATCCACAGGCAACCCTGCCTACATAGCCGTCGAATATTGGTCATTTTCCTCTAGATGGCGCTAGCACTCGCTTTCCCCGTCAATGTCAAAAGATATAAACCTGAAACATTTCATTTTATCATCCTCTCATCCAAGGCTGTTACACTTTTATGGATATTGTCTCTTTACGCCAGGGAAAACGTCTGCGGTTGCCAGCGGCCCTTTTTATTCGCCTCCTGAGCGGCTACAAGCCTACAGGGCATAACTTTCATACATTGTACGTACATGCGGTTGGCTGGCTCTCGGCATCCTCGTGCCAATTTCGGGAAAGGGTTACGGCTGTTCCTATGACAGGATATTTGGATTTATTCGGTTGTAGTGATATTGTTTTTTTCCCTCATACGTCGATTTGGCGCGTGGTTAATGAAAAAGGGAGATTTGGGGTAAATATTGCAATGTATGATATCGTGGTTTTGAATTACTGTTAGGTATGTTGTACTGATTGGGTTATGGAATAATTATTCATTTTAAACCAAGTTCATGCTTTGAAAACTAGACTTGTAAACAATGTCACGCGTTGGGCGCTTATTTAAGAACTAATAATATATAAATAAATCAGAAATCATTTGATAGGGACAGCCGGGAGCGCCGGGCTGTCCCTACCATGCTGAGGCAGAGGCCTGTGTAGTGCTTGTGCTGGTACCCCCGTACCACGCGCCGGCGAGCCTCTTCGTCGGAGAGGAGGAAGACGCGCCTCTGGTCGCCGTCTTCTTCCCTTGCCCTTCTACGAGCGTCCGCGAGAGGATTCTGCTCTCTTAGACGCTCGGCTGCCTCTTTTTGGGACATTGGCCTCACAAAAAGAGGCAAAGGCCGTAATGGCCCGTTCGTCGGCGACCATAGCCTGAACTATGCTCGGGAGCTAGAGGTTGTTCCCAACAACGCGCACTAGCTCCTGGCGCTGCTATCCCAAGACCCGCAAATGGCCAGAGTGTGTTCGGCGGTGTCAACATCGGCCCCACATGTGTGACAGCACGGGGTTTCCTCTCGTTGGATACGGTGCAGGAACTTACCAAAACAGCCATGGCCTGTCATGACCTGCACCATCCGATACGAGAAGAAACCGTGCGGCCTCTCTAGCCGCTGGTTCAGAATCGGAACCATCGGAAGCGCGAGTCTTACGTGAGGCCGAGATACTTCATCTCGGCCTTTACCTCTATGCTGCAACCTCCGACGGAAATTGAAGCCCCGGGAACAAAACGACGCAGAGATGGCGGAAAATAGATGGCCTTCGTTTTATGGAAGGCCACCACTAAACCTAGTCGCCGAATACGTTAAGCGACTAATTCTCCTCCGCGGGAGGCGCGGTCGGCGGCCTGCTCAAACGTCTCTCTTCGAGCTGTGTCATCACTCACGTAGCGAAACAGCACAGTGCTGCTTTACGCCGGTTTTCTGTGAGGCCGTGGTATCACTCCGGTCGAGCCGGCCCATTCATGCCGAAGCGTGATTCTCCCACGGTCATTCATGCTCCATCTAACTCGTCGGTACGCAAATATTTTGTTACTTAGTGTCAATTTACTTTTACAGTCAAAATTTTAGTTACATTATGAAATTGCGTATTAAAATAATTATTATAATAATATTAATAAAACAATAATAGATGCAGTTAAATTTAAAATATAACACATTTAATTTCGGTGCCTTCAATAAATAAAATGCGGTTTTCCGAACTTCTTCATCTTCCTAAAAGGCCGGCAACGCTGCAGAATCCCTTTTGGTATATTTCATGTCCATCAAATGCCATGTTTGCTCGTTCGCCTTCTTTGCCCACAAAAAATGGAATAAGGCTGCCATGCGTCAATTAATTTGAAAAGCCACATTAGATGTTGTGAGGTAAAAATATCTTGAAAATAGTCCTTTGAGGCCAGTAAACAAGTTCCTCTTTTGAAGATTTGGTTTATTTACGTAGCTAAGCATTTAGCTCAGCCCAGATTATTTTATTATTTTCAACTGCGGAATTAAATTTTATAGGTAGGTAATGCAAGCTATTGAAACTATTTTATGAAAAGTTTGCTTCTTTACTTTTCGTGCAAATGGAATCCGCCCCAGGAGAAGAAATTCAACGTTTAATATTTTTCTATAATAACTCGAAAGCGAAATGAAAACTCACAGAAAAAAGACCTGAAAATATCCGATCTAATATCGCTCTTTGAAATTTTATAACAAAATATCTCTACTTAAGTCTAGGGCTGTTACAAATCACAAATGGGTCGTTCTTCTTTTTTTACGACAATAAGCCCGTCCTCAGTGACTTATCAAGTAATTAATTATATAAAAAAATATACGTTACACCATCAAGATATTCTTAATTTAACATGAAATAATGACATTGTTTTATCACCTCGTAGGTACTTTAGCATGATTTAACTATGTAAAAAAATATATAAAGCGTGACAGAGGTGTGAATGGCACTAATTTCGGGGGACGTGACGGAGGTGTCCATTTTAATCAAAAAGTATTCTTTATCAATTAAATTTTAGATCATGTAATAGTCCATCTGTAAAATAGTTCATTAACGAATATTTAGGATATATTATTTATCAATTGTAGTCTGTTATATAAAAGTTAAATGTTGATGTGTAAGTTTGGCTCATTGTCGATAAAAAAGAAGAACGACCCAAATACCAATAATTACGATGAGATTTTTCGATATTTCTTTTATTGCCAGAGGAATTCCATAAAATTCTTTATTTGCATAGGTTTGCAAATCATCATCAAATCTCAAATTATAATCCAGTCACCTTCATTATCAGCCTGCCGCAGTTCACTGCTGGATATAGGCCTTTCCAAATGTTCGCCACTTTGATCGATCTTCAGTCACTCGCATCCACTTCCTGCCAGCCATCTTGCACAAATCGTCTTTTCACCTAACCTGAATTTAAATCCAGTATTAACTAATTGTTCAGAGTAGTTGTGCTGAAGATTGAATGGTTATCTTCCAAATGAATGTATACGAATGGCAGCCCTAAGATCGACATCAGATTAAAGTTTCCAAACCCGGAGTGCCTGTCGACGGCAAACATCTGATTCGACAATATAGAAAAGTTACTGGACAACCTTCTGATCTTTTATCGACGAAGCGAGCTCGATTCGAACAAACTTGACGGCGTAGATTTACATAGTGAATTATTAGTACCTTTTAATGCTTCGGTATTACGATTGTTTTCAATTTTTAGCTGTTAGCATATAAAAACTATGCATATGAAGGATAAAATCATTTATTATTTTGCAGTATTGGCAAATCTAAAAATAGCCTTCATACATTAACATATCGTAGGGCATATAAAATACTAAACATAAAATTCAATTCACAATTTGCACTTCGTGGCAAATTAAACAAAACATAAGGAACAATACAATCAAGACCTGTCAGCGACAGTATTAGTAGAAGAGAGGGAGAAGTTTATGGCTTTATTAATATATCTTTCGACTAATTTGAAGCGGTTTCTTCAAGAAACATGTTCCGCTTTGACCTTAATTTTACCGTAACACGCGCGACCGCGAATTTACGTGTGCTCCGTCCGGTCTCTGGCCTGATAATGAGGATGCGTTTTGGATTCGCGCCACGCGACGGGTCATTAGACCGATCTCTACAGTCTCATAGAAGTTTGGTTATTTCGCTTCGCTCTGCATGCGACACTTAAAATGATACACTGAAGTTGAAATGTGCTTTTAAATTAGTCACAAATTAATCTTCTTTTACACTTCTTCTTATTCTTTTAGTGCCATATCCTCATCGGATGTCGGCAACCATCCCGAGATATTCCTCTCTATACTGTGCTCTTTTATTCCTGTCTATTCCTTCCAGGTCATTCTTCTACGTCCCCTCCCTCTCTTACACTATCGGAAATATTATTAAATTCAAATTTGAAGTCATGTTTCTAGGATGATTTTATATCTTTAGGGAAATTAAGCTACACGTTGGGCGCCATAATAGGCCCATAGGATAGGATATATAGGTGTTTTTCCTGCTCAGTTTTATTTATCACTGTTCGATGTGGGACAGTTCGCCCGCCTTTGAAAAAGTAGCCTGTATTCTCTCCATCCCTTCAAGCATCTCTTCACTTTCTTTCTTCTTTCAAAAATCATGACCATCCGTCGCTCCGTTTTGCCGTGAAAGATGGGACAAACAGACAGACATACACTTTGACATTTATAATATTAAGTATCATCATCATCATTTCAGCCAATAGACGTCCACTGCTGGACATAGGCCTCCCCCAATGTTCTCCACACAGATCGGTCCTGTGTCGTCCGCATCCAATGGATTCCCGCGAACTTTACCAGATTGTCGGTCCACCTTGTGGGAGGCCTGCCACGGCTGCGACTTCCAGTACGTGGCCTCCACTCGAGGCCCTTTCCGCCCCAACGGCCGTCTGTTCTCCACGCTATGTGCCCTGCCCATTGCCACTTGAGGCATGCAATTCTTTGGGCGATGTCTGTGACCTTAGTTCTCCTGCGGATCTCATCAATTCTGATACTGATCACGCAGGGAGACTCCGAGCATAGCCCTCTCCATTGCTCTCTGAGTGACTTCGAGCCTCCTTAATCGGCACATTGTAAGCGGCCACGTTTCGGTTCCGTTTGTAATCACTGGCAACGCACACTACACAATTTAAAGTATGGATATATTTAATAATGACCATATTTGGAATGAATATCGTTATCTTTACTTTATAAGTAGGCATTAGGCACGTAACTTTACGGAATGCGATCTCTAGTTAAGATTATGCCTAAGGACGTACATGATGCCTTCGACAGAACCTAGGAACGCTTTCTTTGTTAATCAAGATGCAATCAGATGTCACTACGCTATGGACCCTCAAAGAAAGTCGGCCGTCTAGCCGTCTATAGACGAGGTGTGCCGGAGGCGGGTTATCGAGTTTACTGCAGTGCAGACCTACGGTGAATGCACAGCGTTCCGAGAAATGCTTTTAATGGCTCGAAAACAACTAGGTACGAACGGTTAGCTCAATATGATTATAGTCGATGAAACGCGAATGGCACCACGTTGGGCGCCAAAATGTTGCCTTGTATGTTTTTACATTTTGTATCGCAGTTATGATTTATCTCCAATTTTTTTTATTTATAGTATCATTAGGGGTTATAAAAGAGGGAATGTTTTTAAGAAGTCTTGTTAGGTATAATTTAACGAGGGATAAATTATACCTAACACGACCTTAGCCTAACACGTCAGGTTGTTTGCTTCGAATGGTGAAGGATAAAGATGCTGAAATATAATATAAACGTGCCCCGGGCTCCAAAACCAAATCGGGAATAACACGCTTAAGTTGATGATGATGCCAAAACATTTCTGCTATAAAAATCCGTCTCAATAGTTGATTGACACAATCATGCCTTAGTAAATTGGGCATTGCCGGCTAGTTAGTTTTGTAGTGACAGTGTAGATTATTTTGCGTATTTCCTTAATAGTGAAAGTTTGAATTTCAATGGAGCCTAAAAATCATCTCCTGTGTGATTACATTACTCATCAATATGTCAACGCCATTATAGTGGTTTCTAATTTTAATATATTTTCATTTCAGATGCACGTTACGATTCCCTTCAACAAATATTCGGCTGGAGTTCCAGTCGCTGGTGGGCGAGAGCGGGGGCGCCGGTGGCAGTTCTGGCGCCCCCCTCGTGCCGCTGCGCATCGCTATACCCATGGAGAACGACGCGCGCAGTCCGGCTCCTTCACCCACTGGTATGAGAGTATATTATTATTTGCCTTCATTCGATTTTACCTTCACTCGGTTGGAATGGACAATTGGACAAAAAAATATACTAGCATTTTTATTCACCTTTCGAATAGGAAAAAGAAGATGACCCATGATTTTTTAGATATCATTAAATGTGTGTTTTATTAAAATATTAATTTATTAAATTCTAAATTCTTAATTAATTTAAATAAGGTTAAATGTAGGTACTTATGTACTTTATGACGTCAACACACACAGTTACGTCCCTTAGTTCCTTGGACTCCACGGAAGACCAGCGTCGGGGTGTCCTTTAGACACTGTGACACATGCTGAGTGGAGCCCATTTCAGTGCTATTCTAATGTCCATTTCGTTATATTTTTATTTTTTCGTGTATGTTTGGCGCTGAATAAATTATTTTATTCTTATTCTTATTATTCTTAAATTATTAAATGATATGCCGGAAGTGACGTTATCCTGAGGCTTAACGTATTGTGATGGTCGGTGCTATATGTACAATAAAAAAGTTTAGGCGACTTTAAATTACTTACTGTCAAATGTCAATGTTTTTTTCTTGATGCTTGACGTTTGGTTTATTGGATAACCTTTTTTTAAATCAACAGAATCAAAAGCGTTATTAATTTGTCATGCTGAGTGATGACGTCACAGGAGGATTTTACATTTTATTTATTTTCTCCATAAAATATCTGTTTCAAAATTCTGAAAACATTTTTCTTAAATTTTTATGAGTCTAATCTAGAAATAGAATTTGCTATTTCTAGATTAGACTCATAGAAAATTTAAGAAAAATGACTTTATTTGCTATTGAAAAATGCAAATCCATAAGTTGCAGAAACGATATTTAGACGACTTAAATCTATAATTACTGTTCTTTTGATGATCTTTTATGGAGAAAAAATCTGGTTCTGATAATAATATCCTCTAACCGATTACGGCTACGGCGGCTCAACGATCAGCCACGTACGCAGGATATATTATAGTGCTCAAGTGTGTGCGCAAACACAAGTGCACTCTCTATTCCCTTACCCTCATATTCTGATGGGACACTACTGTGACACAACCGGAGAGGGGTCGGGCGCAGGACTGGCTTAACTTGCTTTCCGAGGCACGTGGTTCTGATACTAATTAACTCAAATAATGATGATGTTATATATTTAATCTAACTAAATTAATGTTCCAGGAACAATAAGCGCAGCGAACAGTTGTCCGACGTCGCCGCGAGGCGCGGGTTCCTCGGGGCGACGGCACGCCGACCTCGGGCTGGTCGCGCAGTACGCCGCGCTGGCTGACCACCAGCGGCCCAACAGTAACGGCACAGCGGTGAGTACTGTTCGTCTACCTTGGACTTGGTCCGATGTTTCCTCGGAGCGACGGCACGCAGACCTCAGGCTGATTGCGCAGTACGCAGCGCTGGCTGACCACCAGCGGCCCAACAGTAACGGCACAGCGGTGAGTTCTCTTCGTCTACCTTGGACCTGTCTGATGCCTCCTCGGAGCGACGGCATGCAGACCTCAAGGCTAATTGCCCAGTACAGCCGCGCTGGCTGACCACCAGTCCAGCGGCCCAACAGTAACGGAACTGCGGTGAGTCTCAATCTCAACTGTTCGTCTACTGCATTGTACCATGTCCGGTGTATCCTCGGGGCGACCACACGCAAACGCCGACCTCGGGCTGGTCGCACAGTACGCCGCGCTGGGTGACCACCAGCGGCCCAACAGTAACGAGACTGCGGTGAGTATTAATTGTTGTTCTACCTTGTGAATCTTGGTGTATCACTTGGTGTACCTCCCATGGACGTGTGTCCCATGGACGTGTGACATGGTAATCGTGTGATTACCGTCAGGAAATCTGTCTGCTTGTTTGCCCCCTATCACATTAAAAAAACAACTGAAAAAAGAGCCTTCTAAATTCCAGAAGGATTTCTGGAATGTATAAGATTTTAAACTTTCATGTTGCATTATACATTTTGCCACGACATCCATACTTTATGTCATGCTAATGAATACCTTTAAATTTCCAGGTGTCGTCAACGACGTCAGACTCAGGCTATAACAGCAGCCGGGACGTGCGCGACTCGCGGGAGCACCGCGAGGGCCGCGACGACGCGAAGCCCCCGTACAGCTACGCGCAGCTCATCGTGCAGGCCGTGGCCTCCGCGCCCGACAAGCAGCTTACGCTCAGCGGCATCTACAGCTACATCACTAAGCACTACCCGTACTATAGGACCGCGGACAAGGGCTGGCAGAACTCGATACGTCACAACCTCTCGCTCAACAGGTGAGGCATCGACAAGCAGCTCACGCTCAGCGGCATCTACAGCCAGTGGCAGTTCACTGCTGGAAAAAAGTCTCTCTCTCTCTCGCTCTCTCGCTCTCTCTCCGCTCTCTCTCTCTCTCTCTCTCTCTCGCTCTCGCTCTCTCTCTCTCTCTCTGCTCTCGCTCTCGCTCTCTCTCTCTCTCTCTCTCTCTCTCTCTCTCTCGCTCTCTCTCTACCGTCCCGACCCGTCCTGATAAGCGATTACCGCCGCCCATGGACACCCGCGAAACCAGTGGAGTCACAAGTGCGCTGCCGACCCTTAAACCCCCTTTCCCATTCATTGGGCCCCCGGTACCCTCACTCACGCAGCGAAACACAGCACAATGCTGCTTCATACCAGTTTTATGTGAGGCCGTGGTCTCACTCCGGTCGAGTCGGCCCATTCATGCCGAAGCGTGGCTCTCCCACGGTCAAAACGGTCTATGTGCGAATTTATTCTAGAAATATTACAGATTTGTATACATTTACGTCTTGCTGTTAGTAGTGTAAGTCCAGCCAATCCAGCCTAAACACAAAGACACATTCTATTTAGGCTGAAGTCTATGGTATAAAGTGAGATTTGTGTAGACTGACAGCACTATACCATAGATTTAGTATCGAATAAAGATTGGTCGAATCGGCCCTAAATCAGTTACATATATTTTAACTGATACACACATTTCTCCTTACAGATATTTCATCAAAGTGCCGCGCAGCCAGGAGGAGCCCGGCAAGGGCAGCTTCTGGCGCATCGACCCGCAGAGCGAGGGCAAGCTCATCGAGCTCGCCTTCCGCCCGCGTCGCCCGCGCGGCGTTCAGTTCCGCGCGCCCTTTGGCTTGTCGTCCAGGTAACACAATACATATTGGGAGCGTGCAGGGTACTTTGATTCCTAAGATGGAGCTTTGGTGTTACAGAAAAATTATTATGATTAATCAAAACGGGAATTAACACGATATTTATTATGTGATAGAACATTGTGTACTCACATATTTGGCTCGGCGTTTCGGCTACGTTACAGCAGCCGTGGTCACGAGCGGACTGGCGGAGCACGGCGTCGTCTGCTGGGGCCGGGCTGTGAATCTTCGGACACCCTCACATTTTTTGATATTAATTCGCCACTAGATGAATTTTCAGTGAAGCTACTCCGACACACTACACTAACAGTATCGGTGTTTGTTTGCGTTAGTAACGGGGTTTGCACTTGTTAATTACTGACGACCCGATTGGAACTATTGACGACCCGATTAGAACAGGGGTAGTGAACGCTGCCTATGATACAAGGGTTGCGGGTTCGATCCCCGCACAGTACAAACATTTGTGTGCATGAACATGCTTGTTTGTATTGGAGTTTTTTTGCATACTTGTAATACATAGCAAACACCCAGTTGCTATGTATTATAAGTATGCATTTACAAAAGAAAAGTATATTTGTTAAAAGTGTAGGTGTTATATTTGTAATCCCACTGTTGGTTCTGATATCCGTAACACAGGTGCTTGAGCTATCTATCTAGGAGTCAGATCAATGTATGTGATGCTTTGAAATATTTATTTATTACTGGATTCCATGTCGATGATATTTTAAATCCATCCTGCCGATTGAAAGTCTTATACTTCTTGATCTCAATCGCTTCACGTACTATCCTGGTATGATAATGACGACGGGTGGAGAGTAGTTTCGGGTCATTTAGTTCCATCCAATGATTAACTCCCAATTCCAGTAGATGTTCTGCTATTGCCGATTTATTCGCTTGTCGATTTTTAACAGCTGCGATATGTCCCTTGACACGTCGAGCAAAATATGTGAGTACACAATGTTGTATCACATAATAAATACCGTGTTAATTCTCGTCTTGATTAATTATAGTTATAATGCAACGCGATATAATCCAGAAAAATAATCTTTAGGTCTATAGTCATAAAATATTATGGAATGAAACTTGGTTGCAATGATATACCTTGTCTATAGAAATAAAGGTCAAGTGACAGCTGTCATTCTAATCAGGCTTTATTATACAGAGTCTATTGGCAGTGGGTAGCTCATTGCACTGCAAAGCGACGGCTGCGTTTAGGGTCCCGGGTCGGACCAAAATTCGTACCTGAGTTTTTCTGTTAAAAATCTCAGTCTCAGCCCGGAGTATTGGAAGTTGGCGGTCTTGTACCCCCCGTGCCTCGGAAAGCACGTTAAGCCGTTGGTCCTGCGCCCTATTCCTTTCCGCTCGTATGACGCTGGTGTCCCATTGGAATATGAGAGTAAGGGAACAGAGAGTGCATTTGTTTTTATGCACACACTGTGCACTATAATATATCCAGCGTACGTGGCTGATCGTTGAGATTGGCCACATTAGCCGTAATCGGTTGGAGTTGGATTATCCACGTCCGTCACGTGGATAGCGCTGCACCTCGGAGCACACATGATCTCGGCAGACGAGATCAAAAGCTCCTCCATCAGCTCCATTCTCGGGTTTATCCTGGAGCTGGAGCTACATGAGGTGCTGGAATAAGTTCTGGGGCTGCCACAATAGATCATCTACTGGTCGCAGTGGCTATGAGACGCAATGCTCACCCCATTTCTTTCAAATAATAATAACATTACACCAGTAGGGTTTACGGTGAATGTTACACCAGTTTGTAGGTGTTAAATGTTTTGTTGTGTTCGCAGGAGCGCGCCGACGTCTCCGTCGCAGGTGGGCGTGTCGGGGCTGGTGACGCCGGAGGAGCTGTCGCGCGAGCCCACGCCCGACCTGCTGTCCAACGAGGAGCACGACCACCAGGTACTCACGGGACATCCCGAGTCTGATCCTCATCTTCTAACGGTTGCGAAGGTCAGACGGCAGTCGCGTCATTGTAATTGCCAGACCTTCCGAATCCCGGATCATAAGAATAAGAATAAATTTATTGACATAATAAAGCATACCATGTTTTGTGACGAGAGATACTCCACTAGGCTCACAGGCCTGTATCTAAGTATCCAGTAAGTGACTACTACTGATCCATAAGATATTTTTACAAATTTTAATAATAGTTGATATTTTTTTTAGCAATCTTTTGCAATTTACTTCTTAAGTAAATAACATAATTAAAAATTTCATCTCGTGTTCAGGCGGGACTCGAACCCACACCTTTTACAATCCGGGCGAATGTTCTACCAATTAGACCACTGAACGCGTTACTAACCCGAAGAAATTTGTAAGTGCTTGAATCGACATGACGTCACCCGGATTGTGAAATGTGTGGGTTCGAGTCCTGCCTGAACACGAGATGAAATTTTAATAATTATTTTAAGTTCTGGTTCAGATTAATTGAGAAAGATTAATACTTGAGGAGTCTACTTTTCAAAATGGACCATGGTCCAATCAGGACCCCGGGGTCCGAGGCGACGTCTTTGGACGTGACTGGGAATTAAACGCTAAGATAATGAAACGCGCTCTCTGGGTGACTTTGAGTCTCCTTGATCGGCACATTGTAAGCGGCCACGTTTCGGTTCCGTATGTCATCACTGGCAACACACACGCATTAAAGACTTTTGTCTTGAGACACTGCGGTACGTCGTCTGCCACCTATGACATAAGAAAAATATCACCTAGTCTCAACTATGATATTTCTTGCACTAAGAGTGCTAGATGACGACAGCCGAGGAGAGCAGCACCGCCTGACTTGAGACAATTTTCGTTTTCTAACTTAACCCGGCGCTTGGGAGACCCTCAGACCCTCAGTTCAATAACTGTTCCCATTATGAATTTAAGACTAACTTATTCAAAGTCAAAGTCAAATAATTCTTTGCATAGGCTTGTACACAGCACTTGCAAATCGTCATACATTTGAATGACTTAAAACTATTTATAAGTACTTATGTATAATTTACATGTTAATACATATATATGTTGATACATAAAATATACTAAAGAAATAAATAAACATAATGCGATTCTACCACCGGCTCGGAAAGTGGTTTCTGGTCGAGAAGATCCGGCAAGAAACTTGCCAGTTACTCTTTTTAATCGCCAAACTTTCATACAATGTTGTGTCATCATCATACCAACATCATACCAATTACCTATTTCAAAAATAAACTGCAAATCTTTACCATACTCACATACTTTATTTTTTGTAATTTGCAGTCAAGCCAGCAGCGGCTGAACAACAGCGGCGGACAGTCGCAGTACCTGTTCCCGCACGTCAGTCAGAGCGCGCCAGGGTCACCAGGTATAATCCTCAGCATTTTCCTTTTAAGCTAACTGTCCACAAAGTAACGATGAAGATAACGGTCTTATTGTTCAGTGAGTTACCCATAGATCACCAGGGTTTGTGCCTTTTTATGTGGCCATGATGTGTCTGTTCATTAAGCTAAGAAGCCAAGTATAGAGTCCGCGCCACCGTTCAGTCGCCATCAAATTTGATATTTATTTCTGTCGACACAAGCCCTCTTATTCCGAAACGTGGTTTAAAATAAGTAGTGGGATTAATACTGGGAATAACTGAAGAACTAGAATAAATATTATTACAAAAATAAATTCAACGTTACTTCGTATATATCAATTATAATACTCAAGTAAGACCACTCTGACTCCTAGTTTAAAATGAGTAATTAAATAATAACCTCAAAATAGCTTATCCCTGTGACAGTTCATTCCGTTTTACATCAAAGTTATTTGTGAGAAAGTAGTCAATTTATTTTATGGATTTAATCCTAAAAGTATAAGCAATTCCTTTCCATATTACTTGGAAACCTTTTAAAAATTTAAATTTTAAAACAATTTTAAAATACTTTTACTCAGACAACAAGACAAGTTTATGTAAAATGTAATAAAAATTTAAGAACTAACATTATTCCGTAATAATCATGAACTTGCTAGTTTAGGATTGAAAGCCGGTATATGAGTAGTTATTTGTAATAAGAGGGAAGGAATCTAAAAGTTTAGTTCCGTGTTTTACCACGGGACTTGTTTCGTGGTGCGTACTCTATGTTCTATTGCCGTTCCCGTAAACCTATAGGAAAGGGAGCTAACGCATGTAAAAAATCCGCTAGATGGCGTACTTACTGTTGGACTGGCTCAATTTCAACAGCATTGGTTGTTTCGTTCGTTAAATTGTCGTAACACGTTAAAAAAACAATTTACTTGTACATGAAACTCAGTCATTATCCAGCTTGGGTATATCGCAAGTCAACGCAACCATCTGGTTAAATTAGGCCATCCAATCGGACGCCTTAGGTGTTCGTTAAACGACAGCATCTAATCAAATGGCTGAAGAACAACTAGCCACATTGTTGACCGCATTTAACGATATGGCTGAACGTTTGTCGCACCACCTTTTGTTTTTAGTGTATAAACATAGAAATGCCAAATAATAGTACGTTGTCTGTAAGTTTTTACAAAAAGTTTGAGTCGAATAATTGTAATTCAGACATCTATCGGCCTAGGGAACATATTGGATGCCCTAGACGTATTGGAGACAGACACAAGGCAGGTTTTTGTGTTGTTACTGTATTGAATCGTTTAGTTTGAAAGGCGTCAATCTTCCATACATATTGTTAGGATGATTATACTGTGCAACTTCAAAATGACTTGTTTGAAGTCCGGTCCTCAGGGCACGGGCTGTCGTACACGCCGAGCGGCAGCGGGCTTGTCATGGCGGGCCACCAGATCACCGTCGTCACCAACGGCGCTGGCGGCGAGCGTGAAGGTAAACGAACAGGGATTTTTCTCATGGGAAATCCGATAGATGGCGTTGTGTATGCTTGAGGTCCAACTACAGACCGACCAAGATCAGAAGGCACTTCAGTGACATTGACAGGAGGGCGTTGTACAACGTTTTTTTCATGCGGAAATGTCGAAATAGCATTAGTTCCGACTTTCACCACGTGCCAAATAACCGTAAATCGAATTTAGAGTCAGTAAAATATAGCTTGATCAAAATGACAGCTATCTATGTGACAGAAAAATGAACTTCATTTTAATCGATACAAAATTCTATGGAATAAATCTTGTTAAAATGATTCACTTAATCATTTTTGTCATTCTAATTAAGCATTTGGCACAAAAGTGACATTGACAGGCAAAGTACTATAAGATTTTTTAAGTGTAAGTGGATCTGTATTAAGATTTTCTTAAAATTTTGCATATAATATTTTTCTGGACTAGATGTTCAAGCACTTTAAATGTCAAAGTGGTTTTGGACGTCACGCCCTATACCTACGCCATTGTTGTTTATCGTTTACATCCCGAAAACCTCGTAATAGGTATCGTAATAAAGTCCATTTAGCATTTAGATGAAAAAAATAAGCGAAAAAAAAACATCTGCTGTTCCATATCCATCATTACTGCCGGTCGGATTTTCTTTTTTTTAATAACGGTGTTTAATCTTTTGGATTTCTTATTCATAAAAACTACTACTATTAGCGAAGCAGACACCCTGTTGGTCTAGTGGTTTAAGTACCGGGCCGTGATCTCCGGGTCCTGGGTTCGATTCCTAGGTCGAGCAAAAAGTTTGTTTCGAATTTTTCGAACATAGCTCGTGTTTTTGATCAAAAAGCAATCCGCATTTGGCAAGCGTGGTGATTAAGCCTAATCCCATCATAGTAGTGATGACTTGATTTCTATGGTGGAGGCCTTTGCTCTGCAGTCAGTGGGACAGTTATAGGCTGATACTTTTACTACTATTAGTAATTTTACGAGTTGTGTTACTACGCTCATAATATTTTTATGAAACCTACCGATATGTCGACTATGAATGGATGCTCTAGAGGACTTTCAAACGGGTTAATGATGTATTAAGAACCTTACCGTTCGTTGTTGTTTTTTAAGCCCCTGAAATCCATAAAGTAGTATGGTGTTTTACATAATGGTTCCGTTTCCAGAGAAATACGTGGTGGGCACGACGACGGGCGGCAACCTGGTCTCCATACAGGAGGAGGAGGTGCCCGCCAGCGTCGTCATACACCAGCACTCGCCTTACTACGCGTGAGTATCACGAGTCTAATTGTAGGATATTCGATTTAGATATCATATTTATATTGAAGAATGTCTATTATGGTAATCTGTCATTAGAATTTTTTGTCGAATGCGCATATAGGTGTGAGAAGCTGGAGCTCGATATAGGTCTTAGAAAATATTATTATCGGTATTTAAAGATTTCTTTTTTGGCCACAGAATACAAATTGAAACCCAATTGAAACACGAATGACAAATATACAAATAGGATCAATTCTGTAGCCAACGAGGCCCTGTTTCGAGTCGCCAGTAGTGTATTACTAATGGAGTAATTTGTCGGCAGCGGCAACTACGGCGGCGGCGCGGAGTGCGCGGCGCTCGGCGGCGAGCTTGTCGTCGAGGACGCCGACGAGCCCAAGCACAAGCGCCCGCGACACCACCACGTACGTGCGCGCAACCACACGTCTCCCACACTATACCACCCACACCCCACCCACACCCTACCCACACCCCACCCACACACAACACCCCTTGAACACCCACACCCCACCCACACACAACACCCATTCAACACCCACACCCCACCCACACACAACACCCATTCGACACCCACACCCCACCCACACACAACACCCATTCAACACCCACACCCCACCCACACCCCACCCACACACAACACCCATTCAACACCCACACACCACCCAAACCTTACCCACACACCACGCACACCCCACCCCACACAACTCCCACACACCACCCACAATCTACCTACACACCAACCACACACCACCCACACACAACCCATACACTACCCACACACCACCCACACCCCACCTACACACCACGTACACACAACCCACACACTACTTACACACTACCCACACACCACCCACACAACACACACACAACACACACACAACACACACACTACACACACACAACACACACACAACACCCACACAACACCAGACCAACCTTTAGACGACCCGCTTGGAACAGTGGTAGTGAACGCTGCCTCTGGTCCAAGGGTTGCAGGTTCGATCCCCGCACAGTATAAACATTTGTGTGCATGAACATGTCTGTTTGTATTGGTCTGGGCGTTTTTATGTATTATAAGTATGTATTTACAAAAGAAAAGTATTCTTTGTATATATTTGTAATCCCACTGTTGATTCTGATATCCGTAACACAGGTGCTTGAGCTACCTATCTCGAAGTCAGATCAATGTATGTGATGTTGTGAAATATTTATTTATTAAACACCCACACACCAACCACACATTACCCACACAACACCAACACATTACCCACACACCACCCACACACTACATACACACTACCCACACACCACCCATATCACTCGCACCACTCACACACACCACTCACACACTACCCACACACCACCCACACTTCACCCACACATCACCCTCACCACTCACACAACACTTACACAGCACCCACACACCACGCACACATCACTTACACATCACTCACACACCACCCACACACCACCTATTTATTTCGCACGTCGACGATGATGTGGCAATACGTCCTATCTAACAAATTAACTGATATTAATACCTTAACACCAATGACATAAGGAAGTAATTTTCTGGTAAAATCTTGTTATATAGGAGGTATTGGCACATTATCGTCGACATGTCATTCATATCACAAAATACTCTAGCAAGATAAGTTTTTAGCGGCCTTTTTGATGTCTTGCTATAGATTATTGTGACATTCATGCTGTGCAAAGCAGTCAATAAAACATTGACGGCGGCGCCTCTGACATGTCTTTTTTATGTTCTAAAGATTTTTCAATAAAAAATTATTTTATTTTTTATTACTGATCCGTAAAAAGGACCTTAAAGTGTTTTCACATAGCATGATCTGGGTGACAGCAGAAGTCAGAGGTAGACGTGATACGTTTGAAAGAGACTAAGTCTGTCACCCAGATCATGCTATGTGAAATGGACTATACTGTAAAGTAAACAGCGTTAGTTCCGTGCCACGTGCCAAATAATCGTGATCGGACTGTAAAAGAGAGACAAAAAAAAACTGATTGAACGCACACTTACCTTCCAGATGTCGGATATAGACGACCGGCGCGCGTATTGACAGAGCGCACTCCCCGCGTCACACGCGACGCACGCGTCACACGTGACGCACGTGACGCCCGCGTCACACACGACGCACGCGTCACACGCGTCTGACGCGCGTCGTCGCGCCGCACGCCCACTGCTGCGCCGGGCGACTCACGCGACGAGGTAAACATGCGCGAAGTGTTAGATACCCCCTGTTTCTGTGTAGTATCCAAATCTCACTTATCCTGTTTATAAACAGGTGAAATTCTACGCTGTGATTGTTTATTATTGTAATGTCGAAGCCCTCATAATTGTTATCATAAATAAAGCCAGTTGAGCATGTTAGATCCACAATATAAGCGAAAAGAAATCAGTTGTTTTGTTCACATGAAATACATACTATTACACTATTTTACTTTTTTTGGCAGTCAAAACAGAATATCCATCCGGCAATAATGTAACTTGTAAACGCTGTATACTAAGGCTTATAGGTAACCCGAAAAGAAGAAAAACTTGTACGATAGAAAAGACAGCGCCATCTATTGTAAAGTTTCGAACTAATAGCAGAAGTTCCGAATTGAAGCGGCAGGGCATTACTCAATAAAGCACTGTATTCAATTATCATCATTAAAGCCAAAATGCTTTTAGGCGGAAAACCGCCTAGCGATTAATGACATCTGTCTTTTTTAAGAAAACTGAATTTTGTGGATTTTATATGACATGTCATATCGATCGCCTAAAAAGTAGTAACGTAGGTATGCGTTGACTTCATTAATGTACTTTTTAGTATCAGAAAGTTTACTTATGCACTAGTAAGTAAAAATATTTTTAACATGAAATACAAAAAACTAGTTGTTCAAATCCTATACATAGCATACTGATTTACATAAAAACGCATTTGTCTAATTATTGGTGACTTGAAATGAATGGTCATTCTCATCTTATTGCAGTATGAACATTTGTAGGGTGACATTGTTATTTTCGGTTAAGTTTATATTTCAAGTGACATACAGAAACAGGGGGACTAAAGTACGGATGTGTAATATCTTAGCAATAATTCGGTAGGAGTGATCAATTGGACAAGAGTTAAAAACATTGGTGAGCCGTCGACGCGCTTCGACACGACGCGAACGTACACCGTAACGTGCTAAGAATAAAGTGTTGTTTCGAGTGGTAACTTTTAAGTTTACTATAAGTAATGCAGTAGGATTTATTTTTTTCGTTTTTACTTTTTAAACTCCCACGAGCTTTAAGGTCTCGGCAGTGCGCGTTCATCTGACACGTTTGACGTCTAAACGTCACTTTGACAGATTGATTTATTAATCGTACGCTTGCAGACTATGTATACGCCAGCTTCAAAAATAATGAAAATTGTCAGGTTGTTGAGAATTTTTAAGCTAATTATAATGGAAATAAAGTTCATTTTTAATGCAAATTTCTGAAGCTGGCACTAACATTTCTATGATGAAATATAAGTGCAATGAATAAATGTAATTTAAGTTTAGTTAAAATAAAAATATGTAACCGATCATTGTTACTTATTTACTAGACTACTTAAATAACAATTTAGTTGTTGAAATGCAGTCTTTATTTATACTCTGTGGGCAGCCACAGTACGAAATGTAGGTAGACCAAAAAGTGTAGGGAAATGGTTTAATTTTGCTTGCGTTGACGAAGTAGATGAGTTTAAAATCTACGATTTATTTGCAAAAACGAAATTAAATTTCGTTTTTGTCGTGTAGCCGAACGTCGACCAAGATAATCGTCGACAGCACGATTGTCGATATGCAAGACTAACACAGCGTTAAATATAACCAAGCTTATTTCTTAACGTAGACCTGGGTGGTAGCGTATCAAATTTTGCATATTTTTGAACTGTTCTAGCAGTGAATTTGCTAACTGTCTATATAGTTGAGAAACTTTACCACGGGAATGTGTTTAAAATATATCATTTTGGGCCTAGATGTACGCGATAGTCTAGTTATTGAGAAATATCACAATTTTTTTCTGGTCTTTTTCTAATAATATTTTTTCTTAAGGTAGACTTCCTTGAATTGCGTGTTATTCTGTCAATCTACAATATCACAGCACAGTACAGATAGCGGAACATAAAAAACTAAAAAATTATAGTTATCAAAACTGTGGGTCGAAGTGGGTGTGGTGGGCGAGGAACACTGGACCCCCGGTGATCTGCGTTACAATAGTCTTCCCGAGAATAAATAATGTATATACCATTGTTATGGTGCATACAATAAATATACAGTGTGTATATTTGGGAAATTACACCCCTTTAACGACGTGTTCTACCGACCATCCTGAACATCATTTGTTCTACGATTTTTCGACTCATACAAAATGACAATGTCACACATGATTGATTAAGTATGGAAAGTTGTTTTTTTATGCGAATTTCTAAAAGTCCAAAAACCAAAAAACATGTAGTTAAAGGGATGTAAATGTGATGATGTGAACGAATGTGACCCTATGTTTCCTGCCCACATTTTCACCTTAGCGTTGACCCTTGAAATCACATAACCACTACATTTAGGTTACATCGTGAGAATATTAAACAATGAAATGCCTATGATAACGACCCTAAATTCTAGACTATTGTTATATTTATGTTGATACAATCCTCGCAAATCTTGGAAGAATACCTAAAATGTGTACCTTTTTAATATGGCGCATTGAACGAATTTACCTAATCGGAGTACAACATTTAAAGACCCTTCTTTCGATCGACCATTTATAGGAAAATTTTACAATTTAAACCAAATATATTGCATTGTTAACGTTGTTTAACTCTCAATTCTTGTAAGAAATGACATTTTTGGAACAGTAGGTAATTTAGCGAATAAGAGTAACGTTTATAAAAAACCGTAATTTGAATAAAAACTCATTTTTATTATTTGGTCGCGAAAAACATTTACTGATATTATCTTTGACTTTAAATTGGAGTCTCTTTTCGAACGTTATTAGAATTTGAACTCTGAATTAAATGAAATGAGATTCAATATATTATTTAATACAAAAGTGTATAGCCAGAAGTATACGCTGCACTGGAAATTCGACGTCGTAAGTATTTGTAACAAGTTTTTGAACTAGGTCAAACGGATACCTTAAAAAAGATTTTCTACTACTTATAAAAATATTTTGATAGACATTATAAATAATTGTAATTTTGTGATTATAGTTTTGATTGACAATGCCTTCATAGTTAACTTACATATAGTCGGTACTTTGCCTTGAATGTGAAAATTCTCATTAAAACTGGTCCGCTCGCTACGACAGTCATAAAGCGACTGACCGTCTCTCTGTAATTCAATAGACTTACTTGAAAATTGATAAATCTAATTACCCCAAATCGGCTATTTTATTGGCGCTACTAAACCAATAGTATCTATAATATCACAAATTTCGATAATATCGTGAATTCTATAGTATCGATACTTTTGGTACAAATATTATAGTAAATTCAGCAAGAAGGTGAATTGGACAGTTAAAAAGTTTTGTATCATGCATCCATCTTTCTATAAATAAAAGTATCTAGTTGTAAAACTCATTAACTTTTTTGTGTTTTCATATTGTACTTACATATCTTATTTACATAATTGTATTCCATATCCAGATAGTTCAAATTTGCAGATAAAATGTTGTTTCATATTAAAAATCAAACATTTGAAAAGTCGATTAGATTTCTAAAGAAAACATTCTCGATTCTTAAAAATATCGATTACGTTTAAAATTAGTGTCTCACTTCATATGTCAAAGTAGAACTGTCTAATTCACCCTCAGATACTGAATGGACTATAGTATGACTATTCAACGTAAAATGTACGTGTACATTTAGGGTAGGTAACCTTTTGTTAATGGCATACTCGGAGATTAGTGTTGCACAATATACGAAATATCAACTAGTATACAGATTACTCTTAATATCGACTGCTCTATTACATGTGGCGCAAGACATCCCCCTCGCCATCCAAAATCTGATGGACAAAGTCTAAAAAATGTTTGAACAATAGAACAATAAAAAAATTGATTATATCATATACATCGACTCAAGCCCAATGCTCGATTGAAGAGACAATTATTTGTTTCAAAGAATCTTTACTTTTAACGTAGAGGTTAATACTAACAGCAATGAAAATCTTATAGGTGAAACTAAACGAAAATATTGCGGAATGTATTCGATTCCCTGGGCCATCTTTCGGTAAAACGAAGTGAGGACGGGTCAATATCTACATAAAAAAATAGAAAAAAAAATTTGCACGACAAGGAACTTAGCGTGGGTAACATTGTAAGGGGGCGTTGCAAAATGCCAAAAGTAAATAATGTAATAATATACTTAAACTCCATTGGTGTTTCGGGTGTTCATGATCGAGGCGATCCGTTTGCTCGTCTACCAACTATCTCATAAAAAAGATACCGATTTATTTCTCAACATCAATGGAAATGTTGCAAATAGACGAGTCGATATCAAGAGTGATTTTGGCGAACTCGATAGCTGTTTTATCGATATTGCAACACTAGCGTAAATAATAGTTCCTTTAATTTGCCACGTGAAATCATTAATAGTTACTAGTTAGTTGTTAATGCTCAATTAAACCTTTCACTAGAGGAAATAGAATTGTTTATTGTATGGCACATACTTTAATTTTGTGTTTTTAGTTTAACAAACTGAGAGTTTATAAACTTCATTACAATGTAGACGACTGTAATTGCTTCATTATTTAAATAAATTTCTACAAGATGTACAGAGTTTAAAGCGATTCATTTACAATTCGTCATAATTGTTTTGACAAAAGACGCATAAAGACGTCTTATTTAATGTAATATTATACCTTTAGCACATTAGTTTTCAAAACCGTGTGGCATAGATTTTACTAGTAACATTTTCGTTTTGTTGAAAATAAAATTGCTTTTTTATTTGTTATCCTTCTCCTGGTAATGAAATGTTAAATCAGTTAGCAAAAAATAATATTTTGAATTTACAGATCGTTTGTCACTATTCGCAAACTTACACATTTGTTTATCCATCAGTCAAATAATGTTTAGTAATCATTTTCTCCAAATATTGTTCAAGTGTGAAGTACAGCTAGATGTCCGGTTTGTTTAGGGGCTAATATTTACGGCCCAATAACCGACGTTCGCCATTTGGCAAACACGTAAAACGGAATGGCCGGCCGATATAACGCGTGAAATGATACGTCCGCCGAGGCACAGCGCAATGTATGGCAGTGAAGCATGATTATCTTAAAATTAAACTATAACACTCCTCTTAAAAATTAGGGATTAACACACAATAAACACTAAAACTTAAACTTTGGCTCAAAAAATACATCAATTGTATTTTTAATAGTAAATATCTTCATTAAATTCCGCATATCTTAAATGTGGAAATGCAGCGAGCTTAGCTTCAAAAAGGTCATCATCTCAGCATGCAATACCCAATTGCGTCCATTAACATCGCGGCACCTAAACCGCTTCATCGACAGATTAGTATATGTTTAAGTACATAAGGCACTTAAAAATTTCATTTCGTGTCCAGGCGGGAATGAAGAATAAATTGCAAAAATTGTTATAAATATATATCAACTTGAGTATATATTTGTATGTAACTGCAAGCAAGCGTCCACACGTTTTATGATGACTAAGCGTCTACATATGCGTTCTGTAAACAATTACTGTGTTACAAAAAGTATACGACAGCCAGGCATCGTCACGCTTGGCTGTCCATAGTAGAAGAGGCCAAGAAATGGTTGTAGCGCCGAACAAAGTAAAGTAACTAAGTAAGCACTTACTGTACTGTTTCATGGCTATATTGTGGCTGCGGTCAAGGCAGCAACGTAAAATTGGCCGTAAAATATTATAGGTACATATTTTTTGGTGTCCTAGGGCTGAGTAACTATTCGTATAGTATTCATAAAATTGATGGAAATCACATAAAATGAATATGATTGATTGGAGCTTATGCCCATATATAACTTTAACTTATGCGACAGATCACAGTGACGACTAAGGCTCGCTTTGTAAGGGATTATAAACTCAATACGAATGGTTGAGAGCTGTTTATTGGAGATAATGTATTGCTTTATATACGACGTTTAACATTACAGACGATGGCTCTATGGGCTCAGTGCTCTTTGCCTTCTTCAATTTTCAATTTAAAACAAAATATCCTCGGTTAAGAGATGTTATATGCTTCGTCTGTTCGGTTAGCGTAAACGTCAGTTAGGCAGTAGTAACTGCTGCCTTTTTTGTGGTGAACATGAATAACCGTCACTCAGCTGTTAAGGCACAGTTAAAGTGCGATTTACCGTTGTTTGAAAACTTGGTGAACTCGGCCCTAAGGGGACATTTAGCTCTAACATATGCTTAATAAATACTTGAATCTATGCCACTAGGTCTTCATTGCTTTCAGAAGTTATCATTTATAATTTTGTCACACTAGACACCACTAAAAAGTTTGTGTGTACTACGGTCCACGGAGAGTAGCTTAATAATCGCGTACCTTGGGCCATAGCTCGTGACACGACCGGGAGGGATTGGCCCTGGACCACCGGCTTAACGGGCACGGGGGTACAAGACCGCCAGCTTCCAGACTCCGTGCTGACACGAAAAACTTCTTACCGAAAACTTAGGTACACATTTTTTGGCCGAACCCGGGGATCGAACCCGGAACCTCTTGCGCAGCCGTCGAATTACAGCGGACTCACTAACCACTACGCCACCGAGGCAGTCGTTAGTTGTAAGCAGGGGTACCTATAATGAATTTTGGGTTTAGGAAGCTATGCTCTGTGGACAACAGCACTTAGTAACTATACAAAATGCACTATTTTGCATCGTAACGTATCCTTTAGATTTCGGGTACGTTGGGTTCGAAAGTCTATCTATTTTTGACTTATTACGTTACAGTGTTAACACATAGTTTTGGGTACTACCATTTAGGTTATATCACATAGTCGGATACAATAATTTGAAAATCACAGTTGCCTGTATGAAATTAACCAAAAAGAATCAATATGGAATAGAATAGCAAGAAATAGAGAACAATTCTATCCTATTCTAAAAGAATACAATTTTATCGGAGGATTCTGAATTTGGTTATCCAAAGTCGAAATTGTGGGAACTGACAATAATTGGTTTGGTAGGTATTAGTACGATGAAATAAGTACAATTAAATGCCACTGTACGAAGTTCCAAATATTTCAGGCTTTACTTAAGACTAGCTAAATGAATAAAAAAGGTTTGGCACGTGAAAATCAAGATGGCAGGACACAGTAAAGTGTTTTAAACTCAGATCTTTCGAACCCTGATTAAACCGCAGCTCCACAGGGGACTATCACGTGTAAAAAATCGATAGATTGCGCTCGGTCAATAGACAAACTTAATTTTCCCTTTAGGCCAATCAGCGCGGGGAGGATTGTGTTTGACCAATCGAAAAATTTCTCATTGGAGCTCGCGCCATTACACGATTCTACCTGCGAACGTCATTCTTTGGTCTTTGACGGCGACTGTCGACGTCCGACTGATTGATTGGCCTAAACTGAATAAAAATATTTTGGATTGGTTGAGAGCACTCCGCGCCTCCGCATCCCGCGAACCATGGGGTCCAAAGTAAATCTATAGCTGATTTTCAGACCTGGCGAAAACGTATCTTTCAAAAGATTTGCATTTGCAGCTGGATCAGTGCAGAGATGCGGAAAAGTGAAACGCTTCATCTTCATCGTCTTGAGAGTCGATGTTCCAAACATCGACTCTCAAGACGTATCCGGATTCATTCCGCTCATTCGGATCATTCGGCTCACTCGGATCATTCAGCTCATTTGGCTCATCGGAACATTCTGCTTTTTCGAATCATTCGTCTCACTCGGATCATTCAGATCATTCGGTTCACTCGAACTCGAGATCCATTTGAGTCGAAGATACATTCGGAGCGAACATTAGAGATTCGGAACAGGGTATCATTTGGCTGAGTCGGATCACTGAGTCGTTACAGTAAAGAGTTACACACGTCTACTGATTTTTCATACGCAATAGGGCGGGCCATATAAGAGGTTCTTTTCTTTGCTTCCTGCTAACTATTTCACGCGCTGAAAAATTCGTTTGCACGGGATGAATAAAGACATAGGTTTATACAGATTTAATAAAATACTTGGATATGTTTTAATATCCTGTGGATTTTAAAAGGTATTACTTTGCAACACAAGCAACTGTGTACGTTTTAAACTAATAATTGTACCCTAGAAACTCGTTTTCCAATACAATAATTTACTTTGATGTCAACTTTTGCTGTGCAAAAAGTATACCAATGGTATAAAAGAGTGAGGTATGTAACTTTAATGCGGCAAAAGTATGGAAATGGTCGCGGAAAAGATTTCGGGGGCATTGTTTGTAAAGGTTATTTTTACACATGCTTATTTTCATGCTTAAAGCATGCTACTTTGGAGCAAGTGCTACTTGGTAGTGTGGAAGGACATGCTACTAATAAGCATGCTCAAAAATCGGTGAAAGGGGGAGAGTAGGAGAGTGCTTTAGCACGTGTAAATAGGTTTGCTTATTTTTAAGTAGGCTAAGAAATGGCTAATAGCATGCTTATTGATAGCAAATGTGGAGAGTTAATCAAGAATGCTAAAAATGAGCATGTGTAAAAGATTAGCTTTACTGCGTAACGTCTTTTGTATGAAGTGGCATGTGACTGCGATGTAATTGTAGACGAATATATCCTAACCAGCGGAAGTCGGATCTAGCTACCACCAACCTAATATTAGGAACATATCCTAGGAAATAAGTGGGATCTAAGCGGGAAATAAGCTTTTAGTACAAAGGAAATTCCCAGTATAAGGTCCTCCTTTCTTGTTTATTTTTTTACTGAAATGAAAAAAAAACTGTTAAGTAGGATTGACGTTCTTGTCGTTCGTAACTTAAAAAAACCTATTTTAAACGTTATCCTTTAAATCACTTCTAAACTCACTCACTCACTTTAAACACTTTCATTTTTATTTGAATATTATTAAAAAGTTACTTTGAAATTAAAAACAAAACTGAACTTTTCATTTAATCTCCGTGTAAAACGTAAATTTTATAAGAACCTAATACATTTAAATTAAAAATCGCATATACGTACAAGCCGCAGCAAATATGTCTGGCGGTGACCTTGAATGCGTAGAACTCATTTGTGAGTGAGCTATGTTCCGCAGCCTGTATGTGTATTTCTAAAAATAAACTTATTTATACTGAACATTTTCAATAATTTCAAGGGCAATGTTGTCTCGTTAGAAGGTCCGGTTTTCTCTGGTTTGGCTGTCTACGCTCACTTTGCGGAGTTTGCCACAAAATTTGCCGCGCGGCAAGTTATTCCCGCAGCTCGCGGCAGCTGCGGCAAAACTTTCACCGCGAGTTATTCGCGGCTCAGTCTTCGTTTTGCGAACTGCAAACACACGCCTTAAATAAAATATAACTACTTAGCTCGTAAGTTTGATTATAAGCTTTATTTATGCAATTAATATCGATCAAATTCGTTTGACACGAAACTCGCTCGGTTACCAAACATGTGACGTCACACCTCGAATAATGTATGCCTTTAGCGTAATGTTAAATTTATAAAATAAGTGTGCGTATTTAGTTAAAATATTTCTAGCATGCCTGTTAAATTATGTATCATCGATGTGGTGATTGGGAAAAATACAAATATAATATTATAACATGAAATTGTAGCTTAAAGGAAATGTATAACAAAATTAATATTAATACTTTAATATGTTTGGTAAGCAAGCGAAGATTAACTGTTTGAAACCCTTGTGATTTAGTTTAGACCTCCCGTCACTTAACATTAAATAACTCTGTTTAGGTGTACAAATATATTATATAAAAATACAATAATTATTAATATTGTAAACTAATATAACATCTAGATACGCTATACAATATGTAGTTATAGGTCGGCCGGTTGACGTGGTCTCCACCTGGGGACATACAAATGTAAGGGGTAGTCCACGCTGAGGGCGCGGGGTGTCCCATTCACACGTGCTATGTATCTTTGCTTGGATGCGGCATTATATCGTCGTTGGTTAATGAAACGCTTCCGCTCATTGTAAGGCACCTGCAATGTACCTACCCCTCCGCTCGCGCGTCTGTACCCCCCAGGCGAGGACTCGGTTGACCGGCCGCACTATAGATGAGTGACCACGACTAAGCACTTGGTATGTATTTAGCATTTAACTATTATATTTGTGAATTATGTTTAGTGAGAGGCTTTTTTAATGAATTGTATCATTTGGGTCTGAGATTTGCTCCTTTGTATGTGTCGTCAAAGTATAATAATTTACGCGAACATAAAGTGGAAAATACATTTTAAAATTATTATTTTAATGATGGAAAATTTGAGATTTGAATTTTTATTTTATTTTCAACAAAAGAGATTTATTTTATTTACAATTTCTTACATATTTTATCATATTATATTATACTTTGTAAATAAAGATTTTAATATGAACTTTTAAATAAAATGCATCTGCTCGTTAAATACATCTGAAAAAACAGTAACGTCTTCATAATTTTTAAACTGTTACAACATCGGGACTGAAATACACAAATGACCTAAATGATTTTTTGAAACGCCCAGCAGAATTGTTTAAATACAAATAGTTAGGTATTGCTAAATTTACAAGAGTTAATCTATTGTTAATAGAGTTGACATTTGGTACGTTACACTTTTGTCATTATTACTCGCAATAATATGGATATGACTGTTATTAAAATTGTAAAATATTTCACTATTGTTCAGACCATCAATCTACATTAGCTTTAATCTTATCTTGCTACGTGGCTTAGGTCACACTCTTAAAGAATAGTCATATCCGTATACTTTTTGCGAACTAAACTTGCTATGATGACGATTTTGATAAAAAAAAACGGTTTAGATGCGAAGCGTCAATATTGAACAATAAATAATGCCATTTTTATTTTAATGTTCAAATTGAAACGATGTGATTAACATTAATTCATCAGTGACGAATTTATTAGCAATTTATTTTATTCAATTTAATATCACTACAAAGGAGCAATGTATAAAGGGATGTATAAAACTGTATGAGTCGTGAGGGAATGAAGAGTCTGGTGACGAAAATGATTTATATTAGATATTATATAAGGCATTTAAAATGCCAATAGGTACTTTGTGTCTAAATAATGTAAAACTAGTTTGTACGCGATACATAATTATAGGTATATAATTTTTGTTGTGTATATGGCATACTATATAAAAGATAGAATGCGGGAAATGTTCCCTTTCCGAGAGATCTTGGTTGTTCTGGATATCTGTCTGATTATTTGACAAATTTTAAGAAATAAACGTATTTTATCTCCTTTTGCGGCTGGTTTTATTTATACCTTTATAAGAATTCGTTTTCTGATGTGTTTCATGACTTGAAGAAAAAAATCACATCACATACTTACATTGACCTGACTCCGAGATAGGTAGCTCAAGCATCCGTATTACGGATGTTACAGATACCAGAATCGGCAGCGGAATTACAAATAATAATAATATCCCAACCGATTACGGCAACGGCGGCCTATCTCAATGATCAGCTACGTACGCAGGATATAGTGCTCAAGTGTGTGCGCAAACACAAGTGCACTCTATTTCCTTACCCTCATATTCCGATGGGACGCTACTGTGACAGGCCTGGGCAGGAATCGAGCGCAAACCAACAGCGTAACGTGCTTTCCGAGGCACGGGGGTACAAGACTAAGAATTTCTTACCGAAAACTTAGGTAAAATTTTTTGGCCCGACCTGGGGATTGAACCCGGGACCTCATGCCCAGGCGTCGCTTTAAAGTGAGACCCACTAACCGCTGCGCCACCGAATTACAAATATAATATTAACGGTAGTATTCTGATACATATAGATGCTTTTTAGGGTTTTGTACCGAAAGGGTAAAATGGTTGTTACGGCCCAAAAAGGGAGACAGTCCTGGCATATACACCGTTCTTATAGGTTATTATTCTAAGAGACCCTTATTTTTTAATCGTTCTAGGCCCGATTAGACCAATCTTTATACGTGTATAAATCTATGGTATAACGTCAGATTTTGTATAGAATGACAGCGCTAAGTATACCATAGATTTAGTATCGAATTAAGATTGGTCGAATCGGACGTTAGATCCGAGATCAACTTAAAAACAACGGTTATCACACAAACCGTGCTTTAACCACTGATTAGATAAGTTAAAACACGCTTAAAGTGTGATTACCGGCGTTGGAAACTTGGTGAATTTCTTAGAATCTTCTGGAAGTCATTATACTGTTGAAAAGATTAATTATTTCCCCAAAGAACATAGGGCATTCTTTAAAAAAATCTTCTCTATCAAATTGCATTAATCGGTGTATCACTTTTTTTATGGGGAGTACATTTTTTTTAGACTTTTTAGATTAGTTATGTCCTCTAGAAGTTTCTAAAGACAGGTAAATAGAATGCATCTTAAGTCTATATGTTATTAAAATTGTAAAAGATTTACCTATGTCTACTCCACACTTGGTAAATCTTAGGAATTTCACTTAGAGTCTAAGTGAAATTCCTAAGATTTACCAAGTGTGGAGGTTAAAGTTCTAATTGCAAACCTTTTCGGACATTTACCAGTTGACATAGGTAAATCTTTTTAGTCTAAGTCTTAGACTAAGGCCGATGCGACCAATCTTAATCTGAGAATAAAACTATGGTATAACGTCAGATTTGTATTAGATTAGTTCTCGGATAAAGTTTGGTCACGCCATAGATAGGCCGGATTTGACCAATCTTTTTCTGTGTAAAAATCTATGGTATAACGTCAGATTTATATAGAATGACAGCGCTATACCATAGATTTAGTATCGGAATAAGATTGGACGAATTCGCCTAGTCAAAAATTTAATTTTACATTCAGGCACTCAGACAATATTGTCTAAGATTAGCCATAACGTTTAACGTGGTCAACGTCAACCTATTATATAATATTTAATCCGGTGTAGGTTAATAATAGACTCTACTTTGATTCGGCAGCTGGCATCCTTAGCAAGTTGTTTACAAACAAAATAAAGTTTAATATTGATTGTCTGCCACTTAATTTACCCTTCGTTAAAATTAATACCCCTAACAAGATTTTGTAGATTGAGGAACTCGTTATTTTCGCCCGAAAATTCTTTGGGCAGATAAGTATGCAAATTTGTTCTATTTTATCTCATAAAATATAAACCAGACCTTGTCCAATATTTTATTAAAATCAGGGTGATTTCCAAGAATAATAATTTTAACGAATACCTACCTATATTTTATTTTTGGTATAAAATAATCTACATAAAAAAATCTTGAATCGAACTCGGTTCAGTTTCTGCCTGTTATAATATAATGTTAAACACTCGATATAAGTAATAATATATTTCATAACATCACATACACTGATCTGACTCCGAGATAGGTAGCTCAAGCACCTATGGGATTATCAGAATCAACAGTGGGATTACAAATATATACCTACATATAATACTTTTCATTTACAAAAGAAAAGTAAACTAATAAATAATAATATTTTTCTTACATACAAAACACCCAAACCAATACAAACAAACATGTTCATGCACACGAAGCCGCAACCCTTGGACCAAAGGCACTTGCGACAGTCGCTAGGCAATTTTGCGTGGCAACCTCGGCTCAGGGCCCAGACTCCGTCCGTACTTGGCAGCTTGAATAAAGTTTAACAACTATTTATTTTTATTTGATTTATTTTACAAACACTATTCTTGGTGGTTAATTTAATAGTGATGTTCAGACGTATACCTACATCTAACTCATCAGTGCATTACTTACATTACATCAAAATTAGATAAAAATGGAACTGTAATACATGGAATGGATAACGTTATTTTTTTTTAATGACTCGGAGAAAATTCCGCCGGTTCAGAAAGAGCCGACGCCCAACTAGCAAAATGTTCTTTTAAAATTTAGTTTTTAAGTTCTAAACCCTTATTCTTGTTGTAAAAAGAGTATTAATTATGCTAATGTTTCTTATAATGGCACATTATTAGAAAATTAAGCTAATATTAGATACCTATATTCTTATTATTTGGTTGGGTAAAGATTAATAAGTTCAATTAATATGGCTGCAATAATAATTCAAAACGCATTCACCTTATAGAGGCTGGTTACATTGCTTTTTAGCCTTAAATTATTTAAAGTCACATAAAGGCATTTAATAAGGTCAATTATTCTTATTGAAGTAATGCACAAGGTAACTTTGATGCTTTTTGACTTAAAAGAGGATTTAACAAGACCTCTTTAAAACAAACCAATTATTACATTTTATATGGTTTAAAGCAATCCATATTTCCTAAACAGTAATTATAAGGGTAATTTTCTCTATGTGGTTTTATTAAAAGGCTTAACATAACCAACGATAAACCTCCTTTTCTAATAATTTTTATTCTAGTCTGAAGACTATCCCTTTTGTTGATTATCCCTATTTATCCCTAGTGTTAAACCTAGCTTTTATTTTAAATCATGTTTTGTAATATCTTATTATGTGTAGTGTAGAGTATGGGAACAAGACTTTTCTAGATACGTTTTTACTCGTGTAAAAGGAACGCTAACAATCAGTAAAATGGCGATAGCATAAGTAAAAATCTTGATATTATTATGTCTACACTCTTATTGACTCCTTGTTGACGATGTGGGAATCATTTTGTCCTTATAATAGCTCTATTGGTAGGTAACAAGACTGAAGAAATAATATCGTTTTAAATATAAAAACAGCCTAAATTCAATGGCGCGTTGTTGCTAAAACACGCAGCGTCCAATATTTAACCATGAATTTTAATTCCCATACACTTTTCGCTCATAAATCAGGTAAAACTACATAAAATGATATTACATATCATTCACTTTTCAATATGGTTTTCGATTTCCTTTCTTCGCGAAGGGACACTTCCAATAAAAAAAACTTATTGTTGAATAATTTTAGATGGGACAGGGCTTACGGATTTTTTACAGGTTTTTATTTGCCACAATTAGTTTAACTCCTTTGTATCGGATCTTAATAAAACACGTATAAGGGCAATCGCCAGCAGCAATGTATGCCGTCCAACTTTGTTTGACATGACAAGTGACATGAGTGTCATGACACTCGTATGACGTTTAGATACTTATGTCTACGTTAATTGATGTTATTAACGTTAACTACCAGTGGATGCAATACATTGCGTGCTCAATTATTTTGTATGAAAAAAAAAGTAGCTTAATTTCCTAAAGAAATGTATGTAAACAGGTTCCCTAGGTCCGATAGTAATCGCCATTAAAATATTCGCCCGTATCAAATAAACACGCTGTATTGAGTGACTGTGACTTTGACTGACATCGACTGTTGACTACCTACTTATTCTCAATAAGTTACTTGATATTGGCGAATTATCTTCGGGTAAAGCCATAATAAAAAAAAAATATTAACACTTATGTTGTTAATGCGACATCCGACATGTATGCTGCTCAACTCCCCAATCAGGTAATTCATATAAAGATTAAATAATCTCGGCGAGGTCAACCCTGGCCAACCCAAGGCCTGACACCACAGCTCAGCACATATCCATCTGATTGGAGGTAAGTATGCCCTTTTTACTATATTCCTTTGATTACCATACCAGTTGGAGAAGATGCCCACTATTTCTGGAGACAGTGAAAGTGTTAAGGTGACGAGTGAGTTGCACTAGCGACGCCAATTTATTTAAATTGTTAGTAACTAAACCGGATATCTTTTCAACAATTTGGAAGCTGCAGCCTCTCGAAAAACACTTATACTATTTATTGAATACGTATACTTCACTTTTGGGTCTGCTTTTGCACTCGAAATTTGAATTACCGCCAAAAACGGCCACTTGTCGTTAATCCAAATTTCGAGTGCGAAAACAGATCAAAAAGTAATGCACAATCATTATAAATAGTATATATGTTTGCTTAGAGACTCCCGCTCCGAAATTGTTTCAAATTGATCCGGTTTAGTAGCTAGATATAAATATATTGGTGTTGCTAGTTATTAGGGTTTACCGTCACCTTTAGGCGCCGGGTAGCGCACACAAGCGATGGCCCGCCCTCACTTTGTTTCAGGACAATAGTGCCACTTTTCACCATAGATGTCGCTAGGGGTCGATTACATCGCGCAAGCTTTTCGCGTTTTCAGATTAGATAAAAGTCTGTTGTCTGTAGGATTTACCACTTTATAAATAGTATAGATTTAGGTAGTAGGAATTTATTTTACAACTTACTTACATTAGACATCTATCTACATTTATTACGTTCCAACTTATCCATAAATACACGAATAGGTAGATAAATTTATCAACATTAGTTACAGTTACCAGGAATGCGTCAAAAAGTTACGTAATAATCCAATTAAACGATCTAAAAGTTATGAAATTAATTAGAAACTCGAAACTACGCAGATTTAATAAAAAGCTTCAGATCAATCTATAACGGGAATGGCCTTTACACACTTCTTATATTAACTAGTCTTAGGGCCTCTTTCACCATCTCTGAAGTTCTAATTGGTTACTTCCCGATTAACACCACTCAGTAATTAAAAGTAAAAAGTAAGTTTTCTCAATTTTACATACGAAAATGAAGTTCCGATTAGCTACTCAACCAACGGTTTTTTTATTGTTTAGTTCACTCAATTCTGACAGCGACGTTAAAATGGCGCTAAGTTATTTAAGTCAAAAACCAAATCTCGCGGTATTTTTCTTCTCATGAGAAGAAATGATCCCTTTAATATTGTGACGTCTTTGTGTATGTTTTGTTCTGTCTTGGTTTTAGATGGTGCTTGATGAAAAACGCAATTAAAGTAAATATCAAAAGGATTTAATTCGCCACACCGGCCAATAACCATTCAATTAACGTGTCTCTTTAATAACTCGGCAGTGGCAGAGTTATTATGTATCCGCCGTACAGTACTGACATAAAGATTTTTTTTATTAAAAAAATATTTACCTTCTCGTATGTTTATTATTGCATATTTTTGATGGTAACTGCTTATTCACATAATTTGTAAGTAAGTTGTGCCGGTCGTCTCTCCAGGCATTCCTCAACGACATTATCCGTTGGTCGGCGGAAAAATATTATCTTACACTTTTTAGTTCGCGGTTTTTGAAGGCGGTTTTTTTTCGTAGTTTTTAGGGTTCCGTAGCCAAATGGTAAAAAACGGAACCCTTATAGATTCGTCATGTCTGTCCGTCTGTGTGTCCGTCCGTATATCACAGCCACTTTTCTCAGATACTATAAGAACTATACTATTGAAACTTGGTAAATAGATGTATTTTGTTAACCGCATTACGGTTTTTACATAAAAATTGGAAAAAAATAAAAAATTGGGAGGGTCTCCATACTTGAAATTGAAACTTATATATTTTTTTTTCAAACCTATACGTTTGGGGTAGCTATGTAGATAGGTCTTTAAAAATGATGTTGAGGTTTTTAACATCATTTTTTTCTAAACACAATACTTTGCGCAAGAGACGCTCCCAAAGTGTTAAATTGTGCCCCCCCCTCCCCCCTAACTTCTATAATAAATGAATTATAAAACTAAAAAAAAATATATGATGTACATAATCATGAAAACTAACTACGAAAATTTGAACTAGATGTTGTGAGAAGTTTTTTTTAATACGTTTTAAACCGTAAACCGCACTTTACCTTCCATATATCTTACTTGCTGCTACGGAACCCTTCATGGGCGAGTCCGACTCGCATTTGGCCGGTTATTTTTTTATATTCTTATGTGCTTCTTCTTTTGTTCAATAAAATATACAATGTTGCAAAGTGCGATATCTCCTCCTTTTCATTACTGCATATTATTGTGACACGGGACTTGGTTTTTTTTTTATGCTAGAGGCGACAAACGAGCAAGCGAGTCACTTTATGGAAAGTAATCGCCGCCCATGAGCATCCGCGAAATCAGAGATTGCATAAAGTGAATTAAATAATTCTTTTTTGCTTTTTAGTTACCTAATCTTTTAATTTTGTTAGTTGGTTCTTCCCTTTTGTGATGTGTCTTGAATTGGAAGGTCGACGGCAAAATCTTCAGGTGTAAAGAGGATTAGGAGTTACTGGACCAGCAAGTACCTAATAAGCCACGTTTTGGGGCTATCTAGATAATAATATTATTAATCCCGAAAAGTTTTGCTCAAAGGCATTCGGTGAGTTGAATGATCAAACAAACCGTTGTTTAGGTAATAACAAGGTAAGAGTAGGTACCTAGGTATCTACCTAATAAATAATATCCTCTAACCGATTACGGTTACGGCACCCGATCTCAACGATCAGCAACGGACTCAGGATATATTATAGTGCTCAAGTGTGTGCGCAAACACAAGTGCACTCTCTGTTCCCTTACCCTCATAAGTATTCCGATAGGGACACGACCGGAAAATGATCGGGCACAGGACCAACGGTTTAACGTGCTTTCCGGGGTACAAGACCGCCAACTTCCAGACTCCGGGCTGACACTAAGAATTTCTTACCGAAAAAGATACAAATTTTTGGCCCGACCCGGGGATCGAACCCGGGACCTAGCGTAGCCGTCTCTTTAGAGTGCGACCCACGAACCACTACGTCACCGAGGCAGTTATCTTAAGAACATTGCCTACCTATACCACATGCAAAACCACCCAGCAATCCCCAGTTCGTTAACGATTTAACAAGGCATTAATTTACCCAACCGATTTTGGTGAAATTGAATTTTAATGGGCGCTTACCTCGCTACCTACTGAAGTGGGTAAACGATTCGTCAAACCATACCTAAGGGCTTGCCTTGGTTCCAATTTCCGGAATGGATAAAGTATTTAACTACTTACTAGTGATGTACTCGTAACCACTCTCTAATGAAAGTTTGACTGTGAGTGAATTCTTTCGGTAGATTCGTATCGCGTCGTGAAGGCTTTTTTTGTGTGATAGGTGGCAGACGTGACGGATCAACTACCTGATCGTAAGCGATTGCCGCCGCCAATGGACACCCACAACACAAGTGCGCTGCCAACCTTTAAACCCCCCTTTCTGCTTCATCGTCATCATCATCGTCAGCCCATTTAAGTCCCCACTGCTGGGGCACGGGCCTCCCTCAATCACATGAGGTGTAATTGCCATACTCACCACGCTTGGCAGACGGGTTGGTGAGGGTTTTGATGTAAATGCAGAGTTTTCCTTCTCTGGGTGCTGATGATCATGCCAGCAGCTTTACCTTAGTCGCCTTTTACGACACCTCGGTAAGAGTGAGGGTGGCCTATTCTACTCTGCCGGGGACCACACGGCTTTCTGCTTGATGCTGCTTAACGCCCGTTATCTGTGACGGTGGATAAGTGATACGAGTATAAGGAATTTTTTAATCAAAAACCACCACCACCACTCACCGAAAAAGTTAATTTTCTCAATTCCTCACAGCTGCACTCGGAGAATGTTCATTAAAATAACTATATGGTCTGATTCTTAAATGTTTGTTATACCTTTGCTAACTAAAACAGTGTTATAAAGTATTCTTTTGTTTTAATTCTTTTTTCGAAAATGTTGTATGACATTTTTTTTTTCAAACGTCAAAACTGCTCCATAACACCGTTTTAGCTAACTAAGGTTAGTCCCGGAACAAAACTCGTGCCAGACTCTTTTAACATTGTGTGTTGGGAAGAGATGACATAAGCTTTAGTACGGTAACAACTTTAGATCGCGATTTGTAGTAAGATGGATAGTCTTTATGCATATAAAAATAAGTGTCAATAAGTATTTTTTTCTCAAGTAAAGTAAGTTTAGTAAGAAAGGAAGTTAATTTGAGTTAGTTGGATTTGACTGACAGTTACAATGTGTGTCCGATTTTTCGTTACTTCACTAGTATCTGTTGCGTTTCATTCATATTAATTATAGTGGGGGCTTATGGACTGGAAGCTATCTATTATTCTGGATTTTCGTGATAGGGAATGCAATCATTCACAGTTAAGACCCGTGGGCATTATGGCCGAATTAAAAGATTAAGGTGTCGACATTGATACTCATTAACGATGATCAACGATAACGATAAAAAGATATCTGTAAAGTAATATTCATTATCGTGCCTGAGACTTGTTTAGTTAGTTAGTCGAGAAGGGGAGAAACAATGATGACACGAATAAAATTACAAGATGGCTGGCACGTTAAACTGGCGCCCAACGTGGGGCTAGATGATCAGAGAAATTTACATTAAATTAATCCTCATCTCATCTAAGCGAGTCCGGGATACGCTTGGGCGATGATCCAGGATTTAGGGGGTCTGGTAATTACAATGAAGCGACTGCCGTCTGACTTTCGCAACTAGAACTAGACAGGGGAACCTGACCAACTAGATGGTGGTTACCTATTATCTCATCATCGTGTACTATCAGAATCATTATTTCAACAATTGTGGGTGAGAAACCTTTTAATGCTCTATAACTTGTAATGTTGTGAAATAAATAAATAAAACTGCATCAATTTTATGTGCACATTTCATTACCATTTTTACATGTCCTTATCATTGAAGAAATGTAGTTAATGATAATAAAACACGCACATAAATTTGAAACATTCAGTGGTACTCGCACAGTTTCTAACCTAAATGACGTCGCGCTTAACAGGCGTACGTTCTTATCCACGAGTTTCCATCGCTCTTCAATTTGATAAAATGTCTGTTTTAATTAATCTAAGTTTAGCGTGCGTAAGGCTTAGGCCCGATTCGTCCAATTTTTATCCAATGATAAATCTATGGTATAGCGCAATAATATGCGGTGTAAAATAAAAATCCGTACTACCAACTCATCTTACAGTTAACGCCTATTCCAATGGTAAATCGTTCGACCGCCAATTTTGACAGATAAACTAATATCATAGGAAATCCAAAACGGCGTTACCATTGTCACAGCGGTTTTGATTTTTGACTTTAGGTGCCTTTAAGTACCTGTTAAACCCTACATAAAAAAATATCCCGGTGTCATTATCATGAACCACAAAACAATACATTGTTTGTTATCGGTTTATAATGTCATTCGTTCACTCGTGAAACAAGGTATACCAATACCGGTTTTGGCCGAATACGAAAGTACATACAAAAAAAAATTAAAAAAATAATCTTCATAACCCATACATAAAATAAGCAAGGGTTGGCCCCTTCTATTATAGTAGGTACATATTATAAAAATGAAGTAACTGAGTAAATTATTCCGCGGATAGTTATTCTCTTATAACTTGTCATGTTGGTCGAATTGGCCCTTACTAAGATAAAGTCGACGAGGAGAGAAATAATGATGGCGCGGAGAAAATACAAGATGACTGGCAGTTTTGAACTGGCGCCCAACGCGGGGTGGGTTTAAACTGTGACTTTCATCAGAGAATATAAGTACGCAAAATTAATGTGAATAGGTATTTCGTATCATACAGCTTAATTAGCCGTTCAATTAACAGCATAGCTTCTTTACTTAACAACGCCGATCAACTAACGGCCAAGATGATAATAATAGTGAGTTCGAAGTAAGATTCGACGACACCATATTGCAAAAAGAAGAAAAATATCCGAAGAAGTCCGAAAACGAAGCTAGGGCGAGCCAGTCTTTATATGATTTTTTATGATATAGGTGGCAGACGAGCAGACGTATCACCATTAAGGTAAGGACCAACTCTATCTCTTCTATAAGACTCAAGTCCGGGCTCTGGGAATACAAGACTCAAGTCCGGCCTTCGATATATTGCAGCGACGGGCTGTACGTATTATAGGTAACGAAGAGTTCACCAATACTCTTGAACCTCTTCAACAACGTAGAGATATCGGGTCGGTTAGCGTCTTTTACCGTCTATATCACGGTGAATGCTCTGAAGAGCTTTTCTCCCTCATCCCACCTGCCTTATTCCGTCACGGAACTACACGCGCTGGTCAACGCTGTCACCGCTTCACAGTGGAAAACAATCCATCACGGACTAAAAAAAATTGCAATTCCTATTTCTGCCGCACCATCAAGAAATGGAACTCGTTGCCGATGCATCTGTTTCCTCCTTCCTACAATATGGATTCCTTCAAACGAAGCGTGAAGAAGCATCTCGCGGGCCAGTATGGCGGTGCCAACGGAGGCGATGCCTGACATCGCTTCCGTTGTGAATTGCAACGTGGGCTTTTCTCTTGCTTACCATCAGGCTGAGGAGAACCAATATACTGTGTCACTATAAAATAAGTGATGATAGCCGCCCATGGTCAGCTGCAACGTCAACTACCCCCTTATTAAAAATCGTGAACTAACCAATTTTAACGTTGCGTGCACGAGATGACATGAGTTTTAGTACTGTAATAACTTTAGATCGTATAATAAGGTTAGAGGGCCGATTATATCGGTGTTTGTGCATTATGGTGGTCGGGCCCTAGCTTATTACAAAGCTGCGAAAGAAGCTGGCCTGTTATGCCCTGTAATAGCGTAAAACAGGTTAGATTTTGAACTTTTTTAAAATCAGGTCTTAAACAAGAGAAAGACAAATGACAATACATTGCAGAGGTTGGAAACAATTTCTCAACTTATCTGGACGATGCGCGCGGCAGGTATCATTACTTATCCGTTCCGTTTTAGAGGATAATGGAACATACAACGTGAAATCTCGTCCATTTGTTAGTTTTTGCACTGTACTAATGGCGCAAAACTGTGAAACAGTGAAAACAAGGGTTGGGTAAAGTTTAAGATCCATTGATACGTGTCTGTATATGTTATTCTACTTAGTATGTGCTATAATAGTCATGGATTTATTTAATGTATATTTAAAAAAAAAGGAAGGAAGCGCTCCAAGTGTCGTCGGTGTCAATGTTAATGCAAATTCGGCAATCGCTTACCATGATCATACCATTACCAGTGATCCGTCTCAGGAATAAATAATTTACCTATTCATGTGGCCTAAATATCGGTAACTCAAAAGTAAGGCAGGTACATGGTAGAAATCACTTCAAAAGAAACTCATCAGAATAATATTCAATATAGAAGTTACAGACGGTTGTAAACCACATTTTCAGAACCTAAATAATATTCTCACGCTACCATGTATCCTAGAAATATGTAAATTTGTAAGAAAACACCCTGATTTCTATACTAAACGCATGGACCTCGCAGTAATTTACCAATTACTTACGTCACAGAAACAAACTCCTATTGCCAGCCTCACTATTAAGTCTTCATTGTATAACAAATTACCAGATTACATATATAAAGCAAAAAAAAAAGATAAAAGATTTATAAACTTAATAAAAATATGTTAATAAACAAATGTTATTACAGTATAAATTAATTCCTTATAGATAAACTACCTAATGTAAGTCACATTCAAATTACTGAGTTTATATTAAATTATACATAATTTCATTTTTTAATGAGCAATATTAAAATAAAAATAGGATACCAAACAGTGATTTATAGATACAATACCAAAATATAATTCAAAATAAGTACCAACATACTAAATTGAGTCACCAAAATTGTAATAGCTATTAGATAACTTAATTCCATACTGCAATATTAATATTAAAAGGGTACTAATTAAACAAGCTTCTTTTTAATAGCATTATTCGCCTCAGATAATATACCTATGTTACCTTCTAAATTACTAAGCCGGCCACAACCAATGCGCGTCTTAATAATAGTATCTCAGACACTAGTTATCTTATATGTAAGCCACTGTAAATATAACTCAGCATAGTGGTTATTTTTTAGCATCTAAATTTGTGCTATGCATTCAAATAGGAAGCTTCTAAAGTATTAATATATGACACCAAAATAGTAAGAATATTAGCCTCTAATTGCATGATTTAGTATGAATAAAATGTAACTCATCCTACATTAATCGATTGTTAAATGTACCTAAAATTGTCATCAAATAGTATAATTAAAGCCACTACATATTATTATTATGTATTACACATGAACTATTAAGGACAGTCAGACAGAGCGATGGTAGCCTAGTGGTCTAGAACGCGCCCTCTATGCGGAGGGTCGATATCTCTAGATTTTTCAAATCTATGTGCATATTTCTATATTTACCTCGGCGGTGAAGGAAAACATCGTGAGGAAACCTGCTCGTTTGGGATAGTTTCAGAAGCGTGTAACCATGATTCAGTTGGTCTTGTTCCTCTGTCAAAGGGTTGCGAAGGTCAGACGGCAGTCGCTTCATTGTAATTACCAGGCTCCCCAAATCCTGAATCATGATCAAAGCGTACCCTGGGCTCCAAAGCCCAACTTTGGACTTAACCGGGAATTATACGCAAATATGAAGAAGAAGAAGAAAATGCAAATCAATTTGTGTATTAATATGTGTAACAAGTACCATCATTTATAGAAAAGTAATTAATAAACATTAACACGTATAATTACGTGATTAAAAGAAAAAGAAAATAAGGGCTTCGGCACAAGTATCGAATAGCGCTCTCTGATTGGTGCAAATGGCCGGTTGCTGTCATGTCGCGCACTCGCGCCAAATCGTACAGTGGCTATTTTCACGATAAAAGAATATGAAATATTATTTTACATGTTAAGTTATAATATATGATGTTGAGTATTGCAGCTTGAATACATAATTTTTGAGGAGCTTGTATTGAAGCTGTAAAACGTAATATGGTGATGAGTTACAAATTTCGTGGCTGAGTTAGTAAATTAGTTTGCAATGTATAAATCAGAAGGACAAGGAAAATTAATTGTTGATATTGACTTGACGCTTTCTTTAACATTTTTAGTTAGGCGTTGTAAAGAAGATGAATCAGTTAATTAAAGGCTATGTCAATTTCCCGGTGCTTAGTTAGTAAATTAGAAGTTTGCGCGCGTGGCCAAATAAAAATTCTGTGGCCTTGTTTATTATTTATCATATTAAAATAAATGAATAAAATATAAATATATATTTGATATAATATTTAATGAGAATATATTAAATTTAAATAGTAGATGACTTTTTGAATGTGATAACACAAGTCAACAAGAAAACACAACCTGAATAAAATATAAGCTTAATATGCTGAATCTAGATCTGTAATCAGAATTTTCATATCACGTCAAGTTATTAAGTTACAGAGGGTTGAAAATCTGAAAAGTGGCACTTAGTGTTTTTTTTTGGGATTTATTTAAATATGTATCAATTGCGATGTAGCAAATTTCAATAGATATTTTGTAAATAAAAACCCCAAATTATGAAATGCTTTTTAATTTATAATTTCACCTGATTTCCCTGCAACGGTACAGCCAATTAAGCTGTCTTATGTTTTTTCCATTAAAATAATTAATTGATGATTTGTATGCGCTATAAGTACACAGATGTTGATATGAATATTACTCAATATAGATTAAAGACTACAAAATAAATCTTATTGATATATATAATTGAGATGAGCTTTACTGATAAGCCGAAAACATTTTTGTAAAGTGCTTGTACTTGTTTTGAAATTGCCAATGAAAAAGAACCTAAAACCAAATTTTGAGATATTTGACTCTCTATAAATCAAATACTAGACGAGGTATCAAAATTTTGAAAACAGATTCATTATCAGAGAGTGCAATTTGGTAAAATTATGGACCTCTGTTATTAGTTGCGAAAAGAAGTTAAAAATTTGTTGACTAGTGAATTAGTTTAAGTAATTTAATATTTCATCTATACCTTAAATGTTTATCTTTTGCAGTTCCTTACACGGCTCACAGTCTAGTTCTTACAACACAAAACCTGTACCTATGTAACATTGTGGAGCAAATAAAGTATTGATTATTGAGTGTTGAACTATTCTGATGTTAGTGACCATGAAAGTTTAAAACAAAATATAGGAATAATTGCCAACATTAGCATGTGATGTCGTCCGTTTATTACCCCGAGCTCTCAGCGGGTGCCGTGTGGTCCCCGGCAGAGCAGAATAGGCCACCCTCACTCTTACCGAGGTGTCGTAAAAGGCGACTAAGGTAAAGCTGCTGGCATGATCATCAGCACCCAGAGAAGGAAAACTCTGCATTTATATCAAAACCCTCGCCAACCCGTCTGCCAAGCGTGGTGAGTATGGCAATTACCCCTCATGTGATTGAGGGAGGCCCGTGCCCCAGCAGCCACACGATGACGATGACGATGATTAGCGGAAAGCTATACCTACCTACCTATCAAAGTAATTGATAAGACAGATTAAAGTTCTATAAATTGTAGATATTACATTTATGTGTGGCTGCCCGTATTCAAGACATCTATATTTCCAGAAACCAGACATATTCCTGTGGGATGAACTACAGCGAATACTACACAACACCGCGGGCGAAAGCTAGTTCTTAGTTTATAAAGATTTTTTATTCTGACTTTGCCCTTAGGCATTCTGCTGAGGGTAAACAAAGAAAGATTGGGATATATCTCTAAGGCTGCGGCGCAGATGAAGTAGGCCTAATTACAACAATGGACGGATCCAAACAATGACTAGATTGATTGATTGAGATAAAATGCGACACTGAATAGTTTTTGGGCCTGAAAGATAGGGGATACCTACTACTTACCTTTACCGGAAAAATATTTTGTGCTCACAGGAAATCTATTATAAGGGATAGGTTTAGAGCCCCAAACAACATTAACCTGATTCGTTATTAAACATGATTGGACCCTTTTGTTTCGTATAGATTACAGAAATGTCTAAAAGTTTTCTATAGTTCTATAAATTCTAATAAATCAAAAGGAAGATGAGGATTTAATGAATGAGAATTTAAGATCAGTTTCATCTTGGACCGTGGGAGAGCCACGCTTCAGCATGAATGAGCCGGCTCGACTGGAGCGATACCACCTCACAGTAGATTATATATATCTACTGTGACACCGGCGTGTGCTGTGTTTCGCTGCGTGTGAGAAGGTGCCGGAGGCCCAAACCAGGGGAAAGGGGGTTCAAAGGTTGACAACACACTTGTGACTCCACTGGTGTCCCGGGTGTCCATGGGCGGCGGTAATCGCTTACTATCAGGTGATCCGTCTGCTCGTCTGCCACCTATCACATAACAAAAAAACTACGATATAATATAGAGCTGCAACAGCTCTCATTATATACAAATCTGACGATAAGGTCGGACGAACATGATAGGTAGGTATAAACCTACCATAGATTTATCCATAGATAAATATTTGTCAAATCGGGTGTAAGTCTGATTAAAATACGTTACAGTTCAGAGCCTAGGTGAGACCGGCGCCCTTGACAACGCCCATAGTTTACCTTCATCATCATCATCATCAGCCCATTTAAGTCCCCACTGCTGGGGCACGGGCCTCCCTCAATCACATGAGGGGTAATTGCCATACTCACCACGCTTGGCAGACGGGTTGGCAAGGGTTTTGATGTAAATGCAGAGTTTTCCTTCTCTGGTGCTGATGATCATGCCAGCAGCTTTACCTTAGTCGCCTTTTACGACACCTCGGTAAGAGTGAGGGTGGCCTATTCTACTCTGCCGGGACCACACGGCAAAAAGTTTACCTTACACAGTCTAAAAACACTTTCCCAAAATATCTGAGTTTTTCGCCAAAATTAAATACTAAAATGAAGAAACTAGGCGTTAGGTAACTGACAAGATTGATAGCATCTAGATTAGTTCGTAGACTGAAGTACTAAATACAATTAAATTGAGACTCAGATGTCTACCTAAGACCTTCTACTTTCCACCCACCTACCTACCCACTTAATCCATCATTCGCTGTTCATAGGTTATACGGATGGAATTTTTTCATCAATTTTTCATCCATCATATCTACTATTGGGTTGGTAGGTGCTTTCTAATGAAAACGTGTAAGGCATATACACACACCTGTTGTCATATAATTAGTGATGGAAGTGAGAGGTATCATATGTGATTGACGTGTCAAGACGACATATTTGTTTGGTTATTCTTTGGGTTTCATAGAGGGCGTTGCATGTATACTGAATCGCACTGGGACTATTTTTTTCCGCACATATATAGGTCACTGATGTAATTGTTAGAGTTGAGTAAAAAGTAAACAAGAAGACCGTGTGTTTTATTTCCGCTCCCACTCGCGTCGCGATCAGCGCCGAAGAGTAAACAATTAGAGAGCAGTTTAACCAAAAAGTAGGCTTTTTTTGAGTCACTATCCGGCTAATCACTTTCATGGTCATATTAGTCACCATAAGGTGTAAATTTATTCCGAAGATAACATCAGAATTTAAAAATTTTCTGCATAAATTTATAAGGAATATTACTTTTACATGAATTTTAAGATTCTGATGTTATTTTCGGAATAAATTTAAACCTTATGGTGACCACGAAAGTGATTAGCCGGATAATGACTCATTTACATAATGGCGGACAAACGAGCAGACGGCTTACCTGATGGTAAAGCGGTTAGCCCATGGACATCTTTTTATTTATGTGATAGGTGGCAGACGAACAGACGGATCACCTGATGGTAAGCGATTGCCGCAGCCCATGGACACCCGCGACACCAGTGGACTCACAATTGCGCTGCCGACCTTAAAACCCACCTTTCCCCCGGATTAGGCATCCGGTACCCTCACTCTCGCAGCACAACACATCGCAATACTGCTTCACGCCGGTTTTTTGTGGGGCCGTGGTGGTGGTATCACTCCGGTCGAGCCGGCTAATTCATGCTGAAGCGTGACTCTCCCACGCTCAAACTCTGCAACATATTTATTATTTATTTATTTATTTATTAAGGACAACCAACAAATCTTACACTAATTACATTGTATTTACATATGAAGCATCACAGAGCGTTTCCGGATTTTAAGGGAGGAAAAACTCTTTTCTTAAAGATCATCATCATCATCATCATCAGCCCATATAAGTCCCCACAGCTGGGGCACGGGCCTCCCTCAATCACATGAGGGGTAATTGCCATACTCACTACGCTTGGCAGACGGGTTGGCGAGGGTTTTGATATAAGTGCAGAGTTTTCCTTCTCTGGGTGCTGATGATCATGCCAGCAGCTTTACCTTAGTCGCCTTTTACGACACCTCGGTAAGAGTGAGGGTGGCCTATTCTACTCTGCCGGGGACCACACGGCCATTAAAGATCACCAGGTTGTATCTGTTCAGAAACACCGTCGGTGGTAGCTGATTCCACAGTTTTACTTAGGCTTTAGGCTTCGAGGAATCGGCAAAAAACTTGATAAATTTCATCTCTCAAAAAGTAAGATAAGCTACCTCAACGATAGTTTAGTATCAGCGTAATCTTTTCATTAGCTTTTTGCGCAGCTAGAGTTACTTAACAACTGTTACGTCAAGTTGCTCTTCAGAGCTGTTTTATGCGAACGTAGTATTCTTTAATATTACATTGATCTTAAAAGGGTGTCATGCGGCTCTCACAGTTTAGTTTTCTTAATACCTAGAGATACTTAGTCTTATGATAATACTTAAGGTGACGGGTAGGGCACATTAGCGACACAAATAGATTTTAATTTTTAGCTACTAAACCGGATCTATTTTAAAGAATTTTGGGGTTGAAAACTCTTGGCAAACACTTATACTATTTATTAAATAACCATGCACAAATGTTGGGTCTGTTTTTGTGCGTGAAAAATTGATTTACGCCAAAAGTGGCCTTTGTTTTGTATTCTTTTTTTTCTGTATCTATTTTTTTTGTTTATTTGTTCTTTTGTAACTGATGTTGTACTCGTATTGTGTTGTGAAGTCCAAAATAATAAATTTTTCTTTCTTTCTTTCAACTGAGCTATCACTATTTTTTTAGAATGAAAAAAAATTTCCGCTGACTCTTGGTCTGCGTCTTTTTAACCCCTGACGCAAAAACGACGGGGTGTTATAAGATTGACGTGTCTGTGTCTGTGTGTGTGTGTGTATATGTGTGTCTGTCTATGGCATCGTAGCTCCCAAACAAATGAACCGATTTTGATTTTGTTTTTTTTTGTTTGAAAGATGAATATGGAGGGAGTGTTCTTAGCTATGTTGGATAAAAATCGATCCAAGATGGCCGCCGATACAAAGATATGGATTGTATGTTTTAACACAACTCCCACAATATGGGTATCATATAAAAGGGGTTGAGTAGCAGAATACATTTACTGTGACAAATTTCAAATCCAAGATGGCCGCCGTCGGGGGTTTTCTAAATTTTAAATTTAATTTTTTTATGCTAGTTTTTATTGTGTTCAAGAGTTTATGCAGTGCTCCGCGTAACAAAATTTTTGATTATGCGCCTAAAAGTTCCTTAAATTTCTAAGACAGTCGTAATGCTATTTTGTCAAAATGTTTTTTTATAACATTCTTTTTTGTTTTTTTTTTATTATTATTATTTTATGTAGTATTTTTCTATCACTTTATAACTATCAGCTTATACGACTTATTTATTTATATAATTAATTGCACAGGTTCTTAAACCTTATTACTATTATATATTACTATCTGTAAAAAGGTAAATACCACAGACAGCGGCAACGTTTATAGGTAAGGTAACCAGCGCTGTCTTGGAATGTTTCATTCTGTGGCAGCACAAGCAGAGCCACCTCCTTTTGCTTATGGACTTAATTTTCCCACTGCTATGTTTCTTGTATGTATCATGTATTAATAAACAATAAACGTATTCGTATTTGTAATCCGGAATCACGCAACGCTTACGCGATGTAATCGATACCTAGCGCCGTCTATTGGTAAAAAGTGGAACTAAAATGTCCTGAAACGAAGTGAGGGCGAACCACTCTATTATGTAGCTAAGACAACAGCAACTTTCGTTGATTCCAGCCAGAAATTGTACAAAAAAATTGGTATTCTTTTTAAAATAAGATCATTCATAAATTTGAATTTCGGATGTAGAATTTTGGCATCACGACACATTTACGATCGGCCAGTAATATATTAAGAAGACTAAAATCCTTTTTTACATACCATATTGTTTTCAGGAAAGAAAAAAATCAAAACCGCCTGTTTTTTTGTAAAAGTGTCTTAGACAATAAAGAGTGTATAAATAACCTACTGCCCCACTGCAGGGCAAAGGACCGCCATCACAGAAATCAAGTCATCGCCACTATAATGGGATTTTACGCTTTGTAATTATGTTTATTTCCCCTAACTTTACCAAACTAAACCTCCCCTATAAAATACTTACATTCCCCACTCGAACCTCAAATAAAAACTCCGTGAATGTAATCAAAGGGAAGTCTCTGAAAGAAATCAAAGAATCCCCGCAATCCCGGCCCCTGTGTCCGGGAGATTAATGTGCTGTGATTAGCTAACGAAGCTGGCGGTTGTACTTGCGCGCTAATACAATTAGTTTGAAGGCTCGCGTTTGAGGAAGCTAACTAAAGAGGGCTTCGCACGGAAACTGGAAAAGCTTACGTCGGACTTGACGATGTTTTCTATAAGTATGTTTGTATTTACAAAAGAAGAGTATTATTATTATGTTTGTCTTTCGAACCAGGATTTTTGGAAGGCGTGCGTGGGGCCGAAGCCAACACGTAGAGGCCCTTTTTATAGACAATTTTCTCTAAAAGTGATGTGGCACCATCCGGCGACTATCCCTGTATACACTATGAGAGTGTAGCCAAGGACAGTCCCCGGTTAGTGTAGAACTATTGAAAGAAAAAGAGTAGAAAGAGACCGGGCTATTGGGTTGGGTGCTAGTGTGTTGGGTTACCAGGACTATGGAGGGACTATGGCACCTGCCCGATCAATGATTAAAATCACGAAAAAAATAAGCAGGCGGTGACTTGCCACTCACTAGATGGCCCACTATAAAAAGCTACCAGGAAACCAAGCAAACGCTGTGAGCAGCTCAGGGTGCCGAGAGGTGTACACCGCTTTCTACCCAGTGTCTGTGGTTACAGACACTTTGCCAACTCGCTACTTATGCATCTTTATTATTAATTATTCAGGCAGGCAGTTCAGGAACTGATTATTGCCTGTATCCAGTTACATTACAAGTCTTATTTTCCATTTTGTAAGTAGTTGTCTAGTCTATTCTTAAATATATTTGTGTTTTTGGCTGAGACTACTTGTTGTGGTAACTTGTTCCACAGCTCGACCACTCGGTTGCTAAAGAAGTGTTTATGCGGGTTGTTGTTTGACCTCGTTTTTGCCAGCTTAAGGCTGTGCACCCGAAACAACAATCCACACGCGAGGCAGGTGTGGATTTTGGTTTCGGGTGAGCATGTTGTCAAAGCCCTACACGTCATAATGGTCTGTTAAGATCTTGTACACTTCGATCATGTCCCCTCGCACTCTTCGGTCCCTCAAGGTAGACAAGCATAGCATCCTCAGCGTTTCTTCATAATCAAGGCTCTTAAATCGTCATGGAATTTTGGTGACCTTTCTTTGAACCCTTTCCAGCAACTCAATCTTTCATGAAATAAGGGTTCCACACTTGGAAACTATCTTCCAATATGGGCCTGATGAAAGTTTTGTAAATATTGCTAACCATCTCCGGGGTAAGTATACCGAACGTTATAAACGATAAATGTTAAGTATGTCGATAATAACTTGTAACGATTATTGACTATAATATTATTATAATAATATGCACACAGGAAGTATAAATAATAAAATATGCCAAATAATATACATATATCTACGCACCCAAATACAAACATCATATAAATAAATATATAACCAATTAATTAAATAAATAGAAAAGGCTAAATAAAATACTTATACATAAAGAAACAATGAAGAGGTCATGTTACGAGGTAGGCCTAAGCATGCCATCAATATCCTTTCTGAAGGAATATAATGATGAGCAGAATAAGTCTGTTGACAAGGCCAATCTATCATTATATGTTTTCATCATCATCAGCCTATCGCAGTCCACTGCTGGACGTAGGTCTCTCCAATTGTTCGCCACTGTGATCTATCCATGGCTTCTCGCATCCAGCTCTTGCCAGCCATCCTGCGCAGATCGTCCTCCCACCTAGCCAGAGGTTATATGTTTTAGTTTTAGTTAGATATACAAGGCTGTTAGCTTTCTTATTAGTATTAAATGTATATATTTGTAATTCTGCTGTTGGTACTGATATCTGTAACACAAGTTTTGACCGTGGGAGAGCCATGCTTCGGCGTGAATGGGCCGGCTCGACCGGAGTGATACCACGGCCTCGACAGAAAACCGGTGCGAAACAACACTGTGCTGTGTCTCGCTGCGTGAGTTAGCGCGGAAAGGGGGTATATAGGTTAGCAGCACACTTGTGACTCCACTGGTTTCACGGGTGTCTATGGGCGGCGGCAATCGCTTACCATCAGGTGATCCGTCTGCTCGTCTGCCATCTATCGCATAAAAAACACAGGTGTTTAAGCTACCTATTTCGGAGTCTTGATAAGAGTATGACTCCGAAATAGGTAGCTCAAACACATGTGATGTTGTTAAATATTTATTTACTTATTACTATAGATAGTAGTATACTTTACTGACTGCCTCGTTGGCGTAGTGGATAGTGTATCGCACTTTAAACCGACAGCTGCGCTTGGGGTCCCGGGCTCGATGCCCAGGTCGTGGCAAAATTTTTAATTTTTTTTTTCATTAATTTATGTGATAAAAAATGCTCAGTGTCAGCCCGTAGTCTGGAAGTTGGTAATCTTGTACCCCCGTGACTCGGATATCGTTAAGCCGTTGGTCCTGCGCCCAATCCCTCTTTAGTCGTGTCACACTGGCGTCTCATCAAAATATGAGAGTAAGGGAATATAGGAAGTGTCTACGCAAACACTTGTGCACTATACCTAAATGTTCTGCGTCAAAGGCTGCTGAAATCGCTGAGTTTGGCCACCATAACCGAAATATTGTTTTAGAGGACATTATTACCATTAAGAAAGAGCGTAAGTACTCCTTTCAAATGGCCGGCAACTCATCAACGATCTCTCTGATTTCGCACGATGTTCATGGGTGGCGCTGATTGCCTACTTACCATCAGGTGACCCGCTTGCTCGTTTGTGTCGCCTCTAGCGTAAAAAATAATTACAGTGACGAATTGCAGACAAGATTAAACATAGTATGTATGTCGCAGCCATCTGGTTTAATTAGCCATCCAATTGGACGCCTAGGGCGTTGGTAACGCCGGCATCCCATCAAATGGCTGAAGAAAAACAAGCCATGCCAACAACCCTAACACTCACAGCTGTTTTCGCTGCTGACGCCATATTTGTTTTCATGATTACTAGGGCTGCAGTGGAGAAAAGCCAAACTTTGAATCACTTGGCTGAGTCTTGATCAGTAATTTCGAATGGGCTAACCATTAAGTAAGGTAAAACGCGAAGTTGTTAAACATTTAGCGATTTCAGTTTTAACAACTTCTCTCTCGACAACTCGACGTCCCATTGGATGGCTAATTTAACCAGATGACTGCGACATGAACACTTCGCGAGATTGTAAACCATCGATAAAGTGGTGGCAATGTGTATCCGTAATGTGAGCGGAAGGAAATCAATGCCATCTAATCTATTTACATTAATCAACCAATTTACACATACGATCTCCATAAGCCTCACTAATGGATACACAGAGGGTATGGGTAAACAGTTAGGCACACCCCTTTTACCAAACCCCCCTCCTCATCTTAGCGTGTAATTCCCAGTTGCGTCCAAAGATGTCGCTCGGGAGCCCTAGATATGTCGAGAACCTCATCTCGACAGCATCTAAAAAACAGATTTTTCACGCCGGACCAACTCTGTCTTTTATACATGACTCAAGTCCGGCCATGCGGAGCACTGCTGACATCTCTGGGATATATCCGCTAAATATCTTAGGATGCTCTCAATATAATGCAGCGACGGGCTTTACGTATTATAGGTGACGAAGAGGTCACCAATACCCTTGAACCTCTTCAACTACGTAGAGACGTCGTGTCGCTTAGCGTCTTTTACCGTCTTTATCACGGTGAATGCTCTGAAGTGCTTTTCTCCCTCATCCCACCTGCTCTTTTCCATCACAGAAGTATACGTGCTGGACAACACTGTCACCGCTTAACAGTGGAGAACATTATATCACGAACTAAAAAATTTGACAGTTCCTATTTCTACCAGCGCATGTATTTCCTCGTTCCTACAATATAGATTCCTTCAAACGAAGCGTGAAGAAGCATCTCGCGGGCCAGTATAGCAATGCAAACGGAGATGATGCCTTGAAATCGCTTCCGTTGTAATTGCAACGTGGGCTTTTCTCTCGTTTACCGTCAGGCTGAGGAGAGCCAATATACTGAGTGACTCTAAAAAAAGGTACGTTTAGATCATAATTCTTGATTCGGGGAGTCTGGTTATTACAGTGAAGTGACTGCTGTCTCACCTTTGCAACGGTTATTCTATTAATTTTGGAAATTCGTACAAAAAAAAAAACAACCTTTCATACAAAGTCATGTGACTTGGTGATTTTGTATGGGGAGTATTTTGACTGCCTCGGTGGCGCAGTGGTTATTGGGTCGCACTTTAAGGCGACGGCTGCGCAAGAGGCCGGCGCCTCTATTCGATCCCCGGGTCGGGTTAAAAATTTGTACCTAGGTTTTCGGTAAGAGATTCTTAGTGTTAGCCCGGAGTCTGGAAGTTGGCGGTCTTGTAAGTCACGTTAAGTTGGTATTGCACCCGATCCCTCTCCGGTCGTGTCATGCTGGTGTCCCATCGGAATACGAGGGTAAGGGAATAGAGAGTGCACTTGTGTTTGCGTACACACTTGAGCACTATACTATATCCTGCGTACGTCAGCCCAAGCACATTGGGCAGGCGGCATTTCTTCTTCGTCAAAAAAAAAAGGGTTAATGAGGGTTCCTCTTCCTCATTTATTTATGTGATGGGTGGTAGACGAGCAGACGGATCACCTGATGGTAAGCGTTGCCGACGCATATGGACACTCACAATACTAGTCAATCAAAGGTACCGACATTTTTGCATTTCGTTTTCTGTTATCCCCATAAATTCAAACTAAAAAATCCTCTTCCCATGAACTAAGGTGTAGGGCGCACCACGACGCCAATCGATTTTAATTTTTAGCTACTGAACCGGATCTATTTTAAACAATTTGGGGCTACAACCTCTCGGCAAACACTTATACCATTTATTTATAACCATGCACAATTTTTGGGTCTAACGCGTATGCGAAAAACTGATTTACGCCAAAAGCGGCCACTTTTCGTGTGAATCAATTTTTCGCGTACAAAAACGGATCCAACATTTGTGCATGGTTATTTGATAAATAGTATAAGTGTTTACCGAGAGCTTGTGACCCCGAAATTATTTAAAATAGATTCGGTTTAGTAGCTAAAAAATAAAATCGATTGGCGTCGCTAGTGTGCCTGTCACCTTAAGAGGAATTTAAATTAAGCGCTAAGACGATAAATGAACCCGAAAATAGTGTGATAATAAAATATATTTGATAATTGGCCTAAGTCATAACAATTTCTCTATTTTTTTCGCTTCATCATCCACATCCGCATAAATATTTTTTCCGCGTCCTTTTTTGTACTATAGAATTCCTCTTTCGCTACATATGAGGAATATAACCACATTCTCAAACAACCCTAGGTTATAGGGTATTGCAATTGGTATTGTTATGGACCCAACATCCACAAAGCATATGAATAAATTATATCAACCTCTTTATACTATATTGCCTCGGTAGCGCAGTGGTTTGTGGGTCACACTTTAAAGCATCGGCTGCGCAAAAGGCCTCGGGTTCGATCCTCGGGTCGGGACAATAAATTGTAAAATAAATTCTTAGTATTAGCCCGGAGTCTGGAAGTTGGCGCTATTGTACCCCCGTGTTTTGGAAAGCACGTTAAGCCGCTGGTCCTGCGCTCGATCCCTCTCCGGTCGTGTCACCCTGGTGTCCTATCGGATTATGAGGGTAAGGGAATAGAGAGTGCACTTGTGTACCACTTGTGTTTGCGCACACACTTGAGGACTATAATATATCCTGCGTACGTGTCTGATCGTTCAGGTTGGCCGCCGTAGCCGTAATCGGCTGGAGGATAATATTATTATCAATCAAACCAAGGGTTCGGGAGCATCTGGATGTATGAATAATTTAAGTAATTAAACGAGCGCAACACAGATGTCTCTCACATGTTACTTCGAAGGAAGTTGTTAAGGGGTAATATATTTCCCTCTGCCGCCATGGGAACTTGTCTTTGGCTGCGGTGGAGGGTGTGGCGCACCCTCTTCTCCCCTTGAAAGTCATTTAACACGGGTTTTCAGACAAGATAAGAATCGTTTATTCCTTAGTGTTCGGGTACACAGTAATAGGGGTTAAAGTATGAAATTGGCCTTTAATAAGATATAAGTACAAATACAACAAATACAAATACAAATATTTATTGATCAAAAAATCACATTTCGGTACACACTAGGCTAGGCCTGTCCTATATGTCCTGTCGCCATACTATAATTTTATTTTGATTTTAAGGCTACATTTTTAAGGTTTGCATTAAATAGATATCAGATAATATTAACACTTTGTGTATCCAAAGATATATATGAATGAAACAATTGTTAATGCATGTATTTAAGGTGACGGGTAGGGCACACTAGCGACGCCAATCGATTTTAATTTTTAGCTACTAAACCGGATGTATTTTAAACAGTTACGGGGTTACAACCTCTCGGCAAACATATATACTATTTATTAAATAACTATTGCAAAAGCACAAATGTTGGGTCCCTTTTTATACGCGCAAAATATATTCACGCCAAAAGTGGCCGCATTTGGCGTGAAACAATATTTTGCGTACATGCGCGTTGCACCCAACATGTTTTCATGGCTATTTAATAAATAGTATAGTGGTTTGGGGGTTGACCGACCGAGAGTCAACCGAGAGTTTGTAACCCCGAATAAAAATAGATCCGGCTTAGTAGCTAAAAATGTAAATCGATTGGCGCCGCTAGTGTGCCCTACCCGTCACCTTAATTGCCTAATTTATTTAACCTTATCACTAATGACGAAACTATACACTGCTAATCATGCTACACCCTGACAGGGTACATGTACCTACTTAGCAATACATTTGAAGCTCTGTTGTACGTGATGCATTACTCAATAAATAAACAGTTAACTACATTTTACACCTTCTAAACAAGTAATTTTTCTGTTCATTTAAAAAAAACACAAAAGTAATTATATGCAAATGTTAACCTACACAGCCTCTATTTGGTTGACACGCACCTTACTAATTCAGCTGGAAAAGTTTCGAAAAATGTATTCATGATAAAGACATTGTGGGATGTTGGAAAACTTGTAAGGGAATTTCGTATATTTGTAGAACAAAAGTTCTACATATAGAGAAGAACACACACTTGATTGCTTACAGAAGCATGTAAGTACTACCTACTGGCTTATATTTACCTTACATTTCAAAACTCAAAGAAGAACAACAAAGAAATAAGTTAATGCTCACAGTTATTCTACCAAACAAAAGTAAATTAATATTCGGAGAGTTTAACCATAGTATAAAAATTCTCAGTTAGCAATGTCTATGTCATCGTGATTTTTTTAAATTTTAATGTTGGTATCTCTCTTTTTTTTTAGAACTATAGGCCAACGCTTGACCACAATCTCACCTCATGGAATGTGACGATGAGCACTACAATCTGGACTCTTGCCTCAAAGATATCCAGATTGTAGTGGTCCGAAAACAAGACCTTGGCAAGGAGTTCCATTCCTTATTATAATCTATTGGTAGGTATATTAAATTGGTCCATTTTCAGTGGTCCTAACCGTTATTTTTTATCGTTTTCATCCCGAAAACCTCATAATAGGTATCATCACATTATTGCCGCGTGGATATTCAATTTTGATGATATTGCCTTAGAATAGTCTAAGGTAACAGCTTTTTATTTCGCTTATTTTGTTGATCTTACATGTTAAATGGACTTTAATAAACGCTCAGTTTAATACGTGTTCAGTGGTCTAGTTGGTAGAACATTCACCCGGATAAGGTGTGGGTTCGAGTCCCGCCTGAATACGAGATCTTAACTGGTGGTTCAAATTTTGTAATAATATTTTTCCACTATATATTTTAATACCTACAATATTATGAGACTATCGCAGCTCTGTCGAATCAAGCACTTACAAATTTCGTCGGCTTTAACGCGTTCAGTGGTCAATTGTAGAACATTCACCCGGAATTGTGAAAGGTGTAGGTTCGAGTCCCGCCTGAATACTAGATGATTTTTTTAAGTGTGTTATTTACTTAAGAAAAAATTGCAAAAGATTACTATAAAAATATCAACTATAAATGGACTTTATTCACGATACCTATCATGAGGTTTTCGGGATGTAAACGATAAAAAAATAACGTTGTATACTGTCCCACTGGATGGAAAAGGCCTCCATCATAGAAATAAAGTCATCGCTAATATAATACCGACCATTCCTGTATCCCACTGTACTTTTATATACAAATTGTAAGGTTATAACAGTAAGACAGTTATTTATAATGAACACCGTTCTTAAAAATCACACCGCGCTTTCATACGGCACTGAATCTACTAACAAAAGAAGGAAAGATAAAGTTTGCTCTCATAATCCTCTAATGAAGCGTGCCTTTTCTTGCTGTTTTACGTGTTCTTGGGCCCACTTCTCTATAATAGACTTAAAGCCATAGAGACTGTATATCCACTGACCTATACCTGCGCTAAAAACACCTTCAGGAGGTGCTTCTGAAGTTGTCCTACGATGATGCAGAGTAATTACTCATTGTCCCCAAATAACTATCTCCTAATTTAATTGTTAGCGTAGAGTAAGATTTAGTTTAAGTTGTAATTTTTTGCTTATATGATAAATTTTTCTAAGACCTGTTTTTAGCCTGAAACACAGGTCACTATAGTTCAGGCAAAATGTTAAATATATGTACTATTATATAAGATTTATTTATAGTATGTTATTTGAAATAAATAGATATACAGTCAATTTGGGTAACTTTGAATTACCTTGTATCTTTGAATAAAACTGGTTTAAAGATTTTTTATTTTATTCCTTGGAATTCCTATACAATTTAAAACGGTATCTACGTTGAATGGATCGACCTTTAGATACCGTTTTAAATTGTATAGGAATTCCAAGGAATAAAATAAAAAATCTTTAAGCCAGTTTTATTCAAAGTTACAAGGTAATTTAAAGTTACCCAAATTGACTGTACTTAAAATTGTAAAAAAATATTAAAACCATACTTAAAAATGTGTTCCCATAGCCCATTGTATTTATTGTCTGTCTGTATTGTGATCAAAATTATTATTGTAAAACTGTGCTTATTGATTGGAATATAAATTGTAAGAGAAAGTACACAAGATATTATAAAAATCAATGATTTCATTACTCGGCTAGTCCCTTTTCCTCACTTTTTGATGCACTCTTTCCGACATATATATCTATCCATCTATCTAAAATCATTAGTACTCACTCGATGACAGCGATCTTCAGATAAATCCCAGACTCGAGGATGATCTCGTGCGCTTACTGGATGGTGAGGGTGGAAGTTACAAAGTAATTCGAAGTTACCCAATTGACTGTATATATTTTATAATTTTAATAAGATTAGGCTTAATGACCACGCTTGCCTAATGCGGACCTGTTATTTACTGGGAATCTTTAGACTGTGTCAAACTCAACCCATTGAGATGATAATATGTCTTAACAGACAAACGTTCCGGCAAATATTAAGCTTGATGTCTCATGGTAACACAAAGATCTTTTGATAGTAGGCAATTACGTCTGTCTGTCTGTCAGGCTGAGATTGAGAAGGGTTGTTTTAATCTATCTTCTATACATTAATAAAAGAAAGTCATGTCCCACTTAGAACCAGCGGGGCCATTTATGCTGGATGCCTCAACATAACACCATATTATGCTAACACCTGAAGAGTACAGGGGAAGAAAGATCATTGTTTTTTGAGAAAACTGTCAATGTTTATTTCTTTTTTCAGTCGTTATTTACAAACATTCTAAAGTATTTTTTGTGCTATGATATTATGTGTTATAAAATCGAATAACATTAATTCAGATTTTAGCTAAATTACAAATATTATGTAAGATTGATTTATCCAAACAAAGTGTGAAAATTACAAAAATGGACTATGATCTTCCTTCCTCTTTGCACTGCCTGGTTTCACGGAGAATGACACTGTGTGTCCTTTTTTTATTTTTTCTCCTCATGTTTTCATGTTTTATTATTATTATTGTGATTTTCATTTTATTCGTTTTCTTTTGTTTCATTTTTTTTCTTTTTTTTTGGTTAATCATTCTTCAGTTTGTGTTTGTATTTAATGCGCGTAAGTTAAAGAACACAATAAATACAAAGGTATTTATTTTGTTCTGGTGTCCAAATTAATAGACGTACCCCGGCTTCGCACGGGTGCAATATTATACATGTGTAATATAAAAACCTTCTTTCTGAATTATATATACTATCTATTAAAAAACGCCTTTAAATCCTATGCCTACGCAACGGATTTAAAGGCTTGGATTTATAACTATAAATTTTAAGCATAGATAGGAAATGACAGTTTTGACCGTGGGAGAGCCACGCTTCGGCATGAATGGGCCGGCTCGACCGAAGTGACCATACCATGGCCTTACAGAAAACCGGCGTGTAGCAGCACTGTGCTGTGGTTGGTACCGTGAGTGAGGGTACCGGAGGTCCAATCCGGGGGAAAGGGGGTTTCAAAGGCTGGCAGCGCACTTGTGACTCTACTGGTGTTGTGGGTGTGCGGCGGCAATCCCTTGCCATCAGATGATCTGTCAGCTCGTCTGCCACCTATCACATAAAAAGATTTCCGGGATGTAAATATAAAAAATAACAGTGTACACCGTCATCAGTGCGTCCTACCCGTCATGACATACGGAACCGAAACGTGGACACTTACGGTACGGCTGGTCCACAAGTTAAAGGTCACTCAGCGGGCTATGGAACGAGCAATGCTCGGCGTCTCTCTCCGAGATCGAATACGAAATGAGGTGATCCGGCAGAGAACCAAAGTCATCGACATTGCTCAGCGGATTAGCAAGCTTAAGTGGCAGTGGGCTGGGCATATTAGCCGCTGAAAACCGATGGGGTAAATGAGTTCTAGAGTGGAGACCGCGTCTTGGCAAACGTAATGTAGGGCGCCCTCTGGCTAGGTGGGGGGACGATCTGCGCAGGATGGCTGGCAGGAGCTGGATGCGAGAAGCCATGGATAGATCACAGTGGCGAACAATTGGAGAGGCCTACGTCCAGCAGTGGACTGCGATAGGCTGATGATGATGGTGTACACCGTTATTTATTATCGTTTACATCCCGAAATTCTCATAATAGGTATCGTGAATAAAGTCCATTTAGCATGTTATATTAACAAAATAAGCGAAGAACCGATGTAAAAGATAACAATAATAACGGTGTACATACGTAGGTACGTAACTGATCGTTGTAAAAATAGTACAGTGGTGATTAAAAAAAGTTGAGAACCACTGCAGCACAATTATTCCCCGATTTACAGTTTCTTAGAAACGCCTGATATTAAAAAACCGGCCAAGTGCGAGTCGGACTCGCCCATGAAGGGTTCCGTAGCAGCAAGTAAGATATATGGAAGGTCAATTGCGGTTTACGGTTTATAACGTATTAAGAAAAACTACTAACTATATCTACTTTAAACCATCATATATATTTTTAGTTTTATAAAATGATTTATTATAGAAGTGGGGGGAAGGGGGGCAAAATTTACCTCTTTGGGAGCGTCTCTTGCGCTCTTGCGCAAAGTATTGTGTTTAGAAAAAAATGATGTTAAAAACCTCTACATCATTTTTAAAGATCAATTCATAGATACCCCACATGTATAGGTTTGATGAAAAAAAAAATGAGTTTCAGTTTCAATTATGGAGATTTTAAATTTTTTTTTATTTTTTCCAATTTTTATGTAAAAATCGTAATGCGGTTAACAAAATACATCTAATCACCAAGTTTCAATAGTATATAGTTCTTATAATTTCGGAGAAAAGTGGCTGTAACATACGGACGGACGGAAACACAGACAGACATGACGAATCTATAAGGGTTCCGTTTTTAGCCATTTGGCTACGGAACCCTAAAAAGTACAATTCTTCTGAACGCGGGACATTATCTTTCTAGATTGAAACAATAGAGTACAAATGTAAATAAATGTATATTTTTTTGCCTATTTTAATAACCAAGGAACAATAACATTTTTTGTGAGAATTCTATTTATAGTGTGGGTAGTTTTTCTTATTGTGTTCTATTTCTGTTGTAAAATGATTAAATGTAGGTATGTGTATGCGCCGGAAGTTAGAGGGCGCCGAGAGCCCCTCGCTACACATAGAGCCTCCACTGTAACGCTCCGCAAGGAGCGGGCGCGAGTACTGTTCGTTCCCCTCATCTTAGCGACTAACCAAATCCAAAGTAATCAAAGCTGCCCATGAACATCCGCAAAATCAGAGATGGCTAATGTGTTGCGGGCCAGCTCCTAAACCGGATCTATTTTAAACAATTTTATTTATTAAATAACCATTCACAAATATTGGGTCCGTTTTGTACGCGAAAAATTGATTCACGCCAAAATCTATTTTGCCTTTCGTCCACGTCTTATGCCGCCACTGAGGATACGCATTGGCAGCTTAAGCTTAACATCTTGTGACACAAAGTGACACATCTCTCGAGCAATTAATCAATCTAAAAAGATCTATTCTGATCGACAATCAATCGCGCATCCATCACGCGCGCGCTCGAGCGGTGCGCTGGCGCTGGACTTGCGCCAGCGCACTCATACATACACACATGCATGCATAGATACACACAAATATGCAGGGTGTATTGGTAAACAGTTACAGCACTTTGAACACCACATCTACCAACCATTTTGTACAATGTGAATTGAGACAACATCATATACATTGCCCAGGTCCCAAACTAAGGTTTTCCCTTGCACTATGGAAACCAGGAACAACGAAGGTACCACAAACACCCAGAGCCAACACAAATATCAGTTTCATCAACAAACATTTGTGTTGGTCCGGAAATCGAACCCGTGACCCTTGCGTCTCAACGGGCGCACAAACCACTACGCTAAACGGGTCGTCAAATGTTTATTCTATGACTTTTGGAAATAGGCTGGTTGACTGATTCTCAATTAGATATAACATCGAAAGAGAAAGAAAAAAATTGGTAAAACAATATTTATTAGAGTTAGGAAAATCATCTTTTACCAAGGATTTGGGGTTTTGCTCGATTGTTCCCCCAGCGATTACCTAACAGTTTATAAATATAAATAAATAAATATTTCACAACATCACATACAGTGATGTCAGAGTCAGATCAAATGATCTGACTCCGCCTCAGCTCAAGCACCTGTGTTACGGATATCTTTACAGATAATGTTAAGTCCCTAGTAAATAAAACTGATATGTGTTTATAAATACAAAAAGAGTTAATTATGTATAATTATGGAATAGGGTTTATCCCGTATAATTATATTAAATAAATAAATAAATATCTGAAATAACAGCGGAATTACGAGTATATACATTCAATACTTTTCTTTTGTAACTAGATACTTAGGGCCGATTTCACCGTCGAAATTGAACGCTTAAACGCGAACAATGCTAGCGAAAACAAAGGAAACGGAACTCAGTTTAGCGCGTAGACCGAGTTCTAGTGAATTTCAACGGTGAAATCGGCCCTTATTATAAAACATGGAAAACACCCAGATCAATACAAATAGTAATGTTCATGCATACAAATGTTAGTGCTGTGCTGTGCCCAGCGAACTCCGTTTCGTCCCAATTGTTATTTTTTATTTGGATATAACGGGATGGAAAATATCCTACGGACCGTCTCCTGGTTTTAAACTAACTCTTCACCAATTTTCAGTCAAATCAGTACAGCACTTGTTGAGTTTTTAATTTTCTTTTTGAAAATAGATATATATATATATATATCAGTGGCGAAGAGTCCATACAACCCTATTCCCGTCGGCTTCCCTTACGAAAAATCGAATCTATGGGCCAACGATATTTTTATCTGTTAAATTCACTTAGTGTCACACTTAAATAGTTCGAATAGTTTGAATTATAGACTTAACGCCTACAAAATTTGATGAGCAACGCAAATAATGCAGGTGGCAAGCCGGTAAAATACCGAGTTACTTCTTCATACTACAAATTCTCATACTGAGCATCTGTCCTTTTCATTTATGTGTATAGATCGTCATGTTCCGTCTCGTTTTAGCACGTGCAAATTTACTGAGAAATATAACTCGATGCCTATCGGCTTGTTATAGAGATAGGTTAATTAGCAACGCACAGGTGCAAGCGAGAAAGAAGTAGGATTGTAATGATTCCGAATTAAGAATGAATGTAGCACGGTATTAAATCATGACAGGAGCGTACTATATTTTTATTTCCCTTGCTTTTTAGTTTTTATTTAATGGCGGATAATGCTAATTGTAAACAACTTGTTGCTTTCGTTTTGTCGAATTTTATTTGTTTTGGTGTTGAATTGTGGTGGATTGGATTAATTTTTGTGTTGTGTGTTGTGCTGATCTTAATGTCGGTCGTCGGTTAAAAATGTCATTAATACTGATATATTGTTGTCGCACAGATTATTTGCTATCAAACAAGAGTTCGTTCTCTAAGTTTTGAAAACAAAAAACATGTAGTAAAATTAGGCCGCGCCAATAAAAATATATTTTTTTTCGACTTTAACATATGACCGTGGGATAGCCACGCATCGGCATGAATGGGCCGGTTCGATCGTATTGGTACCACGACCTCACAGAAAACCGGCGTGAAGCAGCACTGTACTGTGTTTCGCTGCGTGAGTGGGGGTACCGCAGGTCCAAGTCGGGGGAAAGTGGGGTTTAAAGGTTGGCAGCGCACTTGTGACTCCAATGATGTCGCGGATATCCATGGGCATGTTGAGCATTTTGGTAAGTTAATTCCATATTCCGGCTTCCCTTTTGAAAATATTCACCCTTCGCCACTGATATATATATATATATATATATATATATATTATATATTTTAAGTGATAGGTGGCAGATGAGCAGACGAATCACCTGATAGTAAGCGATTGCCGCCTGCCCATGGACACCCGCGACACCAGTGGAGTGGATTAAAATTTTTAGCTACTAGTGCGCTGCCAACCTTTAAAACCCCCAGTCCCCCTGAATTGGGCCTCCGTGCCCTCACTCACGCAGCGAAACACAGCACAATGCTGCTTCACGCCGGTTTTCTGTGAGGCCATGGTATCACCCCGGTCGAGCCGGCCCATTAATGGCGAAACGTGGCTCTCCCACGGTAAAAGATATATAGATTAATGAATAAAATACTCCGTCTGCCGTGAGTCTTCTATAAACCTATTCTATAAATCTCCCATGAGATTCGTTTTCACAAACCCTTCCATATGTTCATTGTTTTCTTTACGAATACGTACGCAGAATGGAGTCGAATTTACTTACGATGAGTATTCCATTCCCGACCCCAACTTATAGCTAATGCAAATTGAATTACGGCCTTTGTAAGCCATGTCAAAAAGGTCTAGCCTTTTTAAACATCTTAGGGACTGATTGCTCTTACGGAGGGCTGCTAAAATCACAATGGAATTTAGGATTTGTTATCATACATTTGACTACGCGAAGTCTCTACACGCCGGCTAATATTTTAGGTGGCCAATTTAATACTCAACTCAACTCAAAAGTAATAATAATAATAATTCTCACAACAACTCATACGTTGACCTGATTCCGTACTAAGTAGCTTAAGCACTTGTGTTACAGATATCAGACAACAGAGGAACACAAATATATACTTAAATACATATATTACACCCAGACTCTGAACAAACACAAGTGTTCATCGCACGAATGTTTGTCCAGGGTGGGGATCGAACCCACGACCCCGACACGCGTAAGAGGCAGGGTCAATTGCGCTATCCGGTCAGTAAAAAAAAGGGTTTATTGCATTCATGAATGTTACTCATAGGAGGTATTAAAATAATTACCCTTTTGGGCATAACACAAAAATATTACTTGGTAAGGTGCAATGGACATTTAGCAAAGAATTATGATCATGGTGTCTACGTTTTATTTTTTAATGTAGTCATTATCATATTAGAAAACTCTTTTTTTTCTTATTTGGAGTTGATTTGATTATGTAGTAGGTAAAGTATAATAATTATTTAGATTTTATTGCTAATAAGATCAATATTATTATTATAGTGTGAAGTTTTTGTCATCAAAATATTCGGCCAAACTATAGTAGCATTTTTTTAGGAGTTTTTTTTTAATCGTTTTTATAAATTTATCTGAGTTTACTTCTATTCTTAAATTATTAGGTAGATAATGTGAATGTTTAATTGGCTAACCACGTAGGACAGTTTATAAAGCACAAGTGTGTGTGCAAATGATGATGGGTGGTTGATTCGATGACGAATGACAGGGACGTATGGAAAAGGAAAACATACTGCGCCGACCCCAGATAACCTGGGAAAAGGCCAGAGTATGATGAGGATGATGATGAAGCGTGTGTGCAAATACCAGTTTTTGCAGCAGACGAGCAGATCGCCTGATGGTAAGCGATAACCGCCCATAGACACCCGCGATACCAGTGGAGTCACAAGTGCGCAGCCAACCTTTAAACCGCTTTTCCCCTGGATTGGGTACGCTACCCTCACTCACGCAGCGAAACACAGCACAGTGCTGCTTCACGCCAGTTTTCTGTGAGGCCGTGGTATCACTCCGGTCGAGCCGGCCCATTCATGCCAAAGCGTGGCGCTACCACGGTCACGGTTTTATTCCCTTGCCAGTGGTACATGATGTTCCATATTATAATTTGACATTTTACCTTTATGACATCTAATTACACATTTTTGGCTCGACCCTGAAACATAGGACCGCGAGCGCAAATTGGTCTTTAGGTGACGGGTAGGACACCCTAGCGACGCCAATCGATTTTAATTTTTAGCTACTAAACTGGATCTATTTTTAACAATTTCGGGGTTACAACCTCTCGGCAAACATACTATTTATTAAATAACCATGCACAAATGTTGAACGAAAAATTGATTACCGCCAAAAGTGGCTACTTTTGGCGTAATAAGTGTTTGCCGAATCGCTTGCCGTCGCTAGTGTGCCCTTAACTCTGAAGTGCTGTACCGGGCACGTTATAGCCAATTATTGAAATTCAAGACCAATAACAGAAGAACGGTTTTTCAATAATAAGGGAGAAATCACACAAAAAATATAGGCGTAAACCAAAACCTCCTTATTATTATTTTTTTTATATGATAGGTGGCAGATGAGCAGATGGATCGCCTGATGGTAAGCGATTGATTGAAGCGGCGACACCTCCTTTAAACTCCCATTCCCCCGGAAATTGGATATTGAGACTATTTACCCAGCAACTTGTGTTATATGATTGCATACACTACATGCATTATTCACATGAGTATACACAATATTGTGCATAGAGTAACTTAGACATACTGAGATAGAGACATCAGTCGGCTAGCCAGTGCTAGCGCCATCTAGAGGAAAACCAAGTAATGTGGTAAAATGAATCGACAGAGCTTTTGCTTTTGGGTCGTTCTTCTTTTTTATCGACAATGAGCCAAACTTACAATTCAAAATTTAACTTTTATATAACAGACTACAAATGATAAATAGTATGTCCTAAATATTCGTAAAGTACTACTTTATATATGGACTAATACATGATGTAAAATCTAATTGATAAAGAAAACTTTTAGATTGAAATGAACACCTCCGTCACGTCCCCCGAAATTAGTGCCATTTACACCTCTGTCACGCTTTATATATTTTTTTACAAAGTTAAATCATGCTAAACTATCTACGAGGTGATAAAACAATGTCATTATATCATGGTAAATTAGGAATATCTTGATGGTGTAACTTATACTTTTTTTATAATTAATTACTTCATAGGTTACTGAGGACGGGCTCATTGTCGATAAAAAAGAAGAACGACCCTTTTGCGGTTTTGCGCACACACTTGAGTAGGTATCTACTATAGATAGATAGATATTCTTTATTGCACAAAAATAAAATACAATCATGATACAACAACAGCAACAGACAATACAATAAGACATTATAATATAATATAGTATATTCTGCATACGTGGCTAATCGTTGAATTGGCTGCCGTAGCCGAATCGATGGGAGGTAACTTAATTAGGTAATAATATACCTAAATAAGTGTTTACCTACCTACGTTGTAAGCTAAGTATTTTTATCATTATGTTTTATTTCGTAGAGAAATCTGACCTCTGCTCTACATATAAGTATCGAAAAGATTGTATGAGCAGTGTAACCAACTTAGAATTTTCAGTGCTAGATTTAACACTATTTTCATGAATCTAACATTCAAACCACACATTTAGGACTTAGCACTATTTATTAAAACATATCAACGGCGAACGATTTTCGTTATTATTAAATATTTTATTCCCCATAACTATGTATAACACAGTAGGAATATTACACACACTTATTATATGTATTTATACCGTCCGCGCATCATAGCAATCAGGGCTCACATAATACCAGCGCCATGGCCTACAGGAAGGTATCCCTACCCCTTCCTTAAGTCGTGGCTTTAGCTGAGTGAGCTCCTTTTTGTATGCACCGCGACACACTTGGACACAATGTAGGTATATATTGCCCGCCTTAAATATTTTAACTTGTAGGATTTTTTTTGTTTATTTTTCCTTTGTTCTAATGTGTTGTTTTTACTGGTATAAACATCAGAAGTTTGTTTGTTTTTTGTTCTTCATTTGTAATGATGTGTGTCGTGTGTGTTTAACAAATAAATGTTTTTTATCTTTATCTTTATCAATAATAGGTCTTCTTTATCTTAGCTTGTAGCTAAACACTTTTCTAATATCTAATAAAGGACCCCGTAATTGCAAATTAGGTCAAGGCTGAAAATTCATAGTCTAAAATCAAAATCCCTGGACATTTAACTGAAATCATGTTCCATACTTTATATCCACTATTTTTGGATTTGCTTTACTTGATGGTAATCGATAGTTGTCGCCCAAACCCGCACACTCGCAACACCCGTGCAGTGGAAATTCTTAAGGTGACGGGTAGAGCACACTAGCGAAGCCAATCGATTTTAATTTTTAGCTCCTAAACCGGATCTGTTTTAAACAATTACGGGGTTACAACCTCTCGGCAAGCACTTATACTATTTATTAAATAACCATGCACAAATGGGGATCCAACATTTGTACACGAAATATTGATTCACGCTAAAAGTGGCGGTAATCAATTTTTCGCGTATAAAAACGGACCCAACGTTTGTGAATGGTTATTCAATAAATAGTATAAGTGTTTGCCCAGAGGTTGTAACCCTGAAATTGTTTAAAATAGATCCGGTTTAGTAGCTAAAAATTAAAAACGAACGGTGTCGCAAGTTATTTATGTAGTAATTAAAAAATATATGTGTATTTTATTTGTTATGTAAGTATGTTAGACTGTAAGTTATTTATTATATGGGCCAATGAAATATTTTGAATGTATTTTGTTGCCTGAAATAAACGAATTAATATTATTATTATTATAGTTAGGGCTACCCGTCGAATCTAGCACAATATTCTCCTTAGTTTGTGATCTAGCACTATTTGGCAGACATTTGGCACCTATTCTTGCTGTCAAGTTGGCAGCCCTAAGGTTTTGCTCCACCGTAGTACGATGCTAAAAAGGCTTTATTTTATAGTTTATTCCATATGTGGAATCAATAAACAGATCCGAGTCTTGTCGGTGGCCTAAATTACAGCCCGTCAAACCTTTTCCACGGTTATTGCGAGCATACGAGTACGTTTTATAGAATGGTAATAAACTCTACTGAGCTCTGAGATTTAGGACTATCCAGTATCTACATTGAAAGTGAAATATATTTGCCACGAATGGTGATTTTTCCGAACATCTAACGCATTTGGGCTCTCGGCCGAAGCGCCGAAGGCTGACGCAAATATTCGCCTTAGATTATTCGGTGTCACTTCTAGAACAAAGCTCGTTCGCTCGCATCAATATTTATTTTCTTAATTAAGGTATATAAACAGAGTATAATCGTAAAGTAACATAGTGAATGAGGTTAAACATTTTTTTTTCTAGACAATACTCCATAACATATGTACACAGCATGGTTATTTTATGATAAAATTATGCAAATAACACAAAAGTATAAGATTTAAAAATTTGAATGTTGGAAAAAAAAAAAAGGAATAAATTGTAGACAAATGTTATTATAATGTTAATTTGGGAACGAAGAGAAATCACTCACAATGAGTTCAGTAATAACTTTTTATATTTATTAAATTTGGGATCAGAAATATCTAAGTCTTAGCCACTTTTAGTCAATTCATTATAGGTGCGACACATTCTTACGAGGGGACTAAAATAAGACTTGTTGTTTCTATATACTTGTATAGAGAAAGTGTTGGGGCAGCGGGATCTATAGTATGTATTAATGTTGATAGAAGCCAGAAGATCAGGAGCATGGATGGCACTATGGAGTATCTTATGTAGACATAGAAGATCATATCTTTTGCGCCGAGAGGACAGGGGAATGACACTAAATTTGGATAACCTCTGATAGTGTAGTTTGACAGAGACCGACCCAGATTATGCTTAAAGCATAACGAAAATCGTTTTTGTTGATGCCTATCCTCATGGCTGCCAATGGAATGGAAGTTTAAATGTTCGCAGCACTTTAGTGACTCTACTTGTACTGCCAGTGTCTATAAAGGGGACAACCCACCACCTAAGTATTACATAAAAATAAAGTTTAAAAACTAAAACCTGACTACCAAAAGTTCGGAACAAGAAAATTGTCTCTGCTGAAATTATTATGCAGTATCACCGTGGTCTTTTTCAGTTATGTAAATAAAATTACATATTTGAAATATGCTAAAAAAGCTATTACATTTGATATCTCACACGGTACCTACCGTCAAGCAAAATTTTTTTTAGTTACTTACTCCATGTCTCCTAGAGGGCGCTGTAGTCAATTTAACGTGACGTCATGTCGCCTATAACCAGAAGACATTCAAGACGCTTCTAACGACATCTCATTTGTTCAAATATGATTACTGGTTTAGAAGTTATGAGGGAACAAATGAACAACCATACATACATACATACAGGTCAAAATCATAACCCTCCTTTTTGCTTCGCCGTATTCGGGTAAACAAACATTTATGTACCATAGCAAATATAAGTTAATGTTTTTTGGTTCTTTCTATTTTATTTGACGGGCCGTTTGGATCAATGGTGGTAAACGCTGCTTCTAGTGCAAGGGTTGCGGGTTCGATCCCGGCACAGCACAAACATTTGTGAGCATGAACTTATGTCTGTTTGTATTGATGTGGGTGTTTTCTATGTTTTCTAAGTATGTAGTTACAAAAGAACGCCCTGTTGATCTAGTGGTTTAAGTACTGGGTCGTGATCTCAGGGTCCTGGGTTCGATTCCCGGTTCGAGCGAAAAGTATGTTTCGAATTTTTCGAACATAGCTCGGGTTTGTGATCACCAATCCGCATTTGGCAAGCGTGGTGATTAAGCCTAATCCCATCATAGTAGTGATGACTTGATTTCTATGATGGAGGCCTTTGCCCTGCAGTGGGACAGTTTATAGGCTGATTAAATAAAATAAATAAATAACAAAAGAAAAGTATTAAATGTATATACTCGTAATTCCACTTTTGTTTCAGATATCCGTGACACAGGTGCTTGAGCTATCTATCTCGGAGTCAGATCAATGTATGTGACGTTATGAAATATTTATTTATTTATATTTATACATCTATAAGCTGTAACGGAACCGTGTGCGTGTTTCGATTCGCACTAGACCGGTTTTTAGCTGTAACTCGACGCTACCTCCACTCCATTATTTTCCTTTGGATCGGTTCTTTTATTATGTTTCACAGAATCACTGCGCGAATAAGCATCGCCATTCTAGGAATATAAGGTTTCATTTGGATGTTTTATTTATATTGCTTTATTTTTTACTACAAAAGTCGAAAGTTAATTTGCTGTAATGCAATAACCAAATGATAGGGGTATTTTTCCGGTAAAGTTACTTCCGGCTCATTACCATCTGATCATCGTGATCACCAATCTGCATTAGGCAAGCGTGGTGATTAAGCCTAATCCCATCATAGTAGCGATGACTTGATTTCTATGATGGAGGTCTTTGTCCTGCAGTCGGACAGTATATAGGCTGATACTATAACTAGGTACCTCTTCTACCAACCATTTTAGTAACATCTTATTACGACTTTTGTTATTTGTCGAACATTTTTTCGACTCCACATACTGATTGACCAAGTCGACCGGCTTTTTTTTTTTTACTGTAGATAGGTAAGCGTTTGACCATATTTCACCTGATGGTAAGTGATAATATGGTCTAAGATGTAGCACGATTACCTAGAAGATACCTATTCACTCGCGCTTTGAAAACCCCCAAATTGTAGCCACTAGGGAACACCCCTTCAGGCAACTGATTCCACTGTTTCGCAGTACGAATAAGGAAACAGGATTCAAACCTCTTTGTGCGGACTTTTGGTATTTCTACCATGTACTGGTGTCGAAAAATTTGTATGAAAAGTTGTTTTTTTTTATGCGAACTTCCTAAAGTACATGCATGCATGAATGGTGCATGCTAGAATTCTACATGTTAAGAAGGCGCGTTCTTATTTACCGAGATAGCATCGCCTTATCCATCGGTTATACCTATCATATCACCGATATTCCCGGGTTCGATCCCGGGTCGGGCCAAAAATGAGTACGTAAGTTTTTAGTAAGAAAACAGGCCGGAGTCTGGAAGTTGGCGGTCTTGTACCCCCGCGTCTCGGAAAGCACGTTAAGCCGTTGGTCCTACGCCCAATCCCTCTCCGGTCGTGTCACGCTGGTGTCCCATCGGAATATGAGGGCAAGGGAATATAGAGTGCACTTGTTTTTTTTTATGTTATAGGTGGCAGACGAGCAGACGGATCACCTGACGGTAAGCAATTGCCGCCGCCCATGAACACCCTCGACACCAATGGAGTCACAAGTGCGCTGCCAACTTTTTAACCCCGCTATCCTCCGGTACCCTCACTCACGCAGCGAAACACAGCACAGTGCTGCTCCACGCCGATTTCTGTAAGGCCGTGGCTGTCACTCTGGTCGAGACGGCCCATTCATGCCGAAACGTGGATCTCCCACGGTCGACAAAAGCAAAATTTAGTCTGTTTGCGCAAACACTTTGAGCAGTATAATATATCCTGCGTAGGTGGCTGATCGTTGAGATTGCCCGCCTTAGCAGAAATCGGTTGGAAGTTATATTATTATCGATCCAGTGAAAGAAGAATGGATTCTTGTAATAACTGTCGGTATGTACCTACGACAAACAGTATTATAATATCTGTGGACAAACAGAACCTTTGAATATGTGTCTTAGAAACTACGAGGGTCGGAAATATTAGAGTACGTAGGAAGGACTCGGGCGGTAGTGTTGTCCAAAATCAAGACTAAATACAGCCAGAAGCAAGACCAAGAGTTTCCGTGGAAGAACTACATTTCGACATGAAAGACTTCACAGAAAACTGGCGTGCGGTTCTGGAGTGGAGTGGAGGTACCAGTGGCCCAATCCAGGGGAAAGGGAGTAGGTAAAGTTTAGTAGCGTACTTGTGACTTCACTGATGTTGGGTGTCCATGGGCGGCAGCCATTGACTGCCTTCAGGTGATCTGCCTGCTCTTCCGCCTCCTCCTCTATCGCATAAAAAAGACATAACGTTACAAGATGTGTCGGGTTTCGGTGAGCTTGTAAGCAGTATTGGGGGGGGGGGGGGGGGGCAACATTTTGTTTGCTTGAAAACGAAACGCATTTTCGGGGAATTACCTACAAATAAATGCATACGGTTAGTAGGGTTGCCGAGCTGGGACAAAAAAATCGAAAAATGTTTACGTAAGCATGGGGGGAGGGGGTAAGAGCATTGCTTACTTTTGCTGACAAGTTGGGGGGAGGAGTTACATAACTGTAATAAATCTGCTTACGTAATACTTAAACGTCCCCCAAGACCAGAATCAAGACTCGAGGTCTCGACTCGTTCGCGCGACTCGGGCAGCTAGTGATTGTGTGGGTTGTCGATTCTAGGAACTGAGAATAGAACTCACCATGTGAGAATAGAATATACAGTAGAGTAATAATACTCTGAAGAGAACTAAGAATGGGTTTTGCGAAACCACTTGAATAAAGGCCTTTATCCGTCGATACTTAAATCTATGGTATGACGTCAGATTTGTATTAAATGACAGCGCTATTACCACAGAATATAGCAATTATCTGAATAAGACTGGTTGAATCGGCCCTCAGAGTCTTAGGCCGTGCGCTGCGTTAAGCGGGTGCACGTCGCTGGCGTCCGCGCGGCGTGCTGTTTCATGTCATCTCCAGAGAGCAGCGCTGCGTGAAGCGGGTCTCCCGGCGCTGCGATAAAAAGAGGTCGTTGCGAATATCTGCGACGGGCTATTTGTCCGCGACGAAGCACGGCGCGGATGCCCGCGACGAATGCCCGCACCGGATGTCCGCGACGTGCACCCGCTTAACGCAGCGCACGGCCTTACAACTAATAGGGAATTTTTCATTCTTTCATCACTTTACGGTTTCATACATTTAAAAAACTTTAACGTTAAGATAAGATAAGACTGTGTAGGTATCGCAAAAAAGATTGATATAATTTTTAATTGTTTTGGTTGATTAAAATAGTAACAAATTAAATGTAAACAAGAAAATACAGTAAAACGTTATACTTTTTAATTTATGAAATCTTGAAGGTCAGACGGCAGTCAATTCATCGGACTATCGTCTGCGGTATTTCCGGACCGATACGACCTGCAAATCTTCAAGAAAAAGATCGTGTTTCTTTTTAAAAGGTCGGCAGCGCACTTGTGACTCATCTGCTGTTGCAGGTGTCCATGGGCGGTGGTGCTCGCTTACCATCAGGTAATTCGTCTGCTCGTCTGCTCTCTATCTCATAAAAAAATACCAGACTTACCAATTCCTAGAACATGGTCAAAAGATACTGATGTCACCGGATGTGAATATTCAGATGGGGGTATTGATGGTTCCAACACTAGGATGGCCGTTAAGTATCAAAACCGTTTTTGTAAAAATAAATTGCAGTTTTAAAACTAAAGTTAGTTGCAGATTTTCTAATAATATCAGTTTGTAATACAGGGTGTTTGTGCAAACATTTACATCCTTTTAACCACGTATTCTATCAACCATTCAGAACACCATTTTTTCTATGATTTTTGGAAATTCGCATAAAACAATTCAACTTTTCATATAAAGTTAGTCACGCGACTTCGTCATCATTTTGTAAAGTCGAAACATTTCTGGATGATTTTTCAAATGTCTATACGACTTTCGACAGAAACATTGTTCAGAATAAAATAAATAAATATTTCACAACATCACAAACATTGATCTGACTCCGAGATAGGTAGCTCAAGCACTACTCCTGTGTTACAGTTATCAGAATCAACAGCGGAAGTACAAATATATACTTCCTTTAACCCCATTTATATATAATAAATTTCTTTGGCTTTTCTTTAACTTTTTTTTTCTTTAAGAATGTATTATAGAAGATGTTGTTAAAGGAATGTAAAAGATTACCGATACACGCTGTATGATCTGAGTAATTTAGTTCAATTTAATTAATGTCTAGAGACAGAGAGATGATAATATAATATATTCCAGTTAGATTGTATAATCCGTCTTATTATAAAACGGCTAGCTTTTATCAAAAACAGGGCCGTTTTGAAATGCGGCAATTCACTGAATTTTAATTGCGATACGCTTTTCAATAAGCGGACCCCGGGCTCCGAAGTGCCACCTTGGGACGCAACCGGGACAAAACACCGGGACGTCCCAGGTTCGATCCCCGGTCGGGGTCAAAAATTTGTACCTAAGTTAAAACCTAGGTACGGTAAGAAATTCTTAGTGGCAGCTGGATGTTAGCGTTCCTGTACCCCCGTGCCTGGGGGTGCAGGTTAAGCTGTTGGTCCTGCACGCGATCCCTCTCCGGTCGTGTCACATTAGTGTCCCATCGGAACCTTCATATCCCAAAAATAAATAAAAGCGCGCCCATTTTCGACATTGGTAAACATCGGCCATTTTGAATATACCAAAACATGAGGTAGAAATTTAAATTTCGCCGTCGTGTGGCTAAGAGATCGATGTCTGGAATCAAATGGTTGATAGTTCATACTCGAGTGGGGCCTGCAGTCTTTTTCAACTTTTATTCAGTATTTTGGGTTAATAGAATTCAGCTACAGCGCCATCTAGTAAAGTATTTAAACATTAACAACTCAATTGTTCTTTCTGTTCTGCTGATCTAATGGTTGGTATTGAATTGGATTTAAGCAGTAAGAGGGTTGGTTAAAAAGTATATCACTCAATATTTATGACAGCACTGACAGACAGAGGGTTGTATGGAAGTGCCGACTCTTAAAACGTAGTGATTTTATTCTCTTTGGAACTAAAAACTGTCAAAAAGCCTTAATATGCTTTAAAGAGAGATTGATATAAAATGGCTAGCCATCTTGAATGACGTATGGCGCCGAATACATTCCGACTGTTTTTTATTCAGTCGCATTCAATCCATCTAATCTTTGAACCGTCACAATTCAAAAACAGCCCTGTTTTTTATAATAGCTAGCCGTAATGTAATTCGGCGGATTTCACAATTCGACTGCGACATAAATATCAATGTCATGTCTAGAGCGGCTTTACTAACGTGAGGTAAACAATTCCTTACAACTTTACATAGAGTAATTAATGCATTATCCTTGTATAGTACGTGTTCCATTAATTACGTAATAATTAGGTACAGTGAGAGCTTTGTATTTCAAAGGAATTAGTAATTTATTATCATCTCGTCTCTGTGAGCTATTATTCTCGGTTGCGTCCAAAGCTGACTCTTTGGAGCCGGAGTATTCTTAAATATTAGATAGGTTCTGAAACGTGTAACCATGATTCGGTTGGTCTGGTTCCGCTCAAGGGTAGCGATGGTCAGACGGGCAGTCGTTTCTCTATAATTACCAGATTCCCCAATCTTTATTTATTTATTTATTTATAGATACTTACACATACAGATTATAATCGCTACAAAACAGCAAACATGGCATAAATAATGTATCAATACGGGGATTAACACGATATTTATTATGTGAAACAACATTGTGTACTCACATATTTGGCTCGACGTTTCGGCTACGTTACAGCAGCCGTGGTCACGAGCGGACTATAAAAAAAACTATAAAAAAAAAAAACTATATGGCACAAATAACATATACAACCTGTGCGAATAAAGAATGGGATCAGAAATGGCGGCGCATCTATTCACTTCTCGCTCGCACACTATTTACGTCTATACTCGCACTCGTGGGGTGGAAATAACATTACTCTTAAACAATAACAATCTATCACCGCTGAGTGGGAATTAAGGAGAAGAGGAATGCTGGGCTTTCACGAAATTCGTCACAGACTTTTTATATTGAGCGAAATTTGCGTTAAAAATATCTATGTCCCTTCCACTACTCGCCACTTCATTATTACTACGGCATATTCTAACCAGTGGACTATAATATGAGGTGTTGCTCTGTTCTGTTCTGAATTATGAACCAAACGTACCCCGGGCTCCTGAGCGACAGTTTTGGACGCAACCGGGAATCACACACTAAGACGAGGAAGATGAGAAGGGGTCACAAGCGCGTTGCCAACCTTAGAACAAAATATGCATCAAATATGCCACGAATCAGCCGTGTAGTCCCGGCAGAGTAGAATAGGCCACCCTCACTCTTACCGAGGTGTCGTAAAAGGCGACTAAGGTAAAGCTGCTGGCATGATCATCAGCACCCAGAGAAGGAAAACTCTGCATTTATATCAAAACCCTCGACAGCCCGTCTGCCAAGCGTGGTGAGTATGGCAATTACCCCTCATGTGATTGAGGGAGGACCGTGCCCCAGCAGTGAGGACTTAAATGGGCTGACAATGACGATGATGCCACGAACCAAAAAGTGTACAATAATTTTAACACTTCATACACTTCTTATAATATTTTATAACATTACACTCGAGAAAACTGTTACCAAAGTCGGCGTCCAATACTATCTTGAAATACAACATTCAATTATTCAACAGGGATTAGGCGCCGCATGAATGAAAAAAAAATACACGAGTCAATTTGAAAACCTCCTCCTTTTTTTGAAGTCGGTTAAAAAAGTCAAGTTGAGCATTAACAAAACCGCTTAACGCCGTACACACGATTATGTGTATTCTGCTAAAAAAACTTTACCTCCAGGCATGGTTATTACACGCTTGTGTTGTAGCATAAAATGCTTATGCAAAACACAGGGGCGAGGCCGTTTGAGCTCGCGTGGGGAACAAAATGTGATGATAAGGGAATATGTGACTTGGTGTTGTGAAGGTTAAACAGACGGGACAGGTCGTTTGAAACTGTAGATGAATAGATGAAGAGCTGAAGGGGCTCAGTGGATAAGAATGCGCCTTCCGAGAAGTGGTCGTGGTTCAAAACCGAGCATGCACCTCAAGATTTTTCAAATCTATGTAAATATTTCCTCAATTACGGCTGCAGCGGCCAATCTCACATGTATTATAGTGCTCAAGTGTGTGCGCAAACACAAGTGCGCTCTCTATTTCCTTACCCTTATATTCCGATGGGATACTAGTGTGACACGACTGGACGCATGGGCGCAGGACCAACGGCTTAACGTGCTTTCCGAGGCACGGGGGTACAAGACCGCCAACTTCCAGATTCTGGGTTGATACTAAGAATTTCTTACCGAAAACTTAGTTACAAATTTAACTTAATATATTAAAACTTTTAATACTGTCTTCTAAAATAGCGATATTGATATTTATAGTGAGTAAATTACTAACTTTAAGAAATGTATCTTAGAATATTTAAAAAATTCTATTGAAGAAGTCGTTGTGAGCAAATGAGCAAATGATTGCTGTGAGCAAATGATTCATCAATATTCGTAAACCAAAATCATCGTTTCATTTCATTACTTATTCATATCTTGACCATCAATAAAATTCTCTCCCCCCTGTTTCTAAAACTAAATCTGTGCTTTACCACGTCCCGTGTTAAGTTGTTTAAGATTCTATCTTATACATTTAAGGATAACATGAAGATACCAAAAACAAAAAAGTTGAAATATGCACAAATAATGATTTTAATTTTTATTTAATCTTAGTTTTCTTGTGTTTTTGTTCAATAAAAATATTAATGTTAAAAAAAAAATGTTTTAAACGCAAATCAAAATTGACACTTCAAAGTTCGCGCGGAAACGTTTACTGGCTTGATGTGACGTCACTCCCTACGGAACTGCACAAACATGACATTTGCATGTCTTCTTTTTCGTCTACTTGGTAGCCTTTTTTACAAACTCACCTGGTGGTAATCGATTGCCACTGCCCATGTACACCCGCTACGCCAGTGGAATTAAAAGTGTGCTGCCAACCTTTTAACAATATTTTCTCCCTTTAATTGGGCTTCTCGCTGGTTTCTAGTGAGGCTGTGGTTTCGGTCAAACCGGCACATTCACGTAAAATACTCAATTCTTTATGTCATACCATAGCATGGCTCTCCTAAGAAGAATGGGACGTCAGTTTTCCTAAAAATCGGGACATAGCGGAAACGTTGACATCACTACTTATGTCGCTTGCGCAATAACTTTAACTTATAGTGAAATAACAATAAATTAATTAGCGAGGGAGAGTAATCCAGTCACGTACGCAAAAAACCTTTTCCTACGCTTGATATAAAACATCTATCAACCTGTTCGTATACCTGTAGCACAGTAGATATATACGCTAAAGCAGTATGGACACTACGAACAAACGCTCGAATGACGCACGCACACATTACACGGATTCTTAGGTCCCATCGGAGTACAATCGCAGGAACTAAATTCAGGGTTGTCGGTTTTACTCGAGTGCCGCTTACTTTATTTTGGTAGAGAAAATAAGTTTTTCTTCGTTCTTTCTATTTTAATCGAAATTGACGTGTCTGCTGTAATTTACGAGTTAAGATCACAATTAGATGGTGGGACCTCACTGTGTCTTAGCCATAGCGGTCGGGTGCATGACCAATAGCTTAACGTGGTTTCCAAGTAACGAAACAAAAAGTTATGAAAAGAATGTGTCCATTTCGTGTAATATTTGCGTAGCTTTTTGCAACTTTAAAAATCATTTTGTGTACCTTTGTGTACGAATTTTGTATGCTAGTATTCTGCTTATTTCTTAAGAAATATCATTCGTTCTAATTTGTAACACGCACCAGATCATCCTTGTTGCACCTAGGACCCCGCGATCACGGCCCGGTACTTAAGCCAGTAGACCGACAAGACGATTTTGGGGTGGTAGGACTTGGGAGGATTATTTTATGGGGGGGATTAAATTTTGTAACTTCATGCTAGGGAAGGTAAAAATAATATTTTACAAAAATAAGAGGACAACCCTACACAGTAGGTAACTTTTTGTCAAAAATGGCGGAGTGTCGATATTGTTTTATCTATATTGTTTTATCCGTGGCTTCCCAATTTATCCTCGACTGCATTATGTATGTACGTAAGAACTTGCACACTTTACCAAAAAAGTCCGATAGTCATAGTCTTAACACCAGAAATAAACATAGGCTTGCCGTCCCGGTTCTCAGACTTCATAAAATCGGTAATTCGTTTGTTGGCTAAAGTATTAAGATATTTAATAAGATACCACAAAATGTCATTAACCTATCAATGGATAAGTTTAAGTCTCATATTAAAACCTGCCTAATGAAGAAAGGTTACTATAGTGTACAAGACTATTTAAATGATAAGGATTCTTGGTCATGTTAATTGATTAATCTTTTGAGTTGTTATTCATAGTAGTCTATTGACCTTCATAATTGTATTTTTTTCTCTTCTCAATTGAAACTCTGTAACATCATCAATATTTGAAAAGAGTAACTACTGAGTTTCTTGCTGGTGTCTTCTCAGTAGAAATCGACATTCCGAAACAGCGGTAGATATTATGTAACTATTTTGACATTCATAAGTGTTCTGTGTGGACCTAAATTGAATAAAGAATTTTTTATCTTTTATCTTTTTATCTACTGTGCCTGCAGTGCCGGATAAAGGTCCGAATTAGGACGGGCCGCAGCGCGAAAATCTGCCCACATGCCTTGTACGTATTTTATATGAACTAATGTATGTATTTTAAATGACTGCCTCGGTGGCGCAGTGGTTAGTGGGTCGCACTTTAAAGCGACGGCTGCGCAAAAGGTCCCGGGTTCAATCCCCGGGTCGGGCCAAAAAAAATTGTACCTATGTTTTCGGTAAGAAATTCTTAGTGCCAGCCCGGAGTCTGGAAGTTGGCGGTCTTGTGGGGTACAAGTGCCTCGGAAAGCACGTTAAGCTGTTGGTCCTGCGCCCGATCCCTCTCCGGTCGTGTCACAGTAGTGTCCCATCGGAATATGAGGGGAATCTCTATTCCCAGTGCACTTGTGTTTGCGCACACACTTGAGCACTATAATATATCCTGCGTACGTGGCCGATCGTTGAGATTAGCCGCCGTAGCCGTAATCGGTTGGGATATTATTATGGACTAAATGCGATACGATCTGGCCCGCCCTGACATTGTGACCGCGCTACTCACAGATTTAAGGTGAAGGGTATACCCCACTAGATTTAGACGACGCCAATTGATTTTAATTGTTAGCCAGATAATTAAACCAGATCTATTTTAAACAATTTCGGGATTCGAGTCTCTCGGCAAACGCCTATACTATTTTTAAACTTACATTCGAATTTTGGATTACCGGTAAAGCGGCCGCTTTTGGCGTGAATCAATTTTTCGAGTACAAAAAGGTCCCGTGTGGGAAAATATGTTGTATAAAATAGAGTAGCTCGCGTGGTTCGAAGTACTTACTGGTCTGGGAAAGTATAATTGATTGCCATCGATACAATAAGAAGTGCATACTCCCGCAAAAAGTTTGTAATGGATTGTTCTCTGTAAGTGATTAACCATATTACTTATTTACTTATTTGTGTAGACGTATAAAGTTGTGATTATATTCTTTTTAACCCCCAACGCAAAAACGATGGGGTGTTATAAGTTTGACGTGTCTGTGTCTGTGTGTTTGTCTGTCTATGGCATCGTAGCTCCCGAACAAATGAACCGATTTTGATTTTGTTTTTTTTTGTTTGAAAGATGAATAAAGAGGGAGTGTTCTTAGCTATGTTGGATAAAAATCGATCCAAGATGGCCGCCGTCACAAAGATTTGGATTTTATGTTTTATCACAACTCCCAAAATATGGGTATCATATAAAAGTGCTTGAGTAGCAGAATATATTAATTGTAAAATATTTCAAATCCAAGATGGCCGCCGTCAGAAAATGATGAATAACCTATTTGTTGTTCCAACTGCCTCAATATAGGTATAAAATGAAAGAACTTTTCTTGTGTCGGGGGTTTTTTAAATATTCATTTTTTGATTTGATCTATCGACAAAAACAGTAGATTATTGTATGGATATACGCGCGCGTGTCCGACTCGCATTTATTGTTGTGAGGTAGACGGCTCGTCTGATGGTAAACGGCTGCCGCTGCTATGGACACATGCAACACCAGTGGAGTTACAAGTGCACTGCCAATCATTAAACTCTACTTCCCCCCAGATTGGGTCTCCGGTACTCTCACTTCACTCGCAAAACGCCAGCGGAATCGAAAGTGTGCTCATTATCCTCCTGCCCTGTTCTCAGGTTATCTGGCGTCGGCGCAGTATGTCTTCCTTTTCCATCATCGAATCATACACCCCTTTTCTCATCATGTCATTCTTCACACAATCCATCCATCTCTTTTTCGGCTGTCCTCTGTTCCTCCACCCACTTACATTTAAACTCATCACTTTTTTGGTTACATGTTCTTCCCTTCTTCTCATTACATGGCCATATCAGGAAAGACGATTTGCCTTCAATTTATCAATGATGGGGGCCACTTTCATACTTCCTCTAATATACTCTTTCCTTATCTTGTCCATTCTCGTCACTCCACATATTCATCTTAACATTCGCATCTCTGTCGCAATCAATCGTCAATCTGTCTTCTTGACGGCGCAGCATTACAACCTTTTAACTTTCCTTACTCCCCTTGATTGGCCTTCACGCTCCGGTTTTCTGTAAGGTCGTGATATCACTCCGGTCGGACCGGCCCAATCATGCCGAAGCAGATTACCTTCCTGTCAACGCGTAATACCACGTGTGATAAAGTGCAATCATCATAATTTCAGCCCAGACACCCCCTCCCTCAATATTCTCCACACAGATCGGTCCTGATGGCTTAATTTAAAGCGGTCCCGTAACGAACGAGAATATACCTGTTGCATCCAAACAAAGTAGACATACAGCGCGTGTGAAAGAGAGGGAAACTCCGATTCGGTAACGTGTGCTTTAAATTAGGCCCTGTGTGCCGCCCGCATCCAATGAAAAAAAAAACCAATTAAAATGCAATTAAGACAATTAATTTTCACTGAATGGATTTGCAAATACATCTCAATACAATTAAAGTACCAAATTGAAATGTCATCGACGCCAATAAAGCTATTTAAGTATCGGTTGGCTATTTAATAGATCTTCGAGCGAGTGGGCAGAAACTGGGCAGGGGACCATGGCGTCTTGCCAAGGGAATAGGCGGTGGGTTCATGAGGGGGAAAAAATTAACCTTTTATAGACAACGACAATGTGTCGAATGCAGTGGTATGACAGTCGGAACATAGGATTTTTTTTTTCATAGAATGCAGAGCCATCTAGCGACATGATCCTGAAATAGGCTTCTTCCTACTCTCTTAAAGTAGTGCTAGATGCCGCTATTTCATTATTTACATCCTATAAAAATTATTTAATTAATTTACAATATTTCAAATGACCTATTCTTATTTATCAGGAAATATTTACTAGTTTGAAATGTGTCTCGACAAAATAAAATCTAATGAATTGTTACGAATGAATGACTAATTTTAAAAAATGGTAAATCGGAATGTGTAAAAGTCAAAATGCTGTCATGACGGAACAGACAACAAAATTCAAAATTCAAAATTCAAAATTCAAAAGTGCTTTATTTGCATAGGCTTATATACAGCTCTTACAAATCGTCATACATGAAAAATATAAATTATAGCTATGTATATTATACATGTCATTAAACATATATGTCGATACAAAAAATATACTAAGAAATGAATAAATATAATGTGATTCTACCACCGGAATCGGAAAGTTGATTCTGACGAGAAGATCCGGCAAGAAACTCGCCAGTTACTCTTTTTAATCACCAAATATTTTTTTAAGTACAGTGTCATGGGTGTAGGCGAACAGTTTATCATTTCCACAAATTCTTGTCATTTAAGTAATCATTAACTGTATAATAGGCTTTTGCCATTAAATAATTTTTAACATGTGTTTTAAATTTGGGCATTGGTAAATCAACAAGATTTTGTGGTAACTTATTAAATATTTTAATACTCATTCCTACGAATGAATTACCAATCTTATGAAGTCTGAGATGTGAAACAGCAAGCTTGTGTTTATTTCTAGTATTTAGGTTATGGTTGTCGGATTTTCGAGGGAAGTTTTCTAAATTTTTATAAACATACATAATACAGTCAAAGATGTACTGTGATGCTAATGTTAAAATGTTAATTTCTTTGAACAAGTTTCTAAGCGAGTCTCGTGGTCTAAGTCCGTATATGGCCGTACAAAAATAGCTTGAATATCAGCCGCAGAGCCCCATAAGAGCAGACCATAAGACATAACGCTATGGAAATAACTGAAATACACAAGTCTGGCTGCTTCAATATCGGTCAGATGTCTTATTTTTTTGACTGCATATGCAGCCGAACTAAGTCTCCCTGCCAGGGCTGCAATATGAGAACCCCACTGTAATTTTGAGTCTAACGTGACGCCTAGAAATACTGTAGAATTAATTACTTCAACATTTTGACTATTCATATTAATCCTAGTGCTGACCTGTCTTACGTTGGGCAATGTAAATTTGACACATTTAGTTTTTTTAGCATTGAGAAGTAAATTATTTACAGTAAACTAATGTAGCACTTGAGTGAGAGCATTATTTACATCGTCAAAGTTATCTTTATGTCTATTAGTTTTGAAAATCAAAGAAGTATCATCTGCAAATAATACTATGTCACACAAGTTTTTAGTGAAGTAAGGTAGGTCATTTACATATATAATAAACAGTAAGGGCCCCAATATCGAGCCCTGGGGCACTCCCATCTGTAAAAGGGCGCCAGGAGAGTTAGTTCCATTAACATTGACTTTTTGAATTCTATCACTTAGGTATGACCGTACTAAGCTCAGAGAGCTATCTGTGAGGCCGTAATGCTGTAGCTTCATTAATAATGTTTGGTGATTAACGCAGTCGAATGCTTTGGATAGGTCACAAAATATACCTACAGCATCTTGCTTATTTTGCCATGCATCAAAAATGTGCTTGATGAGTGCAACTCCCGCATCAGTAGTAGATTTGCCTTTAGTAAATCCAAATTGTTTATTATGCAATAATTTGTTGACCCAATAATTGATGGAATATAACTTTTTCATATATTTTACTAAGGGCAGGTAAAATGGATATTGGTCTGTAATTAGATGGGTCACTTCTATCACCTGATTTGAAAAGTGGTAGAACTTTGCTATATTTCATCAGATTTGGAAATTGACCAATATCTACGCATTCATTAAATATTACAGCTAAATATGGGGCAATGATTTTTATTATATTTTTTAATATTTCTACTGATATTCCCCACAAATCTTCTGTTTTCTTTACGTTGATCTCTTTAAAAGTTTTAAGTATAGTTTCCGGGTTGATGTGATGGAAACTAAAAGAAGTCAGGCACTCGTCCACACTCGATTGAAGAAGACAATTAGCAAGCTGAGGACTAGAATTTAAGTTACTAGTGGTAATAAGAGGTATATTAGCAAAGAAAGATTCAAATGCCTTTGCTATTTCTACGTCCTCCTTGAGTTGTTTATTATCAATTTTCAAAGAGTACTTGAGGTCTTGAGTAGTATTTTTACAAGTCTCTTTATTAATCATATTCCAAGTGGCTTTGATTTTATTATTTGAATTTTTAATTTTATCTTTTAAATAATTAGCTTTTGCTATTGCGGAGACTTTTTAAATAGCTTGGAATAGTTTCTAACATGTTCAGTTATTGTAGGATCATTGGAGTTAGCTTTAATGTCATATAATTCAAATAAAGTGCGCCTGCTTTTGAAGATGCCTTTAGTAGCCCAATCGCTAAATATTGTTTTAGTATTGTCTACTTTGACTTTTTTCTTAGTAAAAATTACTTCAAACTCCTTTTCAATAACATTAAACAAAGTATTGTATAGTTCATCAATATTAGCATACTTACTTACTTGCATCAGGGAAACGTTGTTTTCAACATTTTCCTTAAATTTTTCCACACGACTAGTGGTGATTGGCCTATAGACAAAAGAAGAGGAAGCAGTTGCATGACGGTGTTCAAAAACAGCTATCTGTCCTGTATGGTCTGAATTTATAAAATTTATTATTGATTTTTTAATTGCCTTACAATTACAGAAAATATTATCAATACAAGTAGCTGATGTGGGGGTAATGCGTGTAGGGTCATTAAACAGATGGCGTAAATCAAAAGATTTAAATAGATTAAGAAGCATACCCGAGCTTTGACTGTGTTCTAAGATGTTAATATTGAAATCCCCACATACAATTACTTGCTTGTTGCAATTAGTTGCTTTTCTCAGCACCTCCTCCATGGCAGACTCAAAGTTATTGTAGTTACCAGAGGGAGGTCTGTATACACAAATAATGATAAACCGTTCAATCTCTACACAAGATAGTTCAATAGTTCGTTCAGTTGAAAGTGCGACTATGTCTTTGCGCTCCTTTGCTTTTAATGAATTATGTAATAATATAAGTGACCCACCCCTAATGGCCGACTTTCTTGTGAACGCACTTATCACTTTATAATTATCAATATTAATAATAAGTTCATGTTGCCTTAACCAGTGTTCAGTTACACAGAGGACATGTATATTCATTTTATTTAAAAAAAGTTCCAATTCCAAATCTTTACCGGAGAAGCCCTGTATATTTTGATGAACAATATTTAAATGCCCAGACTTCCCCTTTGTCATTAAATCTAGTGTGCAAGAGGTGTTCTCTATTGTCTCTAAATTACATTTAAATTCATTGGAACTAATTCCAACGTCTGATTACACATGTCATATTTTTTCTGCTCAATAGGAGCAGATATGGTAGCCAAATTTTTGGCTGAGCAATCTAAATAATAAGATAGCGACATTGCTATTAGTCGTTTACAGTATTTATTAAGATAATATTTATCCTTTGTCAAATGAAAGTATGACTTTATATAATTATTTATGTCAATAACATGGATTTTTTTTACATTATATGTCAAAGTATTCAATGTCATATTTAAATTATATCTATAAGTATTTTCTACCTGTGGCAAGCTGTTATTATAGGGAAGTGTAAATAATACAATTTCATTTACATCTAATAAACTAAGAGAGTGTAGGTCCTTAGACAAAATGTTTTTATTTACATTTCCCCTATTCCCTACCATAATTACTATTGAGGTATTCTTATGGAAAGTTGTTTGTATAATTTTATTCATTATGTCAGAAAAAGATGCACCCGGTACACAATGATTGATAATCGACTGTCCGGAAGAAAATAAAAGGTGTCCCATATCTTTACCTAACTGGTCACTAAACATAACAATTTTTTTGTTTGCAATATGTTTATCATTCAAATTTGATGTTGCAGAACTATTGGTATTACAATATGTTGGTGGAGGGCTGCTATGGGTGGTGGGGGACTGATGATTGGATGGGGTATTGTTTGATATAATACTGTCTTTCTCGGAAGGATTTAATAATTCCTGCATTGCAAGCATCAGTTCTCCATACTCATTTCTGGTTGAATTGTACCTATGAGTCATGTCTACTAATGACTCCTCAAGTTTTAAAATTTCGGATTGAAATTGTTTCATGTCATTTTCATAATTGATTATGTTATTTTCTATTAATAAAGAATACAGGTCCAATTCATCACCTAATTGCCTTCTTTGTTTAATACATTTAAGCTTATTACATAAACATTTATTTTTCTTAACTAATTTCTGGGTTTTTTTAATGTATTTATTTATTTTAACATATTTTTTAATTTTATTTCTGCTGCACATAGCGAATCTTTCCTTATTAGTTGATTTTAAGGTATCATCACAAGTAAGATCAATGGTGAAGGGTTCTTGGCTATTTGAAGCAGTTATTTGGCTGGGCACACTACCTACTAACTCTTCAAATAGGCATTGGGTTTGGGAAGTGGCAAAGTCCTGTTTTTCTGACTGGAGGTGGCTTATGGTGTGATGAGCCTCCTGTAGCTCGTGCTCCAGGACCGACATTCGATTGAGGCCCTGGGTGTACTCCTCGCTGCACTCCTTGAACTGGTTAATGATAGATAACAACCGGTCTCGTTCGTCAACTAACAAAATATTCTCAGTGTGTAACTCAGCCATTTCTTTCTTTATCTTATTATTATTTTCAAATGCCTTCAATAGTTCCGCCTCATTATCATCTCTTTCCCTATCCAAGTGTTCATTTAACTTTCTGACAGCCTGCAATTGCTTCAAAGCCTGGTCGAGTTGTTTCGATACTATTTCGAGTTTACTCTCTTCCTGGCGAGCACAAGCCATACTACGTGTGGTCATTCTGTTCATATCTACGTAATTATTAAGAAAATAAACAAATCAGATAGTTGCTTGAACACCTTAAGAGGTTAAGTCAATTCAAGACTAACCTCTTCGCGCGAGTGAGTAAGTCACTGTAATATGAGTACTTCGATCTATTTGTAATTACTAAATCGTAAATAAATAACAAAATACTAGTAATAAAGAGATAATAATGATTCACAAGATAATTTAGTACCTAACTTCAAATGTCAAAAACGCAAGGTCATCGACCGTTGCCGGCTGCCGTATCACGCACAAAATCACTTTTAAATCACTGTGTTATGCACTAATTTAATTCTAAAAACACCTTATATTACTAATGTTATAATTTAGTGACGAAATCAGGACAATATATGGGTTTAAACTATGATTTATAAAATATTTTGTCGGAGCAATCGAAATCAGCTGTTAGCGGTAGTGTTGCCACAAGCGAAAAAAAAAAAAAAAAAAAAACATTTGACAACACAAACATATAATACTACTCTTTGGTCGAATGACTAGAAGCAACTCAAACACAGACTCAAAGGACCAATAATAGCATGTTCCATAGTATTTGTGCCGTGTGGCCCCATACGCCGTGTGGTCCCGGCAGAGTAGAATAGGCCACCCTCACTCTTACCGAGGTGTCGTAAAAGGCGACTAAGGTAAAGCTGCTGGCATGATCATCAGCACCCAGAGAAGGAAAACTCTGCATTTACATCAAAACCCTCGCCAACCCGTCTGCCAAGCGTGGTGAGTATGGCAATTACCCCTCATGTGATTGAGGGAGGCCCCTACCCCAGCAGTGGGGACTTAAATGGGCTGACGACGATGACGATAGTATTTGAAATTTTCCCGAGGTGGAGGTGTCACTAGACCTTAGACGATCTCTACTAATTGCCAGAATCAACGCCATTCTTTTTATTATCACTATAGTTGAGCTAAGCTAATATGCCACATTTGAGGTTTCTAAATATTACTGCCACACTCAGAGTCGTTGATTAACTTAGTTGGCTACTTAAGAAAAAATATTGACACTTATTTTGATAGGCATAAAGACTACCGATACTAAAGTTAAAGAACATTAGCTTAAATGACGTCTCTGAGTGCGGCCGTTAGAATCATAGAGAGGTGACCTACTAAAAACTTCGATTAAAGTGAATAATCGATATGTACTTCAAACAAACGTGAATCGAATACTATAATAATGAATAAGAAGTTATTAGTACTTTTATTAGAAGAAATGTCAATCAAAATTATTGTAAAGAAAGAGGAAAGTGGGTAACGATCCTAGATATCGATGCGTGGCCAGTTTATTTCATTTTCATCGAAATCAAAGAGGTTATATTTTGTGCCATAGAATTTATTTCTTTTTACAAAGTTATTAATGTATTTATATTTTTAAACAAGAGAATAATACATCATCATCATCATCAGCCCATTTAAGTCCCCACTGCTAGGGCACGGGCGTCCCTCAATCACATGAGGGGTAATTGCTATACTCACCACGCTTGGTAGACGGGTTGGCGAGGGTTTAGATATAAATGCAGAGTTTTCCTTCTCTGGGTGCTGATGATCATGCCAGCAGCTTTACCTTAGTCGCCTTTTAAGACACCTCGGTAAGAATGAGGGTGGCCTATTCTACTCTGCCGGGGACCACACGGCCAGAATGCGGCTATTCATTTATGGATGAATATTCCTACACGATTAACATTTACACTAAATTGTAATTTTTGGCCCGCGTTGTGATTGATTGTGATTTTGGCGCAGTTTTCGAAAATAAGACTTCTACGCAGGTAGATCGGTGTAACTTTTGAAATTGGTAAAACTGTACTGTGGATCAAAAAAATAGTTCTTAATCAAATGTACCCTCACCTCAACTTCAGAGCAATTTGTTACAAAGACAGCCACGTATGTACAAGAATAGACGAGACAGCGCATTGGCAGCGATGCGTTTAGCTCTCAATGAATTCCTATTAATTGATCAGCGGACAGATTGATTTAGTTTTAAATATAGATAGATAAAACGTTTACTAATTTCAACAACATACAAACATTAATAAAAAACCAAATGAAATATGAACAAGTAAACCCTTTGACCGTGGGAGAGTCGCACTTCGGCATGAATGGGCCGGCTCGATCGGAGTGATATCACGGCCTCATAGAAAACCGGCGTGAAGCAGCATTGTGCTGTGTTTCGCTGCGTGAGAGCAGTAGAGGGTGAGGGTAGAGGCCCAATCGGGGGAATGGGGGGTTAATGGTTAGCAGCGCACTCGTGACTCCACTGGTGTCGCGGGTGTCCATGGGCAGCGGCAATCGCTTACCATCAGGTTATCCTTCTGCTCGTCTGCCAGATACCACATTAAAAAAATCCAAGAACACAATCATTAGTCATCATCATCATCTTAATGTCAACACACAACGTGCAACCACAAGACTGGTGACCTTAGTATTTGTAGGTATTTGTATTATTCACATTCACGCTAGATTAGGAAATTTCGAGATTTAGTGTAAAGATTAGTTACTTAAATGTTGTTCTGTTTTATTTTATTGCTAAAATTAATTTGTTAATTTAAGTCCTTTTTCTTTTCGTTTCTGTCTAAGATACAGGAAATTCCTAGTTTAGGCAGTAAACTTAAATTTGTTCCCTTAGTTTAAGTAGACTATAAGTATTTTCCCTCACTCTTACCGAAGTGTCGTAAAAGGCGACTAAGGTAAAGCTGCTGGCATGATCCAGAGATCAGATCAGCACTAAGAGAAGGAAAACTCTGCATTTATATCAAAACCTTCGCCAACCTGTCTGCCAAGCGTGGTGAGTATGGCAATTACCCCTCATGTGATTGAGGGAGGCCCGTGCCCCAGCAGTGGGGACTTAAATGGGCCGATGATGAAGTATTTTATATTCTAACGATTTTTCAATAAAAAAATATTTATTTTATAATTTTACCACCGCACCGCTTCGCTGCCGTCAGATCGTCCATCCTCACACATTAGAACCCAAATGGTCTCGCACAGTAGGTACGGTTCCAGAGGAATTTCCTCCCAGCGAACGCTCCAGCTCTGTAGTCAGTTGCTATCAGAGGTTTTTGCCGGAGGATTACAGTATGAGATTCTTCATAAAAGGAGTGTTAAGGTTCTTAAGCGATCGGCAGCGCAGGTTCTCTGGAGTTCGAGACAACCTATATGGCTGCGGTAATAGCTTACCATCAGTCGAGCCGCACACTGGCTTTGCTACAAACGTAGTCATCATCATCATCATCATTTCAGCTATTAGACGTCCATGCTGGACATAGGCCTCCCCCAATGTTTTCCACATAGATCGGTCCTGTGCCGCCCGCATCCAATGGATTCCCGCGATCTTCACCAGATCGTCGGTCAAGCCTTGTGGAGGGCCTGCCATGGCTGCGAACTTCCTGTACGTGGCCTCCACTCGAGGACCTTTCCGCCCCACCGGCCGTCTGTTCTCCTCGCTATTTGCCCTGCCCATTGCCACTTGAGGCATGCAAACCTTTGAACTATGTCTGTGACCTTAGTTCTCCTGCGGATCTCATCATTTCTAACAGAGACGTAGTAAACATATTCACCCTTATTACAAAGGACGGTAAAGAAAAGTTCCGAAACTAGACTCATGCCTGCCCCTTTTAACATTGCGTTTTGGAACGAGATGGCTTGAGTTTTAGTAAGGTAATAACAGTGATTTTTAATAAGGTGGAGTAAATCTGTGGTTTTAAATTAGTCGCACGTAGGTCTGATTTCATAATTTTAGCATGGTTTATCATACATAGGTTTTGAAATTTTATCCGTGGGAGAGCCACGATTGGTTATGAATAGGCCGGCTTTACCGGAGTAATACGACGGCGTCACTGAAACAGCGTTTGTGCTGTTTCGTTTTCGTGAGTGAGGTACCGGAGGCCTAATCCGGGGAAAAGAGGGGCTTAGATGTTGGCAGCGCACTTGTATGCAGTCGCGGGTGGCCATGGGTGGCGGCAATCACTTGCCATCAGGTGATCCATTTGCTCGTATGAATCATATAAAAAAAAGACTATACGGACGCGCGTAGGTCGACGAACTCTTCGATATCATTGTCAGCTAGAACCGACCTTCTGTAACTTTTTATTTTGTGGCCTCCCCCCTTCAGCGTGTGACGTAATTTACGAGTGACCCCAAAGCTCTGGAGGACTGACCTGTGACGGCTACTCACCATTTAGATCGTTTCCGCTTCCGTTTTCCCCAGTTTCCGCTCTTAATTCAATTTTTTTTTCCATTTTAGAACACGGGACTTCCCCTTTGTACGTGTGAAGGCTTAGATTAAATCATTTTGATTTAATCTAAGTGTGAAGGTAGTGATTGTCTAAGCTGAAATGACGCGCCCCACTACTAGGCGACACTGCGACGAGCGCCGCCAAGTGATTCATATTGATTGTGTCGAATAGGAGACATTTTATTAAGAAGTGAGCCACAAATACTTTAAGGAAAGTATGAACAATATTTTGAGACGAACTGATAATTATTACTTCCTACTATTATTCTATCGCCAACCCGTCTGCCAAGCGTGGTGAGTATGGCAATTACCCCTCATATAATTGAGGGAGGCCCGTGCCCCAGCAGTGGAGACTTAAATGGGCTGACGATGATAATTCTATGTACATAACAAATAGACTATTTTTATTTAAAAAAATGCTGTCGTCAATTTGACAATGTCAATCAATGCATTTTGCACTTTAGGGAAACGATTCGGCGGGTAGGGCTAAAACAAGCCGCGTGGGCTGATGCAATTCAAAGGTTTTAAATTAGTGTCTAGAGGTTTTTAGTGGACAAATTTGGTGTTTATTTGTGCAGTGAAGTGCCGAAAAGTGATCCTAATGATAAGAATCGTTGAATTGTATTGTTTTTAACACTGCTATTGTGTGTCGAGTTAGTTGTCTAGTGACAACTTGCTTGGACCTAATAGAGTCTTAAACCCCCCGATTGCTTTTAGGGTGATATCCGCTGATTCCGTAGGGTAGGTCGATAAAACGTAAAAACACCGGCGTTTTATTGAGTGACTGTGACTTTGACTGACTTCGACTGTTGACTACCTACTTATTATCAATAAGTTTCTTGACATTGGCAAATTATCTTTGGGTAGAGCCATATTAAAAAAAAAGAATAGGGAAAATGAAAATGATTTTTTTTATTATATATATAAATAATATTTTCCCACGCATTGAAGACATGTTTCAATAGTGCCACTCCTGCATCAGTAGTGCTCAGTTTCAGTCAGCAGTTTTGCTCTAAAATACCTTTGATCATTAAAATCACAGCAAAATACCATAGAGTTGGCGAATTAAATAAATTATGACCTATGAAAAGTTGATTTTCAATAATATATTCTAAAAAATTGGCTATACTTATATTTTATTCTTCAACTGATAAGAGTTGAATATCTTACATTCTTCTAAATTTCATTCATTTTCGACCAGTTGGATTTTAGTGAAGAGAATCTAAGAAAATTAGACTATCTCCTTTTCTTGTGAGCGTTAATGCGGAGGTGGGGCGTGGCATTTCAGCATAGACGATCTCTACAGGGGCGTCTTTACCTATTGTGCAGGGGATGCGGTGCACCTGGGCGCTGGGCGTTAGAGGGCGCCGAGAGCCCCTCGCTACACATAGAGCCCCCACTGTAACGCTCCGCAAGGAGCGGGCGCGAGTACTGATCGTTCTCCTCATCTTAGCGTGTGATTCCTAGTTGCGTCCAATGCTGTCGCTTCGAAGCCCGGGATACGCTTGGACCATGATACAGGATTCGGGATGTCTTATAATTACACTGAAGCGACTGCCCATAGGTAGTCGAACATGTTGTAAGTATTCCATTTTGTTCGCGCCTTTTGAAACAAGAGGGCGTCAGGTTAATGAATGCGCCCGGGCGCTTCTTACGCTAGAGGCGCCCCTGACTCTTGTATATTATTATCATCGATCTTACATATTAAATTCATGATTACTGTGGCTGTGATAATGTGATTTTCATACTATAATAATGTCAAACTGTCAATTACATTAATGGCCGAGCCATTGTCTTTGTGGTATGATACAGAATACCAAAACACTCCGTTGGTTACAAACGCTATTGCTTGCGTTAATGTAAATGCGTTCCGCTTGACTAGTCTGAATTACAGGCATGTGAGCAATTAAGCAATTACTGATGTATTTGAATAATTGGGAATACATTTATACCTAGTAGGGCCAAAATAATAGGTCACATTTGAAACTTCATCAAAATACGACAACGTAGCCTTATAAACAACGGGCATTGAATTTATTAATCTTTCTTTGTTAAAAAACTACAATTTCTTAACTTTTTCGCACCGTCTTCGCTGGCTTGGCCACCTCGAGAGACTGGACTCGTCTCGTGAAGAAAGCATACCAGAGCCGACCGATGGGCCGACGCCCGGTAGGCCGGCTTAGGTATCGCTGGAAAGACGTCGTCGAAAATGTTCCGCGAGAACTTCAGGCCGGTGACTGGCGACAAGTAGTGCAGGATCGACCAAAGTGGCGTTCTCTTGTTTCGGAGGCCAAGACTCGTTTCGGGTCACTGAGCCAGTGGAGTAGTATTGGAGTAGTATTTGTTTTACGGAAATTTGCTTATTAACATTGAATTCTGTATTCCTGAAAAAAAAACAAGGTCTTAAAAAAAGTGTTTTTGTTTCATTTATTTCACGGTTTCTCATTTGTCGCCTCTCATAGCTCCGTCGTACCCAGATAACCTTACGAATTCCACCCGAGAACATTACCGACGGCCACGGAATCAATGTTATTTATTTCCAATTTTGACACAGATTTGTTATCAATTGCGAAGTGTTTGCTCGGACGAGGGTGGAAGCTTGAACGGAATGAACATAGTACATATTGAAAGGAAGGACAGTTCCTGTAAAGTTGTGTAACAAACACCTAAATAACAGGTATTCGTAGGAGTCATTATCTACTTTATTTATTTATTTAAATAGGTACACCGACAGATTGCAACCATGCTTGTTCTTAATGTTAAGGTGACGGGTAGGACACACTAGCGACGCCAATCGATTTTAATTTTTAGCTACTAAACCAGATATATTTTAAACAATTTTGGGGTTACAACCTCTCGGCAAACACTTATACTATTTATTGAATAACCATGCACAAATGTTGGGTATCATCCATAAGATTAGGGCATTCAACAGCAGTTGAAACTTTTTTTTGACCTTTTAAAATCATAGCTTTTATTATTTTCTGTAGGGGGTTTTTAAATTTTTAATAATTAAAATAAAAATAAACAATTATAATGAGTTAGAATGACAATTTGACAATAGAATTAACCATCGCGTGGGGTATTTTCGGATAAACGCTACCTTCAAACTTTCATAAAAAGAGCGTTTTCCTTTTTAAAAGGCCGGGGGTACAAGTGTACCGCTGGCCTCACCAAAGGAGAGGAGTAACAAGTGTTACTCATCTCATTTAACGATTTGTAGGTAGGTATCGTAACGCCCTATTGGTCTAGTGGTTTAAGTACCGGGCCGTGATCTCGGGGTCCTGGGTTCGATTCCCGGGTCGAGCGAAAAGTATGTTGCGAATTTTTCGAACATAGCTCGGGTTTGTGAAATCGACATTCCCGGTAATCCGTAGTTTGTAGTAGGTAGTTTGTGAAATCGACATTCGATTGCGGTAGATATTATGTACCTATTTTGACATTCATAAGTATTCTGTGTGGACCTAAATTGAATAAAGAATTTTTTATCTTTTATCTTATCTTTTGTGATCACCAATCCGCATTTGGCAAGCGTGGTGATTAAGCCTGATCCCATCATAGTAGCGATAACTTGAATTCTATGATGGAGGCCTTTGCCCCGCAGTGGGACAGTTTATAGGCTGGTACTAGGTAGGTATCCGTGGGTTTTGGTATTCACTTACCATCAGGTAGGCCGTGTGCTCGTCTTCCCTAAAAATCAGTGGATTGTGAGAATTTACCAAGGCTGACCGGGTGGGCCAACGCCCACCGCCGCCGATGCCGGCTGTCCTAGATATCCTAGTCCTAAAGACTCTGAAGTCTTGACGACGTCTTACCTTAGCCATTGACCTGAGTCAATGGCTGCCAAGAAGCTGGATCGACCATAGTGGCGCTCTCATGTTTCGGAGGTCAAGACTCGGGCCAAGGTTCGGGTTGCTGATCCAGCGGAGTATGGAAGTAAGTATTATGAAGTTTAGCTAATAAATCACATACTATCCTACTTTAGACCGTACACTTTGCCATGACAAAGTGTAAGCTAAAACCCGAACAAATAGCGGAGATCCGGAACCCAGCGCTGAAAGTTATTGACCCGCCATCAGGATACATACCTATCCTCCTGCATTCTTCCATTCTTCGTGGAGGTGTGTACAAACGCGCAATGTTTTCCTACAGTTTCCTTTGAAGAGGTTTTCCCAAGTGTACGGAGAGGGACGGAGAGGCATTTCTTGAATGGCGCCCAAGTTTATCACTTCATTAAATTATTCAACAGGGATTAGGTGCTGACTTCAATAACACCTTTTCTCGAGTAACTGTTATTAAAAGTCTATGAGGTGTTACATGTTATGTTACACTTTTTAGTTCATGGTTTTTGATGGCGGCTTTTTTCCGTTGAATTTTTTTTTCATGTTTGTCAGTGTTCCATTTTTCGGTAGCATACATCGGTGAACATACATAAAAAATAATAAAAAATTAAATAAAAAAAACATACATAGGTATATTGTACTGTCTGTTGTTACTGTATCATACTTGTATTTTGTTTTATGCAATAAAGAATATCTATCTATCTATACAGTCAAATATAGAACCTCCTCCTTTTTTGAAGTCGGTAAAAAGAAGATATCCATTCAAGAAATGCGTCTCCGTCCCTCTCCGTACACTTGGGGAAAGTTCTTCAAAGGAACCTGTAGGAAAACATTGCGCGTTTGTACACACCTCCTCAAAGAATGGAAGAATTCAGGAGAATAGGCATGTATCCTGATGGTGGGTCAATAACCAAGAATCCTTATCATTTAAATAGTCTTGTACACTATACACACACACACACACACTAGGGGTTTAAAAGTAAAAAGTTTTATTACAATTAATGTAAGTTCCTACTTTAAGATATATAAAGATAATAGTTTTTAGTAACTGTAATTAAGCTAAGGAAAAGGGATTTTCTCTGACACAGGTGCTATTGTACTTAATAGAGAAAATCTACACTTAACTTGTAAAAGATTTGGTTTTTTGGTTTTTGAATAAACATTTATCATTTATCATATCACTTGTGACTCCACTGGTGTCGCAGGTTTCCATGGGCGGCGGCAATCACTTACCATCAGGTAATCTGTCTGCTCGTCTACCACCTATGACATAAAAAAATCTCAACAATCAGCCATAAAGTACGAGACATATGTAAATACTAATACCCAATAGATTCATGATAACATAAAACGAATCAGAAAGTCTTATAGAAACATTAAATGTAGTACAACATTTAAAGGAAAAAGCGAATAGTTGGTAAGATAGAGTTAAAAATATACATAAAATTCCTCTAAGAACCTTTTCCTCGGATTTCAAAAGCAGATCCATGTTTAATCAAAATTGAATCTTTATCTAATTCCACTGCTCTTAGAATTACTTAAATAGCGTCTTTCATTCGATGAATGGAAGCTGAGGTTTTGATGTTGTAGGAAAGGTTTGTGAGTGAAAAGGTTTTGATGGAATCAATGTTAATCGGTTATCGATTATATGATCGAAGGTTTTAAAAGAAAAACGCTGCCTAATTCAAGGCCTACCACCTCGGCGAAGCGGAGTAGGAAATGGTTAGAAAGATCGATTTTTTCGATCTTGAAAAAAAATTCCAATATTTTTTACTAGAGGAAAAAATATCCAATATTGTTATTGTCAAGAAAAATAGTTCGTTAATTAATGTAGTAATTCGTTAATAATATTATTTACTCGTTAAAAAAAGGCTTTAAATAATATATTTTCTCCATTGTTTTTATTATTGTATAAAAACAATGGAGAAAATATATTATTTAAAGCCTGTCACATGTCTCAATTTTTTTACAAATAACCTCATTTCAGCAGGTTATTTGTAAAAAAATAATATAAAAAAAAACAATACCCTCACCAACATAAACTTTTGTTGATAAAACAGATATTTGTGTTGGTTCTGGGTGTTTGTGGTACCTTCGTTGTTCCTGGTATCCATAGTAGGTACAAGGGGAAACCTTAGTTTGGATCTAGGAGATGTATGTATGTGTAATGTTGTCTCAATTTATTAAGTAGTGCCCCCCCCCCCCCCCCCCCCACCCCCCACGCCGTTTCGGGACATTAGGCAAGCTATAACTATGATAGTATTTATTATGTGATGCAAAATTGTGTATTCAAATATTTTACTCGACGTTTATGATACGTTATAGCAGCACCAAGAGAAGGAAAACTCTGCATTTATGTATATCAAAACCCTCGCCAACCCGTCTGCCAAGCGTGGTGAGTATGACAATTACCCCTCATGTGATTGAGGGAGGCTGGGGCACGCAGCAGTGGGGACTTAAATGGGCTGACGATGATGATGATGATAGCAGCCGTGGTCACGAGCGGACTCAAGCGCTCGTGACCTCGGCACGGAATTATAGTTATAATGCAACGCGAAAATTTAAAAAACTATTAGGCAAGTTAGTTTAAAAAAATGTGTTCTAGACTAGAACGAAATTGAGATAAGATCATCATATTTTTGATCCACATATTCATACTTTCATACTAATACTATAATTGTGAAAATGTGTATCTCTGTCTGTCTGTTTGTACAGTCAAAGAATGAAAAGGTTCATCAGTTATCAATTGATTCGTTTGATATGCTATGAGCACTTATTACTTTTCGTAAAATTGTCAGAGAAATAGCTATTGCACAGAAAAGTATGCTTCAAGTTCAGATGCTTAAAGTTCAGATTTGCTTGTAGCAACATTGATTCCTTTTGATGTAAAGAAAATTTAAATAAGGTTGGCAGATTTTTTAAAAACGATATGTTGGTATAACTGATCCTTGCCGTGCAAGCGAAAATGTACCTTAAGGTGACGAACCTTTTTATTCTCTGTGCCGTACGTCTTTCATGGCAAAACGGTGCGACGGATAGACGTGTTTTTTTAGTCGGGATAGTTGAAGGGATGATGGAGAGTTACATAGGTTACTTTTTGGCCCTTTGTAACGCAAGCGAAGCTGCGGGCAAAAGCTACTTTGATGATACTTTTCTTCACTGAACCGCTTTCATCCTACGTTTCACATCGAAAATCGCAAAATTAAAACAGTAAATTTGCATGCAGCGTTTTGCAAAGTGACGTCAGCAAAAAATGTTGCGCATAAATCAACATACATTATGATTTTACACAAACGGAAATCGGGACTGTAGGAGATGGTTGCGCCTTTGTGAAAAACGAGTTAGGTAGGCAGCCAGCCTCATAAATAAAGTAGCTTGGTGTTACGAATGTCCCAAAAGAATGGCGTTGCCAAACATTCAGTAAATATACAAGGGGTTTATTTAGGGTGTCAAGCGTAAGGCCATGGATAGAGTGCCCTCTGGGGGTGGGGTATCGAAACACCTCTAGGTAAGTTCTGCGATTAATGTTCGCATTTTTTCGAAATTGGGCAAGCTTAAAAACTTTCCAGAAAAAGTTTTTCGGGTACCCTAAAGGTTGCTCTATCTATGGCCTTTATCGCCGCTTGACACCCTAAATGAAACACCAGTAGAATCTTCTAAAAGTACCTATCTGTCATAAGAACAAAATTTCTTCGTATTAGATTTCTTCATTAATTTTTAAAAATTAAGATTTCACGTTCTAGGAACTTTTCGAAGAGTCAGTACTTTTGGAAAATAGCTTTTTGTTAGCTACTTTTGACGTTGACTGTACCTACGTGTACTTGTCGCAGGCGTTCCTATAACCTATGCCCCCCTTATTCTTAAATACCTAAATTAATTAATTTAAAGGCCGGCAAAACATTGGCAATCGCTCTGATTTCGCGGATGTTCATCATCATCATCATCATCATCAGCCCATTTAAGTCCCCACTGCTGGGTCACGGGCCTCCCTCAATCACATGAGGGGTAATTGCCATACTCACCTCGCTTGGCAGACGGATTGGCGAGGGTTTTGATATAAATGCAGAGTTTTCCTTCTCTGGGTGCTGATGATCATGCCAGCAGCTTTACCTTAGTCGCCTTTTACGACACCTCGGTACGAGTGAGGGTGGCCTATTCTACTCTGCCGGGGACCACACGGCCTGCGGCCGTCCACGGCCACGGCCACGGCACGCGGATGTTCATGGGCATTGATTATTTCCATCAGGTCACTCGCTTGCTCGTTTGTCCGCATCTAGCATAAAAAACCCTAGGTTTCTAAACTCTACGTCAAAATACTCAAAATATACGGCGTGGCCGTTTCGTCACTATAAGGATTATATTTTGCATATCAGAAAGAGCGATAATAGCTCAGTGGATAACAACGCGCCTTCCATACAGAGTTCGTGGTTCGAATCCGAGCTTACGAGTACATATCTAGATTTTACAAATCTATTTGCGTATTTTTACCATTAGCTCCGCGTTAAGGGAAAACATTGTGAGGAAACCTGCACGCCTGAGATAGTTTCTGAAACGTGTAATCATGATTCAGTTGGTCTGGTTCCCCTGTAAAAGGGTTGCTAAGGTCAGACAGTAGTCGTTTTATTGTCAAACTCAAATATTTGAACTTTATTTGCATAGGCTTGTATACAGCACTTTTTTTTCTTTATTTCACGAGCTTGATCACTGAGTGAACATGTCTCTCAATCATATTATCTTAAATTAACATCAAATCGCCGTGTGGTCCCGGCAGAGTAGAATAGGCCACCCTCACTCTTACCGAGGTGTCGTAAAAGGCGACTAAGGTAAAGCTGCTGGCATGATCATTAGCATCCAGAGAAGGAAAAATCTGCATTTATCTCAAAACCCTCGCCAAAAATTTTTTAAATACCTATCCATAGATACCCCACACGTATAGGTTTGATGAAAATAACATTTTTGAGTTTCGGTTTCAAGTAAGGAGACCCCCCCCCCCCACCGTTTTTCATTTTTTCCAATTTTTGTATAAAATCGTAATGCGGTTTACAAAATACATCTATTTACTAAGTTTCAATAGTATAGTTATTATAGTTTCAGAGAAAAGTGGCTGTGACATACGGACGGACGGAAAGACGGACAGACGGTCAGACGGACAGACGGTCAGACGGACAGACATAACGAATCTATAAGAGTTCCGTTTTTATGCCATTTGGCTACGGAACCCTAAAAAGTAGACTGAATTTATGATATTTAAAATAATTAAAATTGGTATAAGTTTTGTAGCTATAACAAAAAAACGTATATAGGTGTTTGTACCAGAACTCATTGTAAAGTGTCTCATGTCTATTCTCATGTAACTAACGATCATCATCATCATCATTTCAACCAATAGACGTCCACTGCTGGACATAGGCCTCCCCCAATGTTCTCAACACAGATCGGTCCTGCATCCAATGGATTCCCGCAACCTTCACCAGATCGTCGGGCCACTTTGTGGGGAGCCTGCCACGGCTGCGACTTCCTGCACGTGGCCTCCACTCGAGGACCTTTCCGCCCCAACGGCCGTATTTTCTCCTCGCTATGTGCCCTGCCCATTGCCACTTAAGACATCAATCCTTTGGGCTATGTCTGTGACCTTAGTTCTCCTGCGGATCTCATCATTTCTGATACGATCTCGCAAAGAGACTCCAAGCATAGCCCTCTCCAGTGCTGGGTCTCCTTAATTCTTAACTAAACTCCTTAATGTAACTATCGATACTTATTCATAAATGTTTGTCAAGCCTTTATTAACTAAAACATTGTAATAAAGCAGTTTCTAAATTCTGGTTAGTTTTTTTTTCAGATTATTTTAGTATTAGTATTTTAAACATAAAACTGTATTTATTGATGTCCAGGGTCGGGAGTGAGCACTGGTCTCTGTAACACAGATTTGCATACCTATCACAGAAGCCAGGGGTTCCACAGCATAATTGTAAGTTTAAATAAATAATAAAAAAGAAATTATTATTATTATAATGAGTTTCCATTCTTTTTTTTTAATTTTTGTATACAGGCTGTATCTGTGAACATTTACCCTTTAACGACGTGTTCTAATGACCATTATGAACAACATTTGTTCTACCACTTTCGAAAATTTGGAACAGTGGTAGTGAACGCTACCTTTGGTCCAAGGGTTGCGGGTGCGATCCTTGCACAGTACAAACACTTATGTGCATGAACATGTCTGTTTGTATTGGTCTGGGTGTTTCTATGTATTCATCATCATCATCAGCAACCCACACTCGTCCACTGCTGGACATAGGTCTCCCCTAACGCACGCCACTGCTCCCGATTTTCGGCCACTCTCATCCAGCCCACACCAGCCAGCCTTCGAATGTCATCATCCCATCTTGTCGCAGGGCGTCCCACACTACGCTTACCGAGTCGCGGTCTCCACTCAAGGACTTTACGGCTCCAACGGCTGTCAGTTCTGCGGCTAATATGACCAGCCCACTGCCACTTCAGTTTGCTAATTCGGTGGGCTATGTCGGTGACTCTGGTTCTCTGTCGGATTACATCATTTCTGATGCGGTCCTTCAGAGATACTCCGAGCATAGCCCTTTCCATAGCTCTTTGAGCGACTTTGAACCGGTGGACTAGTCCAGCCGTGAGTGTCCACGTCTCGGCACCGTAAGTCATGACCGGAAGGACGCACTGGTCGAAAACTTTCGACTTAAGACTGAGGGATGGGTGACGAGAAGACTTGACGAAGTTTACCAAATGCTGCCCAGCCTAGCTGAATTCTTCTATTGGCTTCTCTCTCGAAGTTTTTTCTATGTATTATAAGTATGTATTTACAAAAGAAAAGTATTATATGTATATATTTGTAATTCCACAGTTGGTTCTGATATCCGTAACACAGGTGCTTGAGCCACCTATCTCGGAGTCAGATCAATGTATGTGATGTTGTGAAAATATTTATTATTATTTATTTATACAAAGTCGGTCACGTGACTTGGTCATTTTATATGGGGAGTCGAAAAAATGTTCGATGAATTTCGAAAAGTCGTTGAAGAAATGTTGTTCAGAATGGTTGGTAGAACACGTGGTTAATGGAATGTAAATGTTCACAGATACACCCTGTAACATACAGGGTGTATCTGTGAACAACATCAAAACTTTTGTATAACACCGTTTTAGCTTACCAGGGAATATTAATAAAGCTCTTAGTTTCTAAACGTCCCGATAGTGACACATCGAATCATCTATCAGCCAGAACTACTTATCATCCTGTAAACAAGCAAATTACCCATAATAGGCTGAACCTATCGTGTCATTTATCTCCGATGACGGTAGATTATGAGGCAGTCCGTTATTCTATAAATTGTCAGAGCTCAAACAAAAGAGCTAAATAACCGTGACCCTCATTAAACCATAAGATTAATTGAATCAGAGATTCTTAGACAAGAACGTGACTCCGACGTTACTTTTCCTTCTTAATTTGAATAATACGGGTTAAAGGAAGGGTGGCCAAAAAAAAATGTTTGGCCGAATTTACTACTTCAAATTGTGAAGGAAATAATCTCAGACACTAAAATATAAGCTTCGTCCGAAAAGCCCACATTAAAATTTTAAAGTAGGAAACTCGGCCGCGAATGAGATATTTTGTGTCCGAGCTACCCCTTATGCCCCACCCATCATCATAAGGTATGATTGAGCCACTACAAAGCTGCTTAGTACAAAACTAAGTCGCTTTTGCGGTATGTCTTTTTTAAAACTACGCAACGGAATTTGATGCGGTTTTTAATAAATTGACTACTGTTTTTCTTTTATGGGATCAATATTGAAATGGAGATGCGGCGGGTAGGGCTAAAACAAGCCGCGTGGGCTGATGCAATTCAAAGGTTTTAAATTAGTGTCTAGTGGTTTTTAATGTATACATTTGGTGTTCATTTGTGCAGTGAAGTGCCGCAAAGCGATCCTAATAATAAGAATCATTGGATTGTATCGTTTTTAACACTATGTGCTTGTCGCTATGTCGTTTTGTAATACACTGTGCTATTGTGTGTCGAGTTATCTCGTGACAACTTGCTTGGACTTGATAGACTCTTAAACCCCTCGATTGCTTTTAGGGTGATATCCGCTGAATCCGTAGGTCGATAAAACGTTAAACTCCGGCGTTTTATTGGTGACTGTGACTTTGACTGACATAACAACAAAATAATCAAAAAAAATTAAAAAATATTGAGATGGCCATATTACTTGTTTAGTTAAGATTTTTTTTAAATACGAAATTTTTGCTTGCCCTTGTATAAGTTTTATTTTAATTTTTTTGAACATTGCGAAAAATGGAATTATCCGTAAATTACAAGAGTTCTGGTCACTATAGAATGAGGTTAAAGGATGGCTGGGTATTTTATGGTTTTTGCGTGCCCTCTGGTGCGGAAAAAGAGCAGCCTTTTAGAATTCAAGCTTGTAAAACGTGAGGGTATTTCAATATTAGTGGCCATATATAAATTTACGCCTCACATTAAATAGGGGAGGGGTGTATGATAAGAGGTGAGTGAGGCTCTGAATTACGTGACGTTACTTTTAAAATTATCATAAGTAAATACTTGTTTTACCTACTTAGTAAATTTATCATAGGATGGCAGACGAACAGATGGATCGCAACACCAGTGGAGTCCGGGATAGGAACTCCGGTACCTTAATTTAATTGGCGAAGCACATCGGTGAGGCCGTGGTGTTACTCCGGTTGAGGCGGCCCATTCTTGTCGAATAGACACGGACAATAGTATTGGTAATTGTATACCTACTTAAAGTATCACTATCATACATCTCTTGGTTACTAATAATAATCTAATTACTAATAATAATATCCTACGATCGATTACGGCTACGGCGGCCAATCTCAACGATCAGGCACGTACGCAGGATATATTATAGTGCTCAAGTGTGTGCGCAAACACAAGTGCACACTCTATTCCCTTACCCTCATATTCCGATAGGACACCAGGAAAGGGATTGGGCGCAGGACCAACGGCTTAACGAATTTTCCGAGGCACGGGGGTACAAGACCGCCAACTTCCAGACTCCGGGCTGACACTAAGAATTTCTTACCGAAAACTTAGGTACAAATTTTTGGCCCGACTCCGGGATCGAACCCGGGACTTCTTGCGCAGCCGTCGCTTTATAGTGAGACCCACATACCACTACCCTACCGAGGCAGTCATATGCAGTTGATGTCGTCATCTAAGTACCAAATAAAGAAAATAATAAATTCTGAGCGTGTAACCATAATTCTAGTTGGTCTGATGCGATCCAGTTGGCCTAGTTCCCCTGTCTAAGGGTTGCGAAGGTCAAACGGCAGTCGCATCTCTTTAATTACCAGACTCGCCAAATTCTGGATCATGGTCCAAAGCATACCCAGGGATTCAAAAAGTTAGCTTTGGATACAATTGGGAATTTGACTTTGATTCACATTCATAATCATCATCATTTCAGCCAATAGATGCCCACTACTCGCACACATGCTGGGCATAGGCCACCCCAATGTTCTCCACACAGATCGGTCCTGTGCCGCACGGATCCAATGGTTTCCCGCGACTTTCACCAGATCGTCTGTCCACCTTGTGGGGGGCGCCACGGCTGCGACTTTTATGTCTCTGTAGTATCACATAACACAACTGGAATTAGTATCTTTAATCATTCGAGATACCATTACATGTTACTGATCATCATGGCAAGAAATAGATTCTCTTTTCATTGATTACGCGTAGTATCTAATAATATGCTATCCTAATAGAACATGACTAACAAATCAATGTCATTGATGACTTCAATAAACAACGTAGCTATGGTACGAATGTACAGGCAGCCGCACTGATGTTTACTTACAAATCTATCATTTTTTTTCTATCAACCCTTATTGTCAAACACGTTTGGTTCAATTTACAGCTTGTATCTTCATGATCATCATCATCAGCCCATTTAAGTCCCCACTGCTGGGGCATGGGCCTCCCTCAATCACATGAGGGGTAATTGCAATACTCATCACGCTTGGCAGACGGGTTGGCGAGGGTTTTGATATAAATGCAGAGTTTTCCTTCTCTGGGTGCTGATGATCATGTCAGCAGCTTTACCTTATTCGCCTTTTACGACACCTCGGTAAGAGTGAGGGTGGCCTATTCTGCTCTGCCGGGGACCACACGGCCTTGTATCTTGGCTTTTATCTTATATTAAACCAAAAATAGGCATGTGTGTATAAGGTCTTTTCGTGTAAGGTTTTGTATGGCAATGTTCTTAGAAGTTGTATGTAATTGTATTGTATCAGCCAAATAATGAGGCACTAAAAACCGCCTTCATAAACCACGAATTAAAAAGTGTACTTTAAATAATAATTTTAAGGCTTTATACACTCAAAACACTTTTTAGTTCGTGGTTTTTGAAGGCGGTTTTTTTTCGCAAAGTTGTTTTTTTTCTTTTCTAAAATTTCCTAATTCGTTTTTATTTCTATCCAATTTAACGCTTGACCACAATCTCACGCCTGATGGAAAGCGGCGATGAAGCCTAGGATAATACGCGTTTGCCTAGAAGATACCTTTCATTCTTCGCTAACACCACATCTAGAAGGCCTCCAATCTCTCTCTCTGTCTGAAATCATTATATCTGAACAGTGGAAATTAAGTACATACTAAAATAATATCTTTTACACTAGGTTGATCCAAGCTCAAAGAAGCTTATGGAGACCAAATTCGGAACAATTTTATTCGTCAGTAATAGCAAATATATCATTTTACGCATATTATACGCATGAAGGCGTTATGGTTATCCATTATTTGAATGTGAATTCGATAGCATGTACGAAAAAACGTGCAGGTTTAAAAAAAGTGCCGTCAAAATAATATCGGATGACGTTATCTGTGGTTGGCGCGGTTTTACCGCGCGATTCGGAAAACTGAAATTTTCATAGAAAGCCATAGGTACTGGAAAATCCGCGCGAAGCTGTTAGTACTTGGGCAACATTGGTAAGATGTGATGTTATATTTTTATTTTTAGTTTCAGTGTAACAAACGCTGGTAAACCTTAATAAATAAATAAATAAAACATTCTTTTTTTACCGCACCCGTATAGAGATGCATTAAAACTGCGCCAGGGCCGGTTGGATCTTTTTCACACTGTGTAATTTTTTCCGTTTCCGTTTAAATCTCGCGTTTTTGGTACCAATTTTTATGCTAGAAGCGACAAACGAGCAAGCGAGTCACCTGATGGAAAGCAATCATCGCCGCCCATTAACATCCGCGAAATCAGAGAGATCGCACTGCGTTGCCGGCCTTTTTAAAAAGGAGTACCCTCTTCTCTTGAAGGTCCCTAAGTCGTAGCCGTCGGGAAATACTCCCGTAGGTAAACTATTCCACAGAGCTGAGGTACGTGGTAGAAAGTTCCGCGAAAAACGCACAGTAGTAGACCGCCATCGATCGAGATGATAGGGATGGAATGACAATCGCTTGTGTGTGGTTCGATGTAAGATTTCAGCTGCAGGGAGTAGATCAAACAGTTCCTCAGAGCACTCCCTATGATAGATGCGGTTTAGAAGGCTGAGGGAGGCTATATCCTGCCGCAGTGCTAGAGGATCAAGTCGACTAGAGAGAGTCAAGTCACCGACAATTCGAGCAGCTCTACGTTCGCGTTATACGCGGTAAATGGGAAGAAGTATATGTGGAAGGAGTGTACGTGAACAATAGGGCGACGTCTTTCGTAAACTATAGATAGTCCCGGAACAAAATTCAGGCTAGGCTTTTTTAACATTGCATGTTAAAACGGGATGACATGAGATTTAGTACGGCAATTACTTTAGATCGCGATCTATAATAGGGTGGCATAAGTTTAAAATAACAAGGTCACTTTTGATAGAGTAAGATAATAAACTATTTAACAAAGTTTTTTTTTAAGTTTTCCTAAACAAATAGGTACCATTAAATTCCTAATCTCTCAGCCAGGCATTTCTTCTCCATTTAGTCTTTATGTCCGGAAATGAACTGGAACGGAAACCGTTGTTACTCAGGTAAGCGTACTCTGCACGCGATCACTATCCGGTTGTCAGTTTGATGTATTATAACGAAAATAACAATAAATCGTAAATACGTCTACCTATTTACGACCTACCTATTATAACCTGTTACTATTAGTAAGATAAAAGAAAAATACTTTATTTTATAGTTTTTCCATCTCTCTCTCTCTCTCTCTCTTGAGTCGGCCCCTCATATCCAATAGGAGTAATTCTCACAACATCTCATACGTTGACCTGATTCCATACTAAGTAGCTTAAGCACTTGTGTTACAAATATCAGACAACAGAGGAACACAAATATATACTTAAATACATATATTACACCCAGACACTGAACAAACACAAGTGTTCATCGCACGAATGTTTGTCCAGGGTGGGGATCGAACCCACGACCTTTGGCGTAAGAGGCAGGGTCACTACCAATTGCGCCATCCGGTCAGTCAGAGTAGGTAGAGCTATTTGGGTTTCTTAACCGCAAACATAGATGTTAATATAGACATGCCCCGGGATTCTGATTATGATCCCGGGATTAAAGCAAATAAATTATTATTTTAGAGTTAAATATTTAACGAGTTTTAATCATGAAAGGGCTTATCCATAAACGTTCGATACAACCATATTGACTTACACTTTGTTCCTTTCTATCTAACGTATGTATCTTGAATTTCAAAAGAACAAAAAAACTTTTTTAATTCGCATGCACAAAGCGTTTATGAATAAGTTCCGATGTTAATGCTCGTATGTATAAACGAAAATGACTGTTAATAGTATAAAGTATATCTTTAATCCGGGATTCCAGGCATGTCCATTTTATTTGAAAAAATCGCAAGTACCAAAAGTACCTTTACCTTCTCCGATCATTGCTCATGTCTGAGAATCGTGGTCAGCCTCATGGCTGCATCTAGAGCGGATGATCTGCCTCCACCGGTTTTAGTCTAGCGCTTCTCTTACGACTGAGCAGAATTTGGAGCACGATGAGTCTTTTAACTGATCGGTTCACATTCTTGGTGAACGACCGCGCGATCTTCTGCCTTCGGTGTTTTCAACCACAATCAGTTTTTCTAGATTCCCTCCTCGCATTGTGTGACCGAAATATGCAAGTATGCGTTTTTGGCATTCGTGGACATTAATAATAAATAATAATAAAAATTTGTACCTAAGTTTTCCGTAAGAAATTCTTTGTATCAGCCCAAATTCTGGTAGTTGGCGGTATTGAACCCCCGTACCTCAGAAAGCACGTTAAGCAGTTGAAACTCCGCCCGAACCTTCTCTGGTTGTGTCACACTGGTGTCCCATCGGAAAACGGAGGAACGTCAGGGATTTGAGAGTGCACTTATGTTTGCGCACACACTTGAGCACTATAATATATCCTGTTCCCGCTTTCAATAGGAACCCTATTCAAGCACAAATGTTATTTTGCAATTTTTAATGGGCGGCCATCTTGGATTTAAAATTTTCATAGTGAATTGTGTTTTACTACCGAAACCTTTTTGTTTGATATCTACCTATATTGAGGGGGGTTTTCATACAATATAGATAGATAGATAGATATTCTTTATTGCACAAAAATAAAATACAAGCATGATACAGCAGCAACAGACAGTACAATAAGGCGGTCTTATCGCTTGTAGCGATTTCTTCGAGACAACCTTTGGGAAGAGGAAAGAAATATCGTATTCGTAATAATAAGGGAAGGCAGTGCAAAGTAGTTTAACAAATGAAATTGAGAATGGCAGAATTATACATTATTTCATATATTAATATTATTACATATATATTAATCCGACATTCTGTAGCGCCGGCCATCTTGGATTAATTTTGATTAAGCACTCCCGATTAATTAACCTTTCAAACAAAAAAATACTAAATCAAAATCAGTTCATCCGTTCAGAAGCTATGATGCCACAGACAGACACACAGACACAGACACGTCAATTTAGAGCACCCCGACGTTTTTTTTTTTTTTAATTTATAATTTTCATTTTCGTATGCTATATTTTCAATACAACATTACCCAATTCATGAAAGGAAATGCCAAAGTGAAATCAGCATGTGATAGCGAGCGTGTGTCACAGTCGGTGGGCGCTGGCGGGAAGCCTGTGCCACCGGATTCCACGCGGGCTTGCTCCCATTCACAGCACTATTGCTTTGATAAATGATTTACAACTAATTGTTGTACGAAAAGTTCCTTAGCCAGATGAATGAATTTGACTTTGGGCACGATTGGGAACGAATTGCTGATGCTGCCAAACGTATTTAAAATGTCAAAAAAAGAACCAACTTACAAATTGTTGCGAGGAATGTGTTTTCAAGAGCCAATAGAATTGCTTATTTATCTAGCTTCTTTCAGGGAAGGGATCCTATAGGGATAACACAACCTCATCATCATCATCATCATCAGCCCATTTAAGTCCCCAATGCTGGGGCACGGGCCTCCTTGGCAGACGGGTTGGCGAGGGTTTTGATATAAAGGCAGAGTTTTCCTTCTCTGGGCGCTGATGATCATGCCAGCAGCTTTACCTTAGTCGCCTTTTACGACACCTCGGTAAGAGTGAGGGTGGCCTATTCTACTCTGCCGGGGACCACACGGCAACACAACCTCGCTCATAGAAAAATGATAATGACCTTTTTCAGAGCCATGACATAGGCTGAGTGAGGCCATTTATGTTGGAGGTCACAACTCACAACACACAAGATATATGCACTGCCTGTTTATTTGGACCCTTATTATTTTCTTTTTCCTTTGCTTTTCTGTATTAATTATTTTTTGAAACTGATGTTGTACTCGTATATAGTGTTGTGATATCCAAAATAATATTTTTTTCTTTCTTTCATCGCTGGTGAAAACAGCCTAAGAATCCCAATCTCTTCCAGCTTCATCTTCCAATCGCTTCCAGCGATATGACCGCCGAAATTGTACATTTAAGTTTTTGTAAAGCCTATTTTTTGTGCAATAAAGTATATCTATCTATATATCTCTCCGCTGGTTCAACCCCGAGCGGGTAGGGTCCCAAACGTCCATTCAAAAACACCTTGGGCACCAAGAAGTTAGAAGTTGAACTGCGATCCCAACGGCCACCGACTCATGACATCTTACTGTCTCTGCATACTTATTTTCTTTTCACATGGAATCAAATGCAAAAACAACTGACCTTATGAAAGTCAAAGACGATCTAATTGCAGCCGATCACTCATCGCCCCCATTCATTCATGTAACATAGGGTTGCCGAACAACCTTGCCTGTTAGCCGGACATTCGGATACCCTAAATAAATTAGTTTTTTTTTAATTTTCATGTATGGGATTAGACCTTAGATTTATTTATTTATTTCAATGCACAAGTAAGAAAGAAATGACACACAACATTATAAGTAAACCAAGTATTTGTGCTTTGCAAGAATTCAGCATAAAAAAGCAACAGGGGTTTCCAAACTAGGCTAAGCCTGTATCTTGGAAACCAGAGAACAGTCTTAGGATTCCGAGTTCTGGCAATCACCAAATAAACATAAGAAAATAATTAAAATAAAATAAAAATAACAAAAAACATTTTTTTTTAGTATTACTTAAGTACAATGAAATGAAATTGAACCCAGGACTTAGAAACATCAACGTAGGATTTTTTCAGTGAACTGATAGTCCAGCGAGAGTAGCCATTGTGTTATTTTGAATTTGGCTTCAGAGACAGTGCAGGATTTAACATCACAATAAGCGTTCACCGCGTTGTAAACGCGCACTTGTATAACTTCCCCAAGTTTGCTTGCGAAATGTGACTTTACTATGCCAATTCAGAAAACTCGTTTTTTTAGCAATGAGTCATAGTTTTTTGAGCGGATCAGACGAGTATGAGCAATAAGCGACAGTTTGAGGACAAACAACTGACGAACAGACAACACTTGGGCCATATTATAAAGGTCTTTTCAATTCAATTCAATTCAAATAATTCTTTATTTGCATAGGCTTGTACACAGCACTTACAAATCGTCATACATTAGAATGACTTAAAACTATTTATAAGTCCTTATGTATAAATTACATGTTAATACATATATATGTTGATACATAAAATATACTAAAGAAATAAATAAACATAATGCGATTCTACCACCGGCTCAGAAAGTTGTTTCTAGTCGAGAAGATCCGGCAAGAAACTCGCCAGTTACTCTTTTTCATCGCCAACTTTTTTACAATAGTTTATTATCTTCATACCAAGTCATACAGTCTAATGCAACACAAAATAGAATGAAGCAAATTAAAAGCTAAATATGAGGTAAACCGAAGCGGACCAGTCCCCAAAGGTGGCACCTGTTCACAAGTATGACGTATGTGTCAGCCATCATTTCACTCAACCATATTAGAGGGAATGTAATGACCCGCCACATAGCGCCACTACCTCAGAGACATTTGAGTGAGCATGACTACTTAGGTTCTCCTCATAGATACCTATGTCTGTTGTGGGATACCTGTGGTAAAACCAAAAAGAGGTTTAATCTAAGGATTAGACACACTTCTATTCGATTTATTGCGCGCTTTACCTACAAGGTGTCTGTGAACCCAACTAAATATGAGTTTGTAAATGTGTGTGTTCAATTAGTGTAGGAGCCTGTAACTCGATATTAAAACACTCGCGAATGCTCGTTTTTCAAAATCTTTCTCGTGTTTTAATAACCCTCAGAATGAGATAGTCACATAAACTACTATACAATTTGATAAGCCTTACAAAAGCTAGACAGTCGTGGTCAAGTCATTATCATCAGCCCATTTAAGTTCCCACTGCTGGGGCACAAGCCTCCCTCAATCACAAGAGTTTTCCTTCTCTGGGTGCTGATGATCATGCCAGCAGCTTTACCTTAGTCGCCTTTTACGACACCTCGGTAAGAGTGAGGGTGGCCTATTCTACTCTGCCGGGGACCACACGGCGGTCAAGTAATAAGAAGTTTGTATTATGATAATAATATATAGAAGTGAAAAGTACGTGTTTTATTAATAATGTAGGTACCTTCTTCACCACCCCCCTGGTACAGGTATGTAAGTATGTATAACGTAGTCGAACGAATAAGAATAAAATAATTTATTCAGCCCCAAACATAAACAAACTGAAATATAAAAATATAAAAATTCATCAAATTGTTACACGAGAAGAAGCGAGAAGAGGCCTTTGAATTTTTAACCCGCCTTTTCTTTGAATTTCCTTGAATGAGGACGCGAAATATAATGTGTCACTGTATAGAAAGAATGATGTTCCTATTCATAATTTTCTTTAGAAATTTTTATCTTTTTCTCATATCGAATATTTTCAGAAAGGCACCTTGATTACTTCACAACATCTCACATGAGGAGCTCCGGAAGAAAACCCGATGAATACACTTTTGGTATTTTTAAAGGTAACAAAAAAGAATGATTTACATTGGAATGTTAATGATGTAGGTAAAACCTGCTTTTTGTCTAATCACACAGGCAAAATTGTTACACTGATTTGAATTTAATTTATGTACCTACTTTGTTTATAATAATATATCATGTTTGACTATCTCCATGTGACCAAGATACCTTGTATACTTTTTAAACCAATTAAATACAACAAATTTTTCGGATACTCTAGCGGCTATTATTACGGCTTTTTTCCACTGCGTCCTTCCTCTGCATCAGAAGTTTAACTTATGTAACGTAAATTTACATACAATATGTATAAGAACTTGTAAAGGATTTATCGGTAATAGTCCCGAAAGTTAAAAATGCAAAAATTGTAACTTAAAAATACGTGTATTTGTCTGGTTTTGGTCCAGGAGCCCAATTCTCGTGCTCGTGACATTTATTTTCGTACGACATATATCACTAAAACATAGTTATTTTGTAAGGTTTTCAAGTGATATCTGCCATGTTTTTAAAATGTGGCGAGCACGAGAATTGGGCTCCAGCTGTCCAACTTTAGAAAATAAGTTAGTACGTTTTTAACGAGATTTGATGCGACCTGCGAATGATGTATGTTATGTAACAGTACTGGGGGTAAACGGAAAAAAAAATGATGGCATATTATTTGTATTTCTACCTGATCAAGCACTTGTGTTACGGATATCAGACAACAGAGGAAATACAAAGACACAACTCTAGCTGCATAAGTCGCATTCAGTGGCATACAGTCTCAAATCAAATATGGCAATAAAGAACAGAAAAAATTGAATCGGTAAAGCAAATGCAACAAATGTCTAACAGCGACTAAAACCTAAAAACGCTTCGGAGTTGCAATTTATGCAACGAAATAAGGGTATAAAAGTTTAGTTTATTGCTGTAGTACCCACTTGACAAAATATAAAATATCACATAAATCATAGTTTCTTATAAGACATCGCTTCGAGGGTCGCCAAAGGGAGAGCAACCTTTGCACAGTTCCGTTCCGTATGGCAATCACGGAAACTGACTAGGAGAGTAAAACTTAAAACATTCCGGTCCAAAAACCGTGTTGCTGTACGAATGTGAGACGTGGAAGGTCACCAAAGACATCTTGCACCGGCTCCAGGTCTTCGTTAACCGCTGCCTTCGCCGTATTCTCGGGGTATACTGGCCCGAGAAAATCACGAACCTAGATCTCTGGGATCGCTGCGGTGAGACTCCGATCGACCAGAAGATCAAAACGCCGCAATTGGAACTGGATCAGCCACACGCTCCGAAGGGAACCGGACCACATACCGAGGCAAGCCCTAGACTGGAACCCCCAAGGAAAACGGAAACGTGGCCGCCCTAAATAGAGCTGGTGACCATAGGTTTAACTTGGAGCGAAGTAAAGCGCTCAAGACCGTTCGAGATGGCGGAGCACTGTGGACACCTTTTGCCCCACCTAGGGGACATAGGACATTAAGTCAAGTAGGTCATAGGACATTAAGTCAAGTAGGTACGATTGCCGTCGCCCATAGACACCCGCGACACCAGTGGAGTCACAAGTGCGCTATTAACTTTTAAACCCCCCTTTCCCCCGGAATGGGCCTCCGGTACCCTCACTCACGCAGCGAAACACAGCACAGTCCTGCTTCACGCTGGTTTTCTGTGAGGCCGTGGTATCACTCCGGTTGAGCCGGCTCATTCATGCCGAAGCGTGGCCCTGCCACTTCGTGACAACAGGGGTCCATCTCTCTGGGTCTGTGGGTCGTCTGACACCTATCACATAAAAAAAAAATAGGAATTAAGTACATGCAAAGGTGAAGAGATATGTAGTATGCTTCGAACAGGTTTAGGTGTGTGAATTCAAAGTACCTACCTATATAATGTAATTATGCATCATCAGCCAAGTTGTGAGACATCTTGCCATCATGACAGAATCATTGCTATCATGAATGAAACATACCTCCACTTCTATATTTTCGTTTCTGAGTACACACGTGCACAGATCAAACTTACTAAAAGTCTATTTTTTTTATAAACATTGAACCATGACTCGCTGTTGATAGGGTTGAAACTTGATTGAAGAGGGACATATTAAGGTAAGTCAATGTTTTCGTATGTACTTATAGCAATTAATCGATCAATATGCTCACTAGTACTTATGTAAAGCCAAAAAAGTGGGCGGTGTTCTATTAGACAACACTGGCATAGTACAAAAGTATTAAACGGTGTAGTAATTTTCTAATTACTATCCTAATGCGAAAGAGAACTAAGGTTACAGACAGAGCCCAAAGGATTGCATGCCTCAAGTGGCAATGCCAGTAGCACATTGCGAAGAGAACAGACGGTATTTGCGGCGGATAGGTCCAGTGGAGGCCGCGTATAGAAGGTCGCTACCGTAGCAGGTCCCCTACAAGGTACACCGACGATCTGGTGAAGGTCGCGGGAATCTCAGTCACAGGACCGATCTGTGAGGAGAACATTGGGGGAGGCCTATGTCCAGCACCGCGCTGAAATGACGATAATATTTTTAAGAGAGAGAAGAGAATTCCTTTATTCCTGATGGAGAAAATCGTGAAGTAGCCTGCCATTGCAGATAGTTTTTCTGACATTTATCCTGAGATTAGATTCCTCCTTTCCGATCCTTTTTTAAGGCTTGGAAAAGATAGACGGCAGTCGTTCATTTTGATTACCAGACTTCCCAAATCCTTAATCTAAGCACATCATGGAGCCCAATTCTCGAGCTCGTGATATTTATTTCATACGACATATATCACTAAAACACAGTTTTTTGTATGGTTTTCAGGTGATATCCGCCATGTTTTTAAAATATCACGAGCACGAGAATTGGGCTCCTGGGCTACAAAGTGACGGCTTGGGGCACAATTGGGAATGAAAACGCCGATGCTGATGATGGTTTAATTAGGTAACTATGCCGTGGCCTTACCAGCTCTTATTAGTCTCGTATTTTCGTGCTCGTGATATTTTAAAAACGTGGCGGATGTCACATGAAATCCATACAAAAAAACTATGTTTTACGTGATATATCAGCAAAACTAAAATTGTGTATATGCATGCATGTGTACAGGTGTGTATGCATGCTTGTATACATATATATATTCAATTGAGATAATCACATTCGGAAGTCGTGGCAGCCTGTAACTGAATCTACACTTAGCATATATTTTAATGTAAGTTTTTTTTACGGTTATTCGGTGTAAGATTTGTTGGTTGTCCTCAATAATAAATAATAAATATGTCGTATGATGATAAATGTCACGAGCCCGAGAATTGGGCTCCTGCTCTGAGATCTCTCACTGCTCCCAACGCAACTATAACACAATCAATGCTTAAACAAGTGCCTATCACATGACGAGTTAAAGAATATTGGCATCTGGATCTGATGCCAGGTCACCACCCACGCCTCGCCGGTGATCACATCAGTCTGTCGAGTAAGCTCATTGGGACATCTGCCTGGGTTACGGCCGGAGTATTTGGAACTGAGGGTCAGTGAGTGAAGGTTAGTGGGCTGAAGGAGAGGAGAGGGTGTGAAGTTGTGAAAGCACGGTTAAATCGGGTGAGTGATGACGTGGTCGGGTTAAATAGACTTGAACCGTTGTGTGGAATGGTCCGTTGAGGCTCTGACTAGATACAGACAGCTGTACACCAGGTTACCACAGTCATTTCTAGCTAGATTTAAATAATACTGGCCACAAAAAACTTAAATCTTGTCACTAAAAATAGAAATAGTTTTTTTGAGCGTACAAAAAAAAAATATTTTTGATTATTATTTAAAATGTGATACTATATAAACTTAAAATTGACTATTGATATAAAAAGGCTTGATAATGTTAAGTTAATGCTATAGATTTCGATTCTAAGCATATTTGTGTTAATCATAATGAAATGTAACTTTATTTAAGTCCATACAGTACAAACCATTTATGAATTTCAATAATATTATCCCAACCGATTACGGCTACGGCGGCCAATCTCAACGATCAGCCACGAACGCAGGATATATTATAGTGCTCAAGTGTGTGCGCAAACACAAGTGCACTCTCTATACCCGTACCCTCATATTCCGATGGGACACTACTGTGACACGACCGGAGAGGGATCGGGTGCAGGATCATCAGCTTAACGTGCTTTCCGAGGAACGGGGGTGCAAGACCGCCAAATTCCAGACTCCGGGCTGCCACTAAGAATTTCTTACCGAAAACTTAGATACAATTTTTTGGCCCTACCTGGGGATTGACCCCGGGACCTCTTGCGCAGAAATGAATGTCAATATTAATTAATTAATGTACCGCTGATTCGGAATATCAATTTCTACCGAGAAGAATCAGAAAGAAACTCAGTAGTTACTATTTTCAAATAATATGGTAATTATTATAATTTTAATTTATAATTTATTGCAATATTAATTTATACTATAGTTTAATTATAATTTTCATTTAGGGTAATTCCGGGGCAGATGGCCGTACGGGGGAGATGACCAATAGAAAAAAAATCAACAAATAATTCCCAAGTGACACTACTTACAATTTAGTTTGGTTCAGGTGACTGTGGCCAATAAGTGTCGGTGAATTTTTGTTCGAAAAAATAATAGAAAGTTGAGTAATTTCACTTTATTTTTTAATGACACATTCGACTTAAGGTAAGGGGTTCATATATTAAGTGCTCACAAAAAGGTTTTGAAAGTTATGTCTGATTGCGTGGTTTCCTGTTGAAATACAAATATTTTCAATGTTCTATCCTCAAAATTTCCTTTGAATTTTAGGAGTTGTTGTGTTTACGTGAGCTAGCTACCTCATCCGGAAAATCGGGAGAAATGGCCATAGCATTGATTGGATAGATAGCTATACAATTTTATGTCTAAATTGGGATTTACGTTTCATCCACTTTATTTTCTACTGATGCCTAACCAATACGAACGGAAACCGTCATCAACCATCGTTACCAAAAACAAAAATAAGACTGAGACTAACTAATTGAAGATTTGATTCAATGTTATATTTGGATGTTCTGGGTGCATGAAAATTGTACCGAGTTTGAGCACATGTGTCATAAGAATGCCGTTGTAAGAAAAAAAAAGGAGTCCATAGATCTCAAGGGCAAACGAAAGGTAAAAAGAGTATCGGTCATCTTCCCCCAGCCTCTATGGCCGTCACTCCCGGACACTCTGGGTGAGATGGCCAATCCTAGATTTATTTTAAAGTTTAATATTACGTGTTTTTACAATATTTAAAGTGACTTATTGTTGATTTTCAGTAATTATAATAAGAAAAGTTTAATTTTCTTTATTAATTATTGTTTTATTCATCATAATTCCTTTACAGTAGAGCCTTCAAGTTACTAGGGCCATCTCCCCCGGAATTACCCTATAATATAATGTAATATTACATTCTAATGCTCAATCCCACAAATGAATCTAAGATTTGGGACAATAAGTTTTTATATTTAATTTTGTAGCCAGTTTTTTTAAATTACATGATTGTGAGATGAATGAAGTGTGCTAAATAAGCTATAAAAATCGCAAATCCTTTTTTATTTTGAATGTCTTGGTCAATACTTTATTTTACTGTCTTAATTTCATTACAATCAAATATAAATCGGAGGCGGCGCCACAGACCCATACGAGGGCCCTTAATATATTAATTCAATTTCAAATCAGTAGACGATTTCATAATTAATAGTATCTAAAACTCATAACTGAGCAGAGAATTTTTAATTTCATTTCATTCAAATAAAACAGACGAATTTCACATTAATATTATAGAATTCATTAGGTCTTTACCTATGAAATTGCCTTTGTGTATGGCGACTTTCTTAGATGTTGAATTTTCAACTCAAAGAAGTTATCATCTTATTGTGTCTAGAAAAAAAAAAACGGCAAATTGATAGGTAAAGACTTATATTATAAAGGACTTACCCTGCAAAATATTTTACTGTTCAAGTTTAATTTACTGTAACTTCGTTGATTATTGGTCAATTCAAGAAAATTTAGTCTCAATTTATACCTATTAGGTTGTGCAATGTTGAGCTGGATAAAGTGCCAACGTTCAAGTACTTGGGTCACATAGTCTCCGAGGATTGCAGGGACGATGGCGATATAGAGAGGGAGCGTAGGGCATTGGCAGTTCGGGGCAATATGTTGTCTCGCAGGTTTGCAAGGTGCTCGGATAGTGTGAAAACCACACTTTTCCAGTCCTATTGCCAATCTTTTTATACCAGCGGCCTGTGGGTCAATTTCAGCCAAAGGGCGTACAATGCCCTACGCGTACAATATAATAACATATTCAGAGTGATGTTGGGACTTCCGAGGTACTGTAGCGCATCGGGCATGTTTGCTGACGCACGTGTCAATGGTTTCCACACAGTTATGCGCAAAAAGGTGGTTTCGATTAGGAATCGTATACTCGGCAGTTCCAATATCATTCTGAAGATACTCTCGGAACGCTATGATGGTCCGTCCCTGGAATACTTGGCAAAAGCGGTAAAGGGTGTCGCGTGCTGCAATGACAAGATTTGACATTATATATTTTATAATACGTTAATTTCAATTTAATTTTCATTTTGACTTAGTATTCAATTGGCATGTAGTAGCTTAATATTTTTATGATAATTTTAATTGTATAACCAACTTTAATGGAACTGACATTTTTTTTTTTATTTATTTCTATTTAACTTGACATTTATAATCCCCTATGAATTTAATTTAACTTGACATTTATATACTTATTACAATGTATGAATGTCAAATATTGTATTGCTATGTTTTACTATTCTATTTTCTATTTTGTATATGACCTGTAAATTGGTTGAAATAAATGATATTTAATTTAATTTTAATTTATAGACGAACGTACGAGCATTAATATTTACTAACAAATATTTTTTTAATATTCTTAAGTTTTTTTCAGAAAATCGAGTAGGTAATCTGTAGAAATTTCGGTCCTTATATTTTTTCCTTCCTGATGACAACCCTGAATAAAAAAAATACTTTTGATAAAAATGATAATCACCTGAATAAAAAAAATACTTTTGATAAATAAATATTTATTTATCAACTAATGCACTAAGCTCACAGGCCTGTATCGCATTAGTTGAGAACATCAACAAATATTTACATTTAACAAGAGCTTCGGTTTCGGTTCTTTAAACATACGTTATTATTTTAATATAATTAAAGTATTGTTTAATAGAAAATTTAACAAGGATTATTTGCTTCTTTGACAGTATTCACCTAACTTTCACATTTTAGAGTAAATTGAAAAAGACTGAAAATCGGGACCTATTTTGGGGCGGGAGGGAGAGACGCGGACACCCGGTGGGGAGAATAAGGACATACATTTGGAGTTCAAGGAACGATTCTGCACCAAAATTATGTTTGAGTAGTTTTTTTGACGTTCCCCTTATGACGTCACCTAACTTTCCCGGGCTAATAATTCAAAATAAAATTATGGTTTTTTTGCTCAACCTGGAGAAATGTGTTACGCATACAGCCTCCCGGCGGATGGATTATTTAGGACTCCCCACGCGGCGGCGGGGGTTTACCGACTAAAACTCCAGGGACTCTCCCTAATCGTCCATAATGGGAAAAGTCGAGAGCCATGGTTCGAAACCTGCCACCACGTTTTCTCTCGGAGATAAAGACCTATTATCTTAAGTTATTTTATCTATATAATTGTAGGTCTTTCGATGAAAATGAGATATCGTGGTTACCTAAAAATTACCTATAAAGAAACACAAAATTACCATATAAGTAATTTTTCCTCAATCCAAACAAAAGGCCCTTGTATCAATCATGCAAAAGCAATTCCTGGTTCTAAAAAAGTCCCTAACCAAAGAAAAATGTGTTTATTTTTTCATAGCGAAACCAGCTGATTCTCGAGATTCTTTCTTTGACATCATTACGAGCGTAATGAGAAAAATAAGAAATTCTCTTTGGTTCCCGACAGAGCCGTCTTAGGGCACGCCGCGCCGCGGCCCCGTACAGACCGCCTCACATGAGGTAGCGGCAATCCGTCAAATTTCTGAAACTTGGTACGATTTTTACACAAAAATTGAAAAAAAAAATAAAAAAATGGGGGCTCTCCATACTTGAAATTGAAACTCAAATTTTTTTTCATCAAACCTATACGTGTGGGGTATCTGTGGATAGGTTTTCAAAAATGATGTTGAGGTTTTTAACATCATATTTTTCTAAACACAATACTTTGCGCAAGAGACGCTCCCAAATTGGTAAATTGTGTCCCCCCCCTAACTTCTATAATAAATGAGTTAGAAAACTAAAAAAAATATATGATGTACATAATTATGAAAACTAACAACGAAGATTGGTTTGGACTAGATTTAGTAAGTAGTTTTTTTTATACGTTATAAACCGTAAACCGCAATTATCTTCCATATATCTTATTTGCTGCTACGGAACTCTTCATGGGCGAGTCCGACTCGAACTTGGCCGGTTTTTTATGCTAGTCACTTAATGATAAACTAAGTACGATTAATAAGCCATGAACATTGAGAAATCAGAGTTCACTAATGGGGATTCGAGTTTGACAGATTTGTCATCATTGAAGTGTGGGATCTTTATCTTAACGTATTATTTGCGACTGCGTAGAAATATGTTGTTTTTTTTTCAATTAATTATAATAGCCAGACATTTGGCCACAATCTCACCTGATGGTAAGTGATGATGTGGTCGAGGATGGATCATGTCTGTCTAGTAACAGCCTATTCGGTCTTTTCTTGATCAAGTTCAGATCATAGCGTTCCGGAACACATCTTCCGGCAAAGAGTTCCATTCCTAAGCCGTACGCAACATGAATGTACATTTGAACCGTTTGGTACGTGTTGCTGGTATTTCTACCACATAAGGTTGGTAGCCCCTTCTCCGTCTTGTGTCCAAATGATGAACGGGGGCCGGTGGAATTAGATCATGTAATTCCTTCGCACACTCTCCGAAATGCAACCTGTAAACCTACCTTACGCCTATGTTCAAGGCTTGGGTAGGCACACTAGCGACGCCAATCGATTTTAATATTTAGCTACTAAACCGGACGTATTTTAAACAATTTCGGGATAACAACCTCTCGACAAACACTTATACTATTTATTACATAACCATGCACAAATGTTGGGTCCATTTTTGTACGCGAAAAATTGATTCACGCCAAAAGTGGCCGATTTTGCGTGGTAGGAAATGACGTGAGAACATGGTAGAAATCCCGTAAATAACTATTCTAATGCGTAGAAATAAGCAGACAAATTTATTTTATATTTATATTATATATTTAAAAAAAAACAATGCACCTTTGTTTTTTTTAATATATAATATAAATATAAAATAACTATTTAAATAACACGTTGTATAAGTTAATCTATGATCCCTTTCGCTGAGTATTCAGTAATCAGATTTGTTAAAAATTACTAGTTAAAAGAAGGGCATCGAGTTCTTATCATTCCCGGTAGATGTCACGAGTCCCAGTAACATCGCGTATGCATTTGGGTACCTGGTACGTAAGGGGCCGTAACAAATTATTTTATCTATATTTTTGAAGGCAACGCGTCTGAAAGAACGTTGCTATCATCATCATCATCGTCATCATCATCATCATCATCAGCCTATCGCAGTCTACTGCTGGATGTAGGCCTCTCCAATTGTTCGCCACTGTGATCTATCCATGGCTTCTCGCATCCAGCTCTTGCCAGCCATCCTGCGCAGATCGTCCCCCCACCTAGCCAGAGGGCGCCCTACATAACGTTTTCCAAGACGCGGTCTCCACTCCAGAACCCGTTTACCCCATCGGTTGTCTGTTCTGCGGCTAATATGGCCAGCCCACTGCCACTTAAGCTTGCTAATCCGGTGAGCAATGTCGATAACTTTGGTTCTCTGCCGGATCACCTCATTTCGGATTCGATCTCGGAGAGAGACGCCGAGCATTGCTCGTTCCATAGCCCGCTGAGCGACCTTTAACTTGTGGACCAGTCGTACCGTAAGTGTCCACGTTTCGGCTCCGTAAGTCATGACGTTGCTATAAACTATACTTACTTACTACGCTGGCTCAGCGAACCGAAGTGGATCGTGGCCTCCGACACGAGACTATAAACCATAGAGTAAGATAATTTAATAGTAAACTCAGTTTCATTTACTCGTTTATCTTTATTTATTGAGGAAAAATACTTGTTATAGGGAGTAAGTATCAGTTTGTGAATAAGACTGTTTAAAAATCTCCTAATTCCGGGTTATTTGGAAATTGCTTTCAAAAGTTGTTACATTCATTTTAACACTTAAATTAGTGTCTATGGGAACAGGGTAAGGTAGATGATGAATCAGTATCTAGGGCAGGGTTCATCAGCTGGCGGATTGCTAGGCTGCGAGAACACTAGACTTACACAAGTAGTTAATCAAATGAATGCCCCCTCTTATGATGAAGATTTTGCCGCCCCTATTCGTTTGCCGCCTGGGGCCGTAGATGATCGAGGGCCGGGTTTTAACGCTTCACGGGCTGGAGATGGCCCGCGCTTACATACTACCTCCTTACGTTAAGAAGACGCAAGCTCTTTCCACCGAGCTACCATCGTTCTTATATCTACTCTACTCCGTACCTTTACGTCTATTCTATAGAATCTTATTATGTGGGACAACATAATTCTTGTTTTAACTTTTTTTAAATTTATATTAACATATTACAAAAACAGTGTTTAAATTTAAAGTGTCATAAAAAACTTGCCGGCTTGTCCTTGACACAGTTTCACATGAGTGTCGCACATTGAACTAAAAAAAAATCGACGGCGGCAATCGCTTACCATCAGGTGATCCGTCTGCTTGTCTGCCACCTATCACATAAAAAATACATTTTAGTAATAATAAAGTATGAATAGAACAAGACTTATTTTAACACTTACATTAGATCATATCACATATTAAAAAGGTGCGGTCAGCATCAAAAGTAGCTTAACACTTTAGTACCATGTCAAAGTAATTGTTCTGCCTATTATAGTCAGTTTCTAAGGGGTACGTAAAAATGTTACTTCGACATGGTAGTAAAGAGTTAAGCTACTTTTGATGCTGAATGTACGACTTCTTTGTCGAGTGCATGAGAGTAGTCATGGTGTTTGCTTGAAGTCGGGGGCACTAATCAAGGGCCCCGTAGACTTTTCATTCGAAGACGGCACTGTTCTCACAAAAGTAGAAGGAAGTTTCTTTTGTATATAGCTGGGCGTGAAAATAATGGCCCTGGAGCTGTGTAATCGGTTATATATAGTGACGTATTTTCATTCGCAAGAAATAACTATTTATTTATTATATTGACTCAATGGGTACTTTGTTAGTTCTTTTGTGCCTGTCAACCTCATATTTGGATTTCACGGCCACTTACCATCAGGCGGAGTGAGGTCATCCTGATTGGCCTTTCTATAAAAAAATATATATATTGACCATGAAGCGTGGCCCTCACGCTTCTGAATAAATGGGCCGGCTTGACCGGAGTGATACCAAGGCCTCACATAAAACCAGCGTAAAGCGGCAACGTTCTATGTGTCGCTGCGTGAGTGAGGGTACCGCAGGCCTATTCCGGGGAAAGGGGGGATTAAAGTGTTGCGGGAGTTCATGGGCGGCGGCAATCGCTTTAAACCCCCAAATAAAAAAAAGAAATCAATAGTATGGAACAAATTTTACTATCGATAGTTTGGACTAATAGCAATACTATCGATAGTCTGAATGATATTCGAGGTCAACTTATCGAGAGTTCCGCAACACTAATGGGCGAGCATGTCACCGATAAGTGCAATGCACGGGTAGTAGGTGCATGCGCAGCGTACGCGGTGCGCGTCTGCGCATTTAAAAAAAAAGATAAAAGATAAAAATGTATTTATTGCACAGAAAAAATAACCACAGTTATATACATAAGATTAAAATTTAAGAGCTCTACACATATTATGCCACAAACATTGAACAGGAGCCTTCTTCAGGAGGTCTTGTACCCACGTGCCTCGGAAAGCACGTTAAGCCGTTCCTGCGCCCGACCCCTCTCTGGTCGTGTCAAACTGGTGTCCCATCGGAATATGAGGACAAGGGAATAGAGAGTGCTCTTGTGTCTGCGCACACGTTTGAGCACAATAATATATCCTGCGTATGTGGCTGGTCGTTTAGATTGGCCGCCTTAGCCGAAATCGGTTAGAGGATATTATTATTATTATTATTATTATGAGAGACTGTAGTCTGAACTACCCTACTAACGCCCTGTTGGTCTAGCGGTTAAAGTCATCATCATCAGCCCTTTTAAGTCCCCACTGCTGAGGCACGGGCCTCCCTCAATTACATGAGGGGTAATTGCCATACTCACCACGCTTGGCAGACGGGTTGGCGAGGGTTTTGATATAAATGCAGAGTTTTCTTTCTCTGGGTGCTGATGATTATGCCAGTTGCTTTACTTAGCGGTTAAAGTACCGAGCCGCAATCTCGGGGTCCTGGGTTCGATTCCCGGGTCGAGCAAAAAGTATTTTTCGAATTTTTGGAACAATGCCCGGGTTTGTGATCACCAATCCGCATTAGGCAAGCGTGGTGATTTAGCCTAATCCCATTATAGTAGCAATTACTTGATTTCTATAATGGAGGCCTTTGCCCTGCAGTGGGACAGTATATAGGCTGATACTTAAGTCTGGACGTAAACCTTTGTAATAGAGCGCCAGCTTTATTCGCCATCCTTTTTAGCCACGCTATCGTCCGGTAAATATAAATCAATCGGTACACGTGCAATGTGTCGTATTTCTTGCTCCAGCTTCCATTTAAGATTGAATCTCATACATTACTCTGGTAGCACGTCGAGAGGATAAACTTGAGATAAAAACTCCGTTACATGAATCATTTTGCTAAGTTTCCTTTCGTTATTGGCGCTAAGAGAGAATGCGGTTGCTGACTTGTGTCCTGTATAAAGAGTTGAAAATATTATGCTTCTACCTTTAATTAAATCAAAATAGCGGGAGATAATAATGAATAATAATATTAAATATTTCACAACATCACATACATTGATCTGACTCCCAGATAGGTAGCTCAAGCACCTGTGTTACGGATATCAGAATCAACAGTGGGATTACAAATATATACATATAATACTTTTCTTTTGAAAATACATACTTATAATAAAATAGAAAACACCCAGACCGTGACACAGTAGGCACAGTTAATGGAGTACCTCTCGAGGTTGTTCAGGAATATGTCTATCTAGGCCAAACGCTCCAATTAGGCATAATCAACTTCGAGAGAGAAGCCAATAGAAGAATTCAGCTAGGCTGGGCAGCATTTGGTAAACTTCGTCAAGTCTTCTCGTCACCCATCCCTTAAGTCGAAAGTCTTCGACCAGTGCGTCCTTCCGGTCATGACTTACGGTGCCGAGACGTGGACACTCACGGCTGGACTAGTCCACCGGTTCAAAGTCGCTCAAAGAGCTATGGAGAGGGCTATGCTCGGAGTATCTCCGAAGGACCGCATCAGAAATGATGTAATCCGACAGAGAACCAGAGTTACCGACATAGCCACCGAATTAGCAAACTGAAGTGGCAGTGGGCTGGTCATATTAGCCGCAGAACTGACAGCCGTTGGAGCCGTAAAGTCCTTGAGTGGAGACCGTGACTCGGTAAGCGTAGTGTGGGACGCCATGCGACAAGATGGGATGATGACATTCGAAGGCTGGCTGGTGTGGGCTGGATGAGAGTGGCCGAAAATCGAGAGCAGTGGCGTGCATTAGGCTCCCTAATGCACGCCACTGCTCCCGATTTTCGGCCCAGGAGACATAGCGTATAGCCTTTCCAAATGGCCAAACTTATACGTTGGCCCAGGATTACGCTAGCTTTCCTGTCACCCGTAGCGTCAACCAGCCTCTGGGCTAGTTCACGGTACAGGTGGTGGGCTTCCGGTCCCCATGGTCCGAGCTCCTAATGGCTCAAAAACTAAAACCCGACTGCCAAAAAAACACGCTCTAAAAATTACGAAACAAATTTTTTTTTAGTTCCTTACTCTAAGTCCCCTAGAGGGCACTGTAGCACAGTAGATATATAATATCTACTGTGACTGTAGTCAATTTCAGTCATGTAGCCTATAACCAGAAGACAATCAAGACGCTTCTGACGACACTTCATTCGTTCAAATTTGATAACTAGTTTAGAAGTTATGAGGGAACAGATGAACAACCATAACATACATACGTACAGGTCAAAATTATAACCCTCCTTTTTGCTTCGCCGTAGTCGGGTAAATTGGTTGGTGGTGGTGTTTAATTTATAGAACAGCCACCCCGAATGTAAAAGACGCGAAACCAAAAGACTTGGAAGAGCAGTCGCTCCACAAGCCAATGCGCCACCAATGCAGTCATGACGAGACTTGCATTATGTGACGTGCTATCTACTTAGTTCTGCATTGTTCATCAAAGTACATAAGTATCGGGTCACTTAGCGTCTTTTACCGTCTATATCATGTGAGTGAGTATTTATATCCTGTGAGTGAGTATCTATATCATGTGAGTGAGTATCTATATAATGTGAGTGAGTATCTATATCATGTGAGTCACTTCGCGTATTTTACCATCTACAGCATGTGAGTGCTCTATATCACCGTATCATGGTGAGTGCTCAGAAACGCTTTTCTCCCTCATCCCACCTCCCATTTTTCGTCACATAACTAAACGCACCGGACAACTCTGTCACCGCTTCACAGTGGAAAACATTCCATCACGGACTAAAAAATAGACAGTTACTATTTCTGCCGCACCATCAAGAAATGGAACTCGTTGCCGGCCCATGTGTTTACTCCTTCCTAAAATATGGTTTCCATCAAACGAAGCGTAAAGAAGCATCTCGCGGGCCAGTATGGCAGCCCTAACGGAGGTGATGCCTTGACATCGCTTGCGTTGTGATTGCAACGTAGCCTCTTCTCTTGCTGACCATCAGGCTGTGGAGAGCCAATATACTGTGTTACTATAAAAAATATATCATCATCATCGTCATCGTCAGCCCATTTAAGTCCCCACTGCTGGGGCACGGGCCTCCCTCAATCACATGAGGGGTAATTGCCATACTCACCACGCTTGGCTGACGGGTTAGCGAGGGTTTTGATATAAATGCAGAGTTTTCCTTCTCTGGGTGCTGATGATCATGCCAACAGCTTTACCTTAGTCGCCTTTTACGACACCTCGGTAAGAGTGAGGGTGGCCTTTTCTACTCTGCCGGGGACCACACGGCAAAAAATATACAGAGAAAAGTGGTTTCAGACCATTTCTCTTTGCAGTACTTACACGTACGGAGGAACTCCAAAAAAGTTTTGTTGTAAATTCTTCAGTTATTGTTGTCGTACAGCCTTGTTGGTTCTTTGCTCTGAATAAAAATGAAATTTGCGCCCGCTTGTGCGCTCAAATGAAACATTCACTGTGTTTATGGTCGGGAGAGTTTGTGGATTTATTCCATAGACTTAGGATGGTTTATTCTGCTTTTGGGTAAATTGGTTCTGAACGCGCCTTCCATACGGAGGGTCGTGATTGAATCCGAGCAAGAACCTCTGGATTTTAAGAATCTAAATTTCTACCATTAGCTCGGCGGAGGAAAATATCGTGAGGTAACCTACACGTTTCGGATAATTAACTTCTAATAACTGTTACCATGATTCAGTTGGTTTGGTTCATCGGTAAAGTGTTGCGAAGGTCGGACGGCAGTCGCTACAAATATATATATATATATATATATATATATATATATATATATATATATATATATATATATATATATATATATATGTCGGAGCGTCAGCACAGTGGCGCCCTCTATCATGTTTGGAAACGTCAAGGAACTTCCTTAGGCAGAGTCAGCGATGGATTGGTACTTTTTGGTTATTCCATTGTCATTTACTTTGATTTTATCGAGCTGTCAGTTTGACGTTTGAGTTAAGACACGCGGGAATCGCTAGAGGTATTCGGTGTATGTTTTCTTTTTGTAATGGGATTTGATGGTGGTGATACCAGAACGGACTGTGGGATCGCGCAGTGAACAAATGAAGACGAATGTAGAATAATCATCGCTATGCCGAACCTGCCGATCTTTGTGTTCTTTCGCATTGAATATTGATAGTATATTCAATAGACGCTTGAGACTTCGGAAGTGACTTCGCTTTGTGATTTGTGGACTCTAATTTTAATATTGCCATCTTGCACAACCTATCTGATAATGAAGAGCTCGACTAGCCTCCGTTATATATTTAATACTTTTCTTTTGTAAATACATAGAAAATACCCACCTAGAATAAGGGAATTGAGAGTGCGCTTAAGTCTGCGTACACACTTAGCTCAGCAGGGGGACATTGCGGTATGGATTAAAACATTGTTAGTTTGACATGTATAATTTAATATTTGAAAAGAGTAATTACTGAATTTTTTGACGAGCGATATTTTTAGCCCGTAAATGTTGTACCCACTTCATATTTTCTTAGGCTTACAAAAATAGTACTCTGTTTTTTATGAGATATGCTTCAGGCAGGAAAATTTTTAGCAGAATATATCACTCCCACACGACTAGTGTGGTGATATAAAAATACCGACCAAGAGAAACCTGCACAAGAACGGCAAAAAAACAGACAGAAACGAGACAGAAAAATACAGGAGTAACCACAGATTTAATAATTGTGGGATTAGCAATTACATCCTTCCATCAACTTATATCTCGATATCTTTAACAGGGTATCCAGACCAACTGAATCATGGTTACACGTTTCAGGAACGATCCGAATCGTGTCGTTTTCCTCCTTTTTTTTTCCTAAAAATAATAAAAAAATCTTTATTCAATTTAAGTCTTTACAGAAAATTTATAAATGAATGTCAAATATTGTGTAATCTTCCGCTGATTCGGAATATCAATTTCTACCGAGAAGAATCAGCAAGAAACTCAGTAATTACTTTATTCAAATAATATGGTAATTACAATTTTCATTTTTATACAAATTATTATTATAGTGACAGCATGATATACAATGTATATATAAGCATATAATCAGTATCGTTTAGATAAATCGTCAAAGTAAAATTATCAAATGAAATTATTCATTGGAGGACAGGCGAAGAGATCAACATGTCCAGGAATCCTTATCATTTGAATAATCATCTAGTTTATGGTAGCTTTTCTGCATTAGGCACTTTTTTACATGCAACTTAAACTTATGTACCGGTAAATCAATACATTTTTGAGGTAACTTATTTAACCATTCTAATGCTCAATCCTACAAATGAATTTTCAATTTTATGAAGTCTAAGATTTGGGCCGGCAAGCCTATGTTTATTCTTCATCACTGACTTACGAGTATACCTTAAATTTGCTTCAAGTCGCTCCTTTATCATTGTGTCTGAAAATACACGCCCAGGGTACTTCACTCGCTCAATATTGAAACAGCTTCAAAGAAACAATTTGAACAGGGTAGAAAGGACACAAAAAGCAAAAGAGATTAAAACTTCCAGGATTATTCATAAATCCGGCTGCTGTAATATCTTTCAAATAAAGATGGAGTGCTTGGCACATTATTTAGGATTCCCTAAAGAAAATACCCTTTAGGTATTTTAATGGCAATATGGTAACTATTAAAATGACAAAATCACATTTATATTTGTATGCCTGTAGGGCGAACCGTGACGTAGGGGACGCCGTGTGGTCCCCGGCAGAGTAGAATAGGCCACATTCACTCTTACCGAGGTGTCGTAAAAGGCGACTAAGGTAAAGCTGTTGGCATGATCATCAGCACACTGAGAAGGAAAACTCTGCATTTATATCAAAACTCTCGCCAACCCGTCTGCCAAGCGTGGTGAGTATGGTAATTACCCCTCATGTGATTGAGGGAGGCCCGTGCCCCAGCAGTGGGGACTTAAATGGGCTGACGATGACGATGATGAGGGCGAAACATGTAGATCTAACGGCCGCACTCAGAGGCGTCATTTAAGCTAATGTTCATTAACTTTAGTATCGGTAGTTTTTATGTCAATATTTTGTCTTAAGTAGCCAACTTAGTTAATCAACGATTCTGAGTGTGGCAGTAAGTTAAATATTTTTCCAACTTCTGTACCAAATTTAATTATGTTTTTTACAAATAAAAGTCTTCATCTTTTTATCTGTGATCTTTAACTCAGTGAATGGAAGAACTTGTGTGTGCCTTTCACATGGAAGGTCGTCAAATCCGAGCATTATTATTATTACTTATCACGAAAAAACCTACCATTCACTTCCAACTCATTAACTTATTCCGGTACAAATGAAATAAATGTTAGGTGTATCTCCGGAGTGATATTGCAGGTAGTATCTTTTCACCATTTAAAAATATGATTCCGAACGTGTAAACGTGATCTAGTTGGTCTGGTTCCCCTGTCTAAGAGTTGAGAAGGTCAGACGGCAGTCGTTTCATCATAATATGATGAGGAGGATTGGTCCCAGTGGATGGAAGAATGCAAGTCTTCCAAAAGGAAAGTCGTGGGTTCAAAAACAGTCCAACTTCAGTAGATTCCCATCAATTTCCTTAAGGTGATGGGTAGGGCACACTAGCGACGCCAATTGTTTTAAATTGTTAGTAACCAGATATCTTTTTTAACAATTTCGAAGCTGCAGCCTCTCGGAAAACACTTATACCATTATTTAATACTTATACTTAACTTTTGGGTCTGCTTTTGTACTTGAAATTTGAATTACTGCCTAAAACGGCCACTTATGGCGTTAATCCAAATTTAGAGTGCAAAAATAGATAAAAAGTAGGGCACATCATTTCAGCCAATAGTACACAATTATTAAATAAATAAATCATTTGTTTTCCTCTTTACAATAGGGTCTTAAACTAAAAGTACCATTACATTAATTGCACGTCACTTATTATGATCCTAGAGTAAGAGAGGCTGGCGCCTGAAATAGGTTTGGAATTAAATAAATAGTATAAAATTTTGCTTAGAGACTTCCGCTCCGAAATTCGGCAGGGCAGTCAGAATAATTGTCGACGACCAAGTTTCTTCCGACACGCTTGATTCTTTATTATTGCGTAGAGATGTAGCATCGCTATGTGCCTTCTTCATGGTGGACAGCTCCTGCGGTATAAGGATGTGCAAAAGCGCCACATGAAGAGCTGCGGCATTGATCCCAATACATGGGAATCTCAGGCAGTAAATAGACCTGAGTGGAGACTTTTCCTAATGCGGACCATTGACGCTTTTGAAGACAAGCGCAAGGAGGATCTGGACACCAAACGGGATGAGCTTAAAGCTAGACCATCTGCGGCTATCCCATATAATTACCGGGATGGTGTCCTCTCCTGCCCGACGTGCAACCGCACATTTAGCGCCAAGATAGGCTATGCCAGCCACTGGCGCGCGCACGAGAGGGCAGTCCAACAGGCATTTGACTCGTAATGGGAGTCCGTAAGCGGTCGCTGTAGCCGAAATCGGCTAGGACTAATATATAATATATATATCGCATCTACAATGGGGAGTGTTCCAAGGAGCTGTTTGGCCTTATTCCAGCTGCAAATTTTCACCATCGTACATCACGCCCGAACTTCAAATTTCTCCCACATCACTTGGATGGATTTTATTTCACCACAGTGCTCTTCTCACGCCACTTCCGTGTAGAAAAACTATGGAATCAGCTACCAACGATTGTGTTTCCGAACAGATACGACTTGGTGACCTACACAAAATGAGCTTATTCCTCCCTTAAGAGTCGACAACGCATCTGTGATGCCCCGTGTGTCGCAGATGTCCATGGGCGGCGGTAATCACTTACCATCAGGTGAGCCGTCTCCTCGTTTGTCTGACATAATGTAAAAAAATATGTTTAAAATAGATCCGGTTACTAAGATAACAATTTAAATCGATTGGTGTCGCTAGTTAGGCCTACACGTTCGGTTCAATATCAATTGAAGAGTTTTGAATGATTGTAGTAATCCGATGTGTGAATGTCTGTACGATCGATGATATAGAACCCTTTATAAAGAGTATGGAGACATGCTTGCCCAAAATTTTATTTTACGGCTAACAGTTCGAAACACTCGCCCTTGTTCAATGAAACGAACATGTTTCTAAGAATATGGTTTAAGGTATCAGTAAATAAAGATATACATATAGATAATAAATAGGTATTTCCACTTTGAGTTCGAGTCGAGCCAGCGTAAGTAAATGATTTAAATATTCTGTTTCTACATACTGTATTAATAATGCTTTGTGAGCATTTCTAAGAAAAATATAAAACCTCTAATTCATTTTTTATATAGTCAACGCAAGTACTTGCGCCAGACATTAGAGTCGTTTCATTCATTTATAACTAGACTACGCCCGCGGCGTTACTCACGCCTCCTTATTACAAATCGTGAACTAAGGATAGTCCTGGAACAAAATTCAAGCCAGCCCCATTTAATATTGCGTGTTGGAACGGGATGACATGAGCTTTTTTTTTTTAATGTAATAGGTAGGCAGACGAACAGACCAGAAGCAGAAGAACAGATCACCTGATGGTAAGCAATTGCCGGCGCCCATGGACACCCGCTTTAGTACAGTAATAACTTTAGAACGCGATTTATAATAAGGTGGACGTAGTTTTAGTCCTTATTACAAGCGTCTTTATTCACACTTCAAACCCGTGCAACTATCCCTTAGGGTTTGAAAGTTCAAATGTATTTTTTTAATTCAAAACAAGTGCCCAAACATCAATTTGAAGATTCTAACTTTTAAACGGTCAAATCCAATTTACTGTTACTATCTATACAAATGATATAGACTATATAGACCATAACAGTAAAATTGTTAAAAAAAAATTCACTTTCTACCAGTAGCTCGGCAGTGAGGTAAAACATCGTGAGGAAACCGGCATATCTCAGATAATTACTCAACAATATTTGAGATATTTATTATTCTGAACGTGTGACCATGATCCTTGGTTCCCCTGTCTAAGGGCCGATTTTTTTATCAGTAGTTAAGATGACGGGTAGGGCACACTAGCGACGCCAATCGAATTTAAATTTTAGCTACTAAACCGGATCTATTTTAAACCATTTCGGGATTACAACCTCTCGGCAAATACTTATACTATTTATTAAATAACCATGAAAACATTTTGGGTCCAACCCGTACGCGAAAAATTGATTCACGCCAAAAGCGGCCACTTTTGGAGTGACTCAATTTTTCGCGTACAAAAACAGACCCAACATTTGTGCATGGTTATGTAATAAATAGTATAAGTATTTGCCGAGAAGTTGTAACCCCGAAATTGTTTAAATTAGATCCGGTTTAGTAGCTTAAAATTAAAATCGATTGGCGTCGCTAGTGTGCCCTACCCGTCACCATAAACAGAACTAATGGTTTCAAAAAGTGACCAATAGTCAAATATCGCCAAAATGTGTTTTTTAAACAATAGTTAGCTTAACCTATAGTTATATTACAAGGAATTACGTCACTTTGACGCTGTCACTTTGACTGTTGGTTATGATAGATAGATAGATAGAAACATTTACTCACTGGAAAATACGACACACCATATTTTACAGATAAGAACGCAACAAGTATAATCAAATCAAATACAAACTAAAACAGCAAACACAACATTACAAATATAAACGGAGACAAACAGAGAAAAAAAAAATTAAAGAGAAAAAAAAAACAAAGTAATAATACGGCTTCTCAAGCCGGGCACTAAGTATTTGCGTACAGGTGTGTGTGTGTGTGTAAGGTATGTCGCGATAGTCAGTGAAAAGTAGCTCACACAGCTTCGGCCATGGCTTTAAGTAGGAGTACCTTGAGGCCATGGCGCTGGTTTTATGTGAGCCCTAATGTGACGCACGGACGATATATGTGGTACATAAATAGTTTATATGTATGTGTACATAAATAGTTTATAAATAAATTATAGATAATGTTTTGCCTAATAAAGGTGTGCAAATAAATATACAATAAGATACAAATTAATATTATGGTGGGATATAAACAAGTATAGTGAAAGCGAGATGCTCGCGTGGGTTGGAAAAGGACCGAGGCGACGATTCCCGCAGAGCCCGTTTGTGAACCCCGTTCGCTGTGCAGCGGCATTTGACCTTGGTTTCCGGCTTAACGAGTACGCGTTTCAATTGTCCTGTTAACGGATAATAACATGATGTAATACAATCAACAAATAATTGGTGTACAATGTGGACGGAGTGGACGGAGTGGTCGTCAAGGAGAAAAAAAATAATCCAAAAATAATCGGAAGATTCTTTGCGAGAAAAAAAAAAGAAGAAGTGGAAAAAAAGAAAATCGTACATTCTACGCTTTCTGTACTTACTGGCTTAGGTATGTGAGATTTCCACTCGCGACTTCGGTTAGACAATTAACTATAAGTAGTTAAGGTAACTACGGATCAAGAAATCGCCTCTAAGAGTTGCGAAGGTCAGACGGCAGTCGCTTCATTGTAATTACCAGACTCCCCGAATCCTGGTTCCGGCTCCAAAATGACGGATTTGGAGGCAACTGGAAATGAAACGCTGAGACGATGCTGATTAACTTAAATAAGCGATCGGTCATCGCATCGAATGTGGGAGAGCCAGGCTTCGACAAGAATGGGTCGGCTCGATCGGCCCCACAGAAAACCGGTGTATGGCAGCATCTGTGCTGGAGCCCAATTCTCGTACCTATGATATTACCAGGACAGGATATCACCTGAAAATCATACAGAAAAACTATGTTTTAGTGATATATGTCGTATGAAAATATTTATTTTCATACGACATATATATAGAGAATTAAGCTCCTGCTCTGTTTCACTGCGTGTTAGGGTACTGGAAGCCCATCCGGGGGTTTAAAGGTTGCACACATGCAACTCTACTAAAGTTGCGGGTGTCCATAGCAGGTGATCTGTCTACTGGTCTGCCACTTATAACATAAAAAATTAAAAAACCCCCGACAACATTAAAAAAAAACAAAAATAAATAGAAACTGATGTTGACTGTCCTACGTATGAACATTTTTGGTCAAATATTGTCGCGTGGGAGGCCATTACTACTCACTCTCTTTTTTTTGAAACCTATATCGAAGGGGATTGTCGTACGATATGTTACTCCGACATTTTGGAACAATTTCCATCTAACATAGCTAAGAACACTCCCAATTATAATTAATATTTCGAACATAAAAAAAAACGAAATCTAATTCGGTTCATCTGTTCGGGAGCTACGATGCTACGGACAGACACACACACACACACAGACAGACACGTCAAACGTAAACGTTTCAATTCATTTATTGTCAGATAACATAGATGGATATTTTCGGCCCATCTACCGCAGTGTCTCAAGACAAAAGTCTTTAATGCGTGTGTATTGCCAGTGATGACATACGGAACCGAAACGTGGCCGCTTACAATGTGCCGATTAAGGAGGCTCAAAGTCACCCAGAGCGCAATGGAGAGGGCTATGCTAGGAGTCTCTTTGCGTGATCGTATCAGAAATGATGAGATCCGCAGGAGAACTAAGGTCACAGACATAGCCCACAGGATTGCATGTCTCAAGTGGCAATTGGCAGGGCACATAGCGAGGAGAACAGACGGCCGTTGGGCGGAAAGGTCCTCGAGTGGAGACCACGTACAGGTAGTCGCAGCCGTGGCAGGCCCCCCACAAGGTGGACCGACGATCTGGTGAAGGTTGCGGGAGTCCATTGGATGCGGGCGACACAGGACCGATCTGTGTGGAGAATATTGGGGGAGGCCTATGTCCAGCAGTGGAAGTCTATTGGCTGAAATGATGATGATGATCAACATAGATCCACTTAAAAAAGTCACATCACGTCTTATAAACGGAGCGATGCACCCATGAATCATCTTATAGCATTTCGTTGGCAGCCGCCTCGCATGCGTGCAATTTCCCCTGTCAGTTCTAGTAGCGGTATGGACATATTGACAGATTGTCTGTCAGATGAGACGCGGTGGGATTTCCGATGGAGGATAATATTTAAAGATTGTTTGATAGAATGAGGATAAGGTACCGTCTGCATCGAAAGTAGCTTAACACTTTAATACCATGTCAAAGTAATGGTCTGCCTATTGTAGTCAACTGACTACTTTGATTAGACTCTTCTAAAGGGTATGTAAAAAATCTACTTCGATATGGTTCTAAATTGTTAAGCTACTTTTGATGCTAATCATACATGGTAGAAATCATCTGGAGGGGGATCGGGCGCAGGACCAACAGCTTAACGTGCTTTCCGAGGCACGGGGGTACAAGATCGCCAACTTCCAGACTCCGGGCTGCCACTAAGAATTACTTACAGCACTTAGGTACAAATTTTTGACCCGACCCGCGCATCGAACCCGGGACCTCTTGCGCAGCCATCGCTTTAAAGTGCGACCCAATAGCCACTGCGCCACCAAGGCACCCGTATAGACATGTGTTAAGGTGACGAGTAGGACACACTAGCGACGCCAATCGATTTTAATTTTTAGCTACTAAACCGATTCTATTTTAAACCATTTCGGAAACCTTAAACCATCAGAAATGGCGGCGCATCTATTCACTTCTCGCTTGCACACTATTTGCGTCTATACTCGCACTCGTGGGCTGCGAATATAGACGCAGTTAGTGTGCGAGCGAGAAGTGAATAGATGCGCCGCCATTTCTGATCCCATTCTTTATCCGCACAAGTTGTAAGGTTTGTCAATTGTCATAGTTTTCTGTCACTGGTGTCACGGGTGTCTATGGGCGGCGGCAATTGCTTACCATCAGGTGATCCGTCTGCTCGTCTGCCACCTATCACATAAAAAAAAAGATCATTTTTCTGTGATATCATTTTAATCTAGCAATATTTTACGGACTATACCTATTCGTAATATTTCTTCTAATTCATCATCATCATCATCATCAGCCCATTTAAGTCCCCACTGCTGGGGCACGGGCCTCCCTCAATCACATGAGGGGTAATTTCCATACTCACCACGCTTGGCAGACGGGTTGGCGAGGCTTTTGATATAAATGCAGAGTTTTCCTTCTCTGGGTGCTGATGATCATGCCAGCAGCTTTACCTTAGTCGTCTTTTACGACACCTCGGTAAGAGTGAGGGTGGCCTATTCTACTCTGCCGGGGACCACACGGCATCTTCTAATTGCCTACATGCAATGGCCTAATGCGGCAATAACAGAAGCGCAAAACGTTTCACCTCACACTGCAGTATGCAATATGTCAGTAGATAAACACTAAGGTTCCAACAATTACTGGCACTACTTTAATTTTGACTCCATGCCAAAACTCTGCAGAATGTGTCGCCCCTGGATTATGAGGAAATTACCAAAGTCGGTCAAGTCGGTGTGAGGTGTCGCGCGGGGGAGATTCCGTACCAATATAAATTTATTATAGGTGGTAGTTACCAAGAGGAATCGTTTTAAAATACGGTTTTCCGTTTAATTCTAAAAGCAGTCCTCGTCGCGTAACTAGTCCTTTCATTGTTTTACGCGAATTTATATTTAATGTTTTTGTTCATAGAGCCTAGAATGTAAAGGGATTGTTGCGATTTCGTCGTCGTCGTCTCGTTCCTTTCGTTTTGATTTTTGATTAAACGAAATAATCTTTATTAAACTTAAACTTAAACCGTACTGTGGGTTGTCATCCGTTGTCCGTCTCCATGCAATGAAACCACTTGGGAACGAGGACCGTTTCGAGGAATAAAATTCAAAAAAAGACTCACGACTAAAATTCATACGATATCTCATACATTTACCTGAATCCGTATTAACAAAAACCAATGCCTGCAAGTCAACGAAAGCATCAAAGAAATAAATCATATACAAGAATTTAATATCCATCCTATTGTTTGCTTTTTATAATAATTGTTTCGGAGAGGGCACTCTCACTGCGCTTCAGTTTTAACTTTTGAAGTCACATCAGAAGAAAACATCACAAATATCTATACAATACCTAGATAATTATAAGTTTCAAAAGTAAAAAAATAATTTAATTTAATACAATTTCATTTTTTACATAAATTGTACAATTAAAATAATACATTTAAATCAGCAAAGTTTCCACAGAGAATTAAATGTCAAACGTAAATTATAAAAGAAATTAAATTAGACAACTAATAATAGTTAAATAAATAATGACAGCCGTGTGGTCCCCGGCAGAGTAGAATAGGCCACCCTCACTCTTACCGAGGTGTCGTAAAAGGCGACTAAGGTAAAGCTGCTGGCATGATCATCAGCACCCAGAGAAGGAAAACTCTGCATTTATATCAAATTCCTCGCCAACCCGTCTGCCAAGCGTGGTGAGTATGGCAATTACCCCTCATGTGATTGAGGGAGGCCCGTACCCCAGCAGTGGGGACTTAAATGGGCTGATGATGATGATGATTAATTTATTGTAAGTAAGCTATCGTATCTTTCGTAAATTTTATTTTTAATAAAGCAATTTGATATCTATAGAGATTTCAAATCTCTAAAAATGGGTTTTAAAAGACGATTAGTAAAAAGTGGCTTTATTAAAAGGATTTCATATCATTATTTTGAGAACCAGCGGAACCTTAAAAATTTACTCTTTTATGAACGCATCAGCTTAAAGGGTTGCTAGCTAAAAAGTTATAGTACATAACTAATATTGGGAATATCTTGTCTAGACGTCTTATTACTTTTCAGGGAAAAGTTTCTTCATTATTTATTCATATTGTTAATGAATTTACAAAAATACAAAAATGTTTATCGAAGTATGTAACTTATTCTAATACAATATTTTGTATTTGATGCTTCCTTTTTAACCCCCGACGCAAAAACGACGTGGTGTTATAAATTTGACGTGTCTGTGTGTCTGTCTATGGCATTGTAGCTCCTGAACAAATGAACCGATTTCGATTCTGTTTTTTTTTGTTTGAAAGATGAATAAAGAGGAAGTGTTCTAAGCTATGTTCGATAAAAATCGATCCAAGATGGCCGCCGTCACAAAGATTTGGATTTTATGTTTTAACACAACTCCCACAGTATGGGTATCATATAAAAGGGCTTGAATTTTATTGTGAAAAACTTCAAATCCAAGATGGCCGCCGTCAGGAAATGACGAATAACCTATTTGTTGTTACAACTGCCTCAATATAGGTATCAAATGAAAGAGCTTTAGTAGTGTCGAAGGTTTTTTAAATTTTCATAAGCTCATTTGCTTGTGATAGGCAACACCGCTTCGCAATAGCATAGTGACCCTTTTTCTAACTAAAATCACTTAAAATTCACAGAGTACGTGATCAAATTGATACAAAGATTTATTAAAGACACAATTATAAACTGCTTATAGCCCACTGTTTTATTTAACCCTGGGTTGCAGTTAGGAATTTTAATCTCACCATATTGTAATAAAGCCTTTTCAAGATTGGTAAAAATATCTCAAATTGTATTGATAACTTTTTGCCCCACTTAAGCTAAATGGGTAAGCTGCTTAAGGTGACGGGTGGGGCACACTAGCGACGCCCATCGATTTTTATTTTTAGCTACTAAACCGAATCTATTTTAAACGATTTCGGGGTTACAACCTCTCGGCAAACACTTATACTATTTATTAAATAACCATGCACAAATGTTGGGTCCGTTTTTATACGCGAAAAATCGATTCACGCTAAAAGTGGCAAAGTAAATCGATTTATCGTGTATTTTGCATGGTTATTTTATAAATAGTATAAGAGTTCGCCGAGAGGTAACCGAAATTGTTAAAAATAGATCCGGTTTAGTAGCTAAAAAATAAAATCTATTGGCGTCGCTAGTGTGCCCTACCCGTCACCCTAATGGAATTTTTCCAGAGTAAAGTTTACAATGTCATTATAACCTAAGCCTCTAACAATGAGTAATAATATATAAATATACATATATATTAATAATTATAATGTTAATTGTTTTTTCAGTAAAAATAAGGGCAGATAACATAAGATGATAAGAGATGTCCTTTGCCTGAGGTTGTCTGGTAGAAATCGCTTCCAGCGATAAGACCGCCGAAATTGTACAATTAGGTTTCTGTAATGCCTAGATTTTAAAGTTGTGTTTTTTTTTGTGCAATAAAGTATATCTATCTATCTATAAAAAAATGCTAAGCTAATTTAAAAACTGGGTAAAGATGAGGCAACACTGGCCGTTAAAAGGAGGCCTTACTGCAACCCTGGTTTAATTTAGATAGTGCTCTATTCAATTTGCACAGAAACGGTTTACCCACCTGCTCTTTTCGGTTCCACTTTGAAATTGAGGCTCGAGGCGGAAAGAATTTGACTTAATCAACTCTTTGGATGAATAAGATGGAACTATCTTAGGACACGGGTGGTTTCTTTTTTCCTTATCTTATTTACCATTGAACTATATTTCTAAGGTAGAATAATAGTTACACACTTAAAAAAATCATCTCGTCTTCAGGTGGTACTCGAACCCTCTTCCACAATCTGGGTTTCTGTTTTACCAATTAGACCACTGAACGCGATACTAAGCCGACGAAATTTGTAAGTGCTTGATTCGACATGAGCTGTCGATAGTCTAATCAATATTTGAACAAGATGAAAGTGTGTTATTTACTTAAGTATAAATTGCAAAATATTGCTATAAATAATGAACTAACTAGACTGTTTTAGGCTTTATCACAAATGTCTTTAATTAGTATGTAGTCTGCGATTGTATTAATGTATATCATGTGGCTGTACAAATAAATGGCTTCATTTAAAAGTCACTTTTTATTCAAAACCCGTGCCCTAACATCAATTTTAAGTTTCTTACTTTACTAATTAGCAAACCCCCCATAATGCATTTCACATCTTCAAAGGGTGATTTTCTGTTTATTTTAAAACTATACGTATATACAAACTTCAATCCCTTTTTTTACCCCTTAAGGGTTGAAATTACGTAAATGTTAAAACAATTTGTTTTTGATTTAATGTCAGGAGCCCAAATAATGATTTTCAAGATTCTTAAATTTAAATGACATACCGCGTTTCTCCCCCTATTTAAACCCCTGTAAGGGTGATTTACAAAAATTTTTGATGAGTAATTTTTAATTTCCAATTATTAGTCTAGATGCAATTTTTAACATTCCTAACATAAAAGATTACCCCCTTTTTACCCCCTTAAGGGTTGGTTTTTTAAAAATCCTTCTTAGTGCTAACTTTTACAATTAAAGGCACTCCCTGACCAAATTTCAAGTTACTAGGGTCAGTAGTTTGTCCATTCCTAGTCACCTAGTCACTCAGGTTCTCCTTTTATATATAGAAAATAGTTACAATTCGTTAATACTTATACTTACTTGGCCGTGTGGTCCCCGGCAGAGTAGAATAGGCCACCCTCACTCTTACCGAGGTGTCGTAAAAGGCGACTAAGGTAAAGCTGCTGGCATGATCATCAGCACCCAGAGAAGGAAAACTCTGCATTTATATCTAAACCCTCGCCAACCCGTCTTCCAAGCGTGGTGAGTATGGCAATTACCCCTCATGTGATTGAGGGAGGCCCGTGCCCCAGCAGTGGGGACTTAAATGGGCTGATGATGATGATGATGTTAATACTTAATCCAGTTTATGAAAACGTTATAATTTCCTAAGTATTTTCATAAGTATATGGTCTACATGCGCAAAATTATGCTATCCAGAACGCTGGCAGCGTATATCACGAGTTGAACATTACAGAAGCCCAATTCTCGGGTTCGTGATATTTTGACAACATGGCGGATATCACCTGAAAACCATAGAAAAAAGATATGGTTTAGTGATATATGTCGTATGATATAAATGTCACGAGCACGAGGATTGGGCTGCAGGCCACGAACAATGCGCGCGTTTATGTGATATCGTTATGTTTCGTCGTGAATGACAAAGACAGACGTGTGGGAGATACACATTTTTGGACTACTGCAAATGGGCTACCCTATACCTTTGAAATGGAAAGGGCTATGCTCGGAGTATCTCTGAAGGACCACATCAGAAATGATGTAATGCGACAGAGAACCAGAGTCACCGACATAGCCCACCGAATTAGCAAACTGAAGTGGCAGTGGGCTGGTCATATTAGCCGCAGAACTGACAGCCGTTGGAGCCGTAAAGTCCTTGAGTGGAGACTGCGACTCGGTAAGCGTAGTGTAGGACGCCCTGCCACAAGATGGGATGATGACATTCGAAGGCTGGCTGGTGTGGGCTGGATGAGAGTGGCCGAAAATCGGGAGCAGTGGCGTGCATTAGGGGAAACCTATGTTCAGCAGTGGATGAGTGTGGGTTGCTGATGATGATGATGATGATGATACCTTTGAACATAGATTAGTACCTATATATTCAAAGCACTGTATATTTCCCTGAGACTGAGACTGTTTTGGTGGCGTAGTGGTTAGTGGGTCGTACTATAAAGCTGCGCAAGAGGTCCCGGGTACGATCCCCGGGTCGGGCCAAAAATTTGTACCTAAGTTTTCCGTAAGAAATTCTTAGTGTCGCTGACACTAAGTTCCAGAGTCTGAAATTTGGCGGCCTTGTACCCCCGTGCCTCGGAAAGCTCGTTAAGCTGTTGGTCCTGCGCCCGATCCCTCTCCGGTGTCACGTTGGTGTCCCATCGGAATATGAGGGTAAGGGAATAGAGAGTGCAGTTGTGTTTGCGCACATACTTGAGCACTGTAATATATCCTGCGTACGTGGCTTATCGTTGAGATTGGCCGCTATAGCCGTAATCGGTTGGAGGATATTATTATTTCCCTGAGAAGAGGAAAAATATCTTTAGCTTATCAGGTGGAAAAAGGGTTGATTTAATCATATTAATTTAATTACTTAAGCGTTCTATTTTTTTGACCTAGGACCCTTAACCTTGAAAACCTGTTCCAGGATCATGCCTCCGGAACTGTCTATGCGCCACACCAAGCTGAAGGCCGAGGAGGCGGCCCTCCTCGCTGGAGAGATCAACAAGCCATCCTGGCAGTCCAGGAATGAAGGCATCCACGAAAGGGTCAGCTTCGAAGACACTATCTGGGGCTTCGACCTCGCTGGCGGGTCCTTTTACAAGACGCCGTTGAGGGTCACCCATGTGAGTTTCTTTTATTTATACAACGTGTGTTTTACCATTATGCTTGAAATTTTCAGTTTCAGCCCGGGGTCAGAGCCCACGTGCTTAATAGTTTTTTTTTTATGCCAGCGAGTTACCTGATGAAAAGTAATCAACGCAGCCCATGAACATGCGCGAAATCAGAGAGATCGCTAATGTGTTACCGGCCTTTTTAAAAAAGACTACGCTCTATTCTTGAAGGTCCCTAAGTAGCCGTCGGGAAATACTCCTGCAGCCAAACCGTTCCACAGAACTGAGGTACATGAACATAAAGTCATGCTAAGCCGCTGTTCTTTGTCTGGTCGGTTAGTTTACTTATTTACTCCGATGGCTCAAAGAGTCGACCAAATGAGTTTTGGCTTCCGATACGAGACATAGCCATTTGTTCCGGTCGAGTGCAGCTTGACGACAATGCCTCCTGCCTTCAAATCTTGCAGGTCCGCGTTCACTACATCCCGCCAGCGGTAGCGTGGACGACCAACTAGTCAACTACCGAGATATGCCCTTTTGTAGTAAGGAACAGAGAACACTTATGTTTACACATAACTATTTCAGCCAATAGACGGCCACTGCTGGACATAGACCTCCCCCAATGTTCTCCACACAGGTCAGCCACTGTACCGCCTGCATCCAATGGATTTCTGCGGTCTTCACCAGACCGTCAGTCCACCTTGTGGGGGCCTGCCACGGCTGCGACCTCCTGTAATAGGCCTCCACTAGAAGACCTTTCCGCCCCAACGGTCGTCTATTCTCCTCGCTATGTGCCCTGCCCATTGCCACTTGAGGCATGCCATCCTTTGGGCTATGTCTGTGACTTTAGTTCTCCTGCGGATCTCATCATTTCTGATACGATCACGCAAGGACCTTACACATACCTACTATAAAAGTGGTCCACGCCGAAATGGGCCTTTCAAAGTCAAAGTCAAGTCAAAGTCAAAGTCAAATAATTCTTTATTCGCATAGGCTTGTACACAGCACTTACAAATCGTCATACATTTGAATGACTTAAAACTATTTATAAGTACTTATGTATAATTTACATGTTAATACGTAAATATGTTGATACATAAAATATACTAAAGAAATAAATAAACATAATGCGATTCTACCACCGGCTCGGAAAGTTGTTTCTGGTCGAGAAGATCCGGCAAGAAACTCGCCAGTTACTCTTTTTAATCGCCAAACTTTCATACAATGTTGTGTCATCATCATACCAAGCCATACAGTTCAATTGTTACACAAAATAAAATAAAGGAAATATTAATAAAATAAATATTATGAGGTAAACCGAAGCAGACCAGTCCCCAAAGGTGGCACCTGTTCACAAGTATGACGTATGTGTCAGCCATCATTTCACTCAACCATATTAGAGGGAATGTAATGACCCGCCACATAGCGCCACCACCTCAGAGACATTTGAGTGAGCATGACTACTTAGGTTCCCCTCATAGGTCACAAAGAGTAGTAGTTACTTAATACAACACTAACAAACTGCAGGACGAGGTGTACAATAGTAGTAGGTGGTTAGCTTTGCATATGCATGCAGTGAACACAATATACGTTCACTGTATGCATGCGGGTAATATGCGGGTAAGCTTGGGCCGTGATCCATGAACTCTGGTAAACATTGACGCGTTTGCGTCCAATCAATATCATGAAGAATTAATTTGGAGCCTTAATTGAGAACACGAGAGTAATTAGAGATAATTTAATTGCTTGCTACAGTTGTTTCAAAGCGATTGCCGTACCCTTCAGATCCTCAACATCTAGATGAGACGTCAGTACTACCCCATGGAACTTTATACTTCGGACCTCAGTTTTGTAGAATGGTTTGGCCGCGACAGTAAATTGTAACGGATACGACTTAAGGCGACGGGTCGCCCTAACTACCGAGACCGGACCGGACCGGAGTGATACCACGGCCTCACAGAAAACCGGCGTGAAGCAGCACTGTGCTGTGTTTCGCTGCGTGAGTGAGGGTACCGGAGGCCCAATCCGGGGGATAGGGGGGTTTAAAGGTTGGCAGCGAACTTGTGACTCCACTGGTGTCGCGGGTGTCTATGGGCGGTGGCAATTGCTTACCATCAGGTGATCCGTTTGTTCGTCTGCTTACCTATTACATAAAAAAAAAACTAGCGACACCAATCGATTTTAATTGTTAGCTACTAAACCAGATCTATTTGAAACAATTTCGGGACTACAACCTCTCGGCAAACACTTATACTATTTATTAAAGAACCATGCACAAAGGTTGGGGCCAACACGTACGCGAAAAATTGATTACCGCCAAAAAAAAGCGGCCACTTTTAGCGTGAATCAATTTTTCGCATATAAAAACGGACCCAACATTCGTATATGGTTATTTAATAAATAGTATAAGTGTTTGCCGAGAGGTTGTAACTCCGGGATTGTTTAAAATACATCCAATTTAGTAGCTAAAAACTAAAATCAATTGGCGTCGCTAGTGTGCCCTACCCGTCACCTCAAGGAATTTCAATAGACGAGCGTGTTACTTTCTAGATTGGCAACGCATCGGCGTCTCGTCAGATCACACAGATGTTCACAGGTATGAGGCGGATTTGCCATTAGGTGACCGACTCTCTGGCATAAAAAAAATCATAGAGCGGTTAGTTTCTAGCAATTTTGTATCTAGCGAGACTGCAGTTTTGTGCGGCAAGCTTAACAAGGATAATAAACGAATAAAGCGATACCTCGTATTTCCACAAGTTGCTCGCCCATGCAGCAGGAACCGCAAACACCCGCCCGCCGCGGCAGTTAATCGAGTCGTGAAATTTGCCACCTTCATTTCCATATTATAGGTAGTAAGGTAGGTACTGTCGCGCTGGGATGGGGAATAGAAACTCTGATATACGTTTATTCCATGGAAATCTGCAATAAATGGTTACAGCAGCAATATGCACTTGCACACTCCTCCGAGAGTGAATGCTATTCGATAAGCGCCCTCTGGAGGTCGGGTTAGTTCTCCCTCTATGCTGAAAGAGTTAAACTTGAAGCATCAGCTCTGTTGGCAATCACATTTACACCCGTCACTGTTCTAAAATTAAAAAAACTTATTTCTTTTGTGGAGACCGCGACTCGGTAAGCGTAGTGTAGGACGCCCTGCGACAAGATGGGATGATGGCATTCGAAGGCTGGCTGGTGTGGGCTGGATGAGAGTGGCCGAAAATCGGGAGCAGTGGCGTGCATTAGGGGAGACCTATGTCCAGCAGTGGACGAGTGTGGGTTGCTGATGATGATGATGATGATGATTTCTTTTAAATATTTGGTCATAGTGTTAATACGGCCAGCAACGAAGGAGTTCGCCATCGTTACAGTACCTACCACTGGTCTCGACGAGCGATGATTAACTCGGTGAATAAGTCGTGGTTAGAATTCGAGCATGCAACTCTGGCTTTCTCAAATCTATACGCGTTTACCGTTAACCTGGCGCTGAGGGAAAACATCGTGAGATAACCACATCTTGGATAGATTCTGAAAAGTGTACCCATGATTTAGTTGGTATGGTTCCCCTGTTAAAGAGTTGCGAAAGTCAGACGGTAGTCCTTTCATTGTAATTACCAGACTCCCCAAATCTTGGCGACGCAACCGGAAATTCGCTCAGATAGGAGATGAGAGAGACTCAGTAGTCTCTTATATATGTCGAAGCGTCAGAACAGTCATCATCATCATCAGCCCATTTAAGTCCTCACTGCTGGGGCACGGGACTCCCTCAATCACATGAGGGGTAATTGCCATACTCACCACGCTTGGCAGACGGGTTGGCGAGGGTTTTGATATAAATGCAGAGTTTTCCTTCTCTGGGTGCTGATGATCATGCCAGCAGCTTTACCTTAGTCGCCTTTTACGACACCTCGGTAAGAATGAGCGTGGCCTATTCTACTCTGCCGGGGACCACACGGCGTCAGCACAGTGACGTCCTCTATCATGTTTGGAAACGTCAAGTTACTTACTTGGGTGGAGTCGATATGGCGATGATGGCATACTTTTTGGTTATTTTAATTTGATTTTAGCGAGCTGTCAGTTTAACGTTTGGACTAGAGACACGCGGGAATCGCTAGATGGATACGGAGTGTGTTCTCTTAGTTTGTATTGGTGTTTGGTTTGGTTTTGTGATGGGATTCGATCGTGCTGATACCAGAACTGACTGTGGGAACGCGCAGTGAACAAATGCAAACGAATGTACAATAACCATCGCTATGCCGAACCTGCCGCGTTTCAATAGACGCTTGAGACTTCCGAAGTGACTTTGCTTTATGATTTGTGGATTCTAATTTCAATATTGCCACCTTGTACATCCCTCCTGACAACGAGAGTTCGGACGAGCCTCCGTTATATAAATGTAAATATGCAGACTAGACTCTAGGCTGCGTATCAGCGGTGGCAATCGCTTACCATCAGATGATCCGTCTGCTCGTCTGCCACCTATCACATAAAAAAGAAGCTTCAGCACTTGTGTTACGGATATCAGACAACAGAAAAATTACAAAATAATACTTAAATTACATCTATACACTGATCCCGCCGTCCATCCACTGGCCGTGTGGTCCCCGGCAGAGTAGAATAGGCCACCCTCACTCTTACCGAGGTGTCGTAAAAGGCGACTAAGGTAAAGCTGCTGGAATGATCATCAGCACCCAGAGAAGGAAAACTCTGCATTTATATCAAAACCCTCGCCAACCTGTCTGCCAAGCGTGGTGAGTATGGCAATTATCCCTCATGTGATTGAGGGAGGCCCGTGCCCCAGCAGTGGGGACTTAAATGGGCTGATGATGATGATGACTGATCCCGCGAACGCTCCAGCTGTGGAATGAGTTGCCATCAGAGGTTTTCCCGGGGAATACAAAAATCAAATCAACAATGTCTTTATTCAATTTAAGTCCATACAGAACATTTAAGAATGTCAAATGATGACTGACTGACCGGATGGCACAATTGGTAGTGACCCTGCCTCTTACGCCAAAGGTCGTGGGTTCGATCCCCACCCTGGACAAACACTCGTGCGATGAATACTTGTGTTTGTTCGGTGTCTGGGTGTAATATATGTATTTAAGTATATATTTGTGTTCCTCTGTTGTCTGATATCTGTAACACAAGTGCTTAAGCTACTTAGTGCGGAATCAGGTCAACGTATGAGATGTTGTGAGAATTATTATTATTATAAATATGATGTAATCTACCGCTGATTCGGAATGTCAATATCTACCGAAAAAAATCAGCAAGAAACTCAGTAGTTACTCTATTCAAATAATATGGTAATTACAATTTTCATTCTTATACAAATTATGATTACAGTGACAGTATGACATACAATGCTTATAATCAATATCGTACAGCATGAGGTTCTTCAAAAAGTGAGTGTTAAGGTTTTTATGGGGTTGGCATCAGCAGCTCGTATGCAGGTCCTCTGCAGTTGCAAACGTCCATAGGCTGCGGTAATCGCTTACCATCTGACGTATTTAAAAAGAAACACAAATGTAAGTCCGTGGTGGGGATTAGTCTGACCTTTCCTTTGGCGTAGGAAGTAGGGTCACAAGCGAATCTGCCATTGGGCCAGACAGTGTCTTAAGTTACCTACGGATTTTCCAGGTGAAGGAAGGCAGCCGAGCCGAGAAGGCCGGCATCAGGCCCGGAGACAAGCTCAAGCGCATTAACGACATCGACACCTCCACCCTCACCATCCAGGAGGCGCACGAGATCATCCTCGAGTCTGGGATCCATCTGAAGATCGCTGTCACCGCGTGAGTACCAATGATTTTAGATAGATGGATAGATATATATGTCGGAAAGAGAGCGTCAAAAAGTGAGGAAAAGGGATTAGCCGAGTAATGAAATCATTGATTTTTATAATATCTTTTAACTTTCTCTTACATTTCATATTTCAATCAATTAGCAGAGTTTTACAATAATTTGATCACAATACTAAACACAATGGGCTATGGAAACACATTTTTAAGTATGGTTTTAATATTTTTTTCCAATGCCTTTTACAATTTTAAATACAGTCAATTTGGGTAACTTTAAATTACCTTGTAACTTTGAATAAAACTGGTTTAATTTTTTTTTATTTTATTCCTTGGAATTCCTTTACAATTTAAAACGGTATCTACGTTGAACTGATCGACATTTAGATACCGTTTTAAATTGTAAAGGAATTCCAAGGAATAAAATAAAAAATCTTTAAACCAGTTTTATTCAAAGTTACAAGGTAATTCAACGTTACCCAAATTGACTGTAACTAATTTGAATATTTTTGCAAAATAGCCGGTAGTTTTTATTTATTAATTTTCAAACATTTGAATTCGAATTATTTGTGACGTCATAAACAAGCTTATTGTTCCCATATGTAATTTTTCCCAATTTACGGGAAATATATCGTAAGAAAAAATTACATACTTCTAAAATGCCGTTTGATCGGGGAAAATTTAAATCACTATCTGGTAACATTACGAAAACAAAATAAAGACAGCCCACTGACTTAGTTTTGTGTCACACTGCAATGTTTATAAATAAATAAATAAACAAATAAACGTCAAACTAGCGCCATCTGTTACTTGGACCAGGGGAATAAGTCACTGAGACATTGTTGTCACCTAAATGTAGTCTTCTGAATATAACCTGTCTGAATAACTAGCGTATCTAGGGTCAAATGAAGGTCAACGCAATTTTATTGAAAATATCCTTGATCCAGTGGTTTTAAATTTTAAAAATATTTAAATATGTTAAGAAATACAAATGCCTCGAAACGGTTTTCGGATTAGAACCTGTTTAGTTTTTTTTCCCATACCCCATTCTATGGCAAACATAACTATTCTTCAAGTAAGTATTACAGATCGACTGATAAGCGCATGTCGACCGCGACCGAATGTCCGAATGTCTGAATCTGAATCAGAATGTCCCGCTCTGCTCCCGGCATTGGGTTTTATTGCCAGCCAAAGGGTCGTGGCTAGTATCCTAGGTAGTTAAACTATCCTTTTGCGAGGCTTGACCATGGTGAACTCCGACATATTATATTTATTTACATTTAATATAAGAGTAAAAAGCTGTGTTACATAGAATATACACATTTATTTTAAAACTAGTGGCCCGCTCTCACCTCGTTTCGGGACATTAGTTCCACTTTATACCAATAGATGGCGCTAGGTGTCGATTACATCGCGCAAGCTATAAGCGTTGCCGCTGTCTGTATGATAAAATTTACATCTTTTTAAATAGTAAAGATAACTTGGGCCGATCAAAATACAGTAACGGAATTATTAAAACTTTTGTCTATAGGTTTTGCTGTTTGTTCGCGCTAATCTCGGAAAGTACTGGACGAATTTGAATGAAAATATTATTATTGTATGTATAGATGTAAAGTCAGGGCAACTTATAAGGTATAATTTATTATGAAAACTAGGCTACCTGATGTAGAATAACATTAGACAACAGTACACATACATAGGTACAAAGCAGCAGGGCATATAATGAAGCATGTGCACTATGGTAAAGGATGGAAGTGTTGCAAAGAATTGCTATACCAAACACAATAATACTATGGTAAAGGCTCAGCGAAATGTCTACTCGACGAGCAAACTACTGATTTTCAGCCATTACCAGAACTGAGGGATGCGCGTATCGGCACTAAAAACTAAACTCATAAGGATAGACGTTAAAAAGTTTTACTTATATAACACATGTGTTTGAGCTACCTATCTCGGAGTCAGATCAATGTATGTGAGGTTTAACAAATGGCATTTTTTGGAAAAATCACAGCACAAATCACAATAGAAACATATACACATCGCAACATAGGTTATAGGTAGCTGTATTAAGTTTTAAAAAAATGGGAGAAAAAACCTTCATGTCAGCATGGCGTTTTGATCCCAGTGGTCGCCACCGCTAAGGGAATGGTAAAAAACGCTCAAAGATTTGAAAGTATCAGCCTATAAACTTGTCCCACTGCAGGGCAAAGGCCTCCATCATTGAAATCAAATCTTCGCTACTATGAAGCGATTAGGCTAAATCACTACGCTTGCCAAATGCGGATTGGTGATCACAAATCCGAGTTATGTTCGAAAAATTCGAAACATACTTTTCGCTCGACCCGGGAATCGAAATCAGGACCGCGAGATCACGACCCGGTACTTAAACCACGAGACCAACAGCGCGTTAAAGATTTGATTTGGAAGGCCTACTTTTTTATTCACTAAGATAATAATGCAGACAGCTAAGGAATGGAACTCCTTGCCAAGGTCTGCTTTTCCGGACCACTACAATCTTTAAGGTAAGAGTGACCAGGCATCTTCTTGACGAACGCGTTACATCGTAGTAGACCTCATCGTCACTTTCCATCAGGTCAGATTGTGGTCAAGCGTTGGTCTATAGTTCATAAAAAAAGATTTAACAAAAAAAAAAAACCAAAAAACACAAACAAACAGAACCAAAAAAGTGTCTATTATTTTCACTAGGAGCTACTAAGTAATACATTTACCCTGTCTTGTCATTTCTATTTATCATGTTGATAAAATCGTAGGCAACAGATCATAGTGGTTATATTACTCGACATAAATTATGTACTTAATGTAACTAAACCTCTCTCAGACAGTCTTTGTCCACAGGTTTATTATTTATATAAGGTACAAGAGTTATAATCCTTTTTAGTGATGTAACACTATCGATAATGGACCTGTACAAAATAGTATATCTATTTACTATCAAATACCCCCTTATTACAAATCGCAAATTAAAATTAGTCCCGGAAGAAAACTCGTGCCAGCCCGTTTTAACATTGCATGTTGGAACGGGATGATATGATATTTAGTACGGTAATAACTTTAGATTATGATTTGCAATTTGTTTGTTTGTTTAAAGGAAATATACAGCTTTTTGCATATTTCATTATTAAACTAAGTTATAATAGATATTACATTAGCATTAATAGTTTCCAAAGTTAAGTTATACACAACCTAACTAACAAAAATTGCTCTTGTAGTGGTCTATACGACCAAAAAATAGTATTCTTATAGAAGCCGCATTATCTTAACTAATAAGAGTGGATTTGGGCACAATTTAATAAGATCAATTATCCGCTTTTATTCCTTATACGTGTTATTTTATGACAAACCATAAGGAAAAAAGAACGGAAAATAACGTATAGGGTCACTTGACTGTTTTTTACACTGCGGAATCTGCCCCCCTTCCCCCCCTCCCGGTCAAATGTCAAAGCTATAGCTATAGCGTCCGTGCTATAGCTTTGTGATGTTAGACCTCAGTCCAACAGTACGCTATCTAGCGGATTTTTCACACACGATAGATTGGATCTTTTTATAATTGTATGGCCTCAATTTTAATTAGAAAATACATTTATGTAAATAATGTAGATTAGTCAACATCTCAATCAAATCAATATCGATACCTAATTACTCCTCAGACTTTAGCATCCCTAAACCATTATAATTAACAAAATAATCGGATTTCATTGGACCTACAATTTCATCTAATGTGTATCAGCAAATGTTTAGTTTCAAATATATTGGGTTTTCTCTCACATTTAACAAATAAACACAATTGTTTTAACAAATAAACAGAATTGTTTTCCAATAACAAAACAGGCGAATACGCAGTTTAGTGAAGGGCCCGGCCGAGGGATTCATGCCGGTACGCCCCTGGCTGGCAGGCACCCACGGAGAAATTATAGGTACGTTATTCCACTACGCCATCTGTTGAGACAGTGTTTCCGGAACAAACATCGAAATTATTTCTCGCCAGAATATCATCATCATCATTTCAGCCAATAAACGTCCACTACTGGACATAGGCCTCCCCAATGATCTCCACACAGATCGGTCCTGTGCCGCCCGCATGCAAGGGATTCCCTCGACCTTCACCAGAACGTCGGTCCACCTTGTGGGGGGCCTGCCACGGCTTCGACCTCCTATTCGTGGCCTCCACTCAAGTACTTTTCTGCCCCATCGGCCGTCTGATCTCGCAATGTGCGCTGCCCATTGCCGCTTGAGGCATGCAATTCTTTGGGCTATATCTTTGACCTTGGTTACAGATCTCATCATTCCTGATACGATCACGCAAGGAGACTCCGAGCATAGCACTTTCCATTGCTCTCTGGGTGGCCCATAATAAGCGGCCACGTTTCGGGTCCGTATGTCATTACTGGCAAAACACGTCAGAATATATTCAAAGATACAAAATCAGAGCGTACATATATCGCTCTGATTTTGCACAGCATTTGTGTAGTGTGCGCTGATGGTGTGCAAAAAAAACTTTGTGCGAATCGGGGGCGTAGCGGAATTACAATATTTTCTTGCCAGTTGAGGGCAACCCGGAATGGGAATAGGCCGGACCTTTTGCGAATAGCGGATAATTAAGACTTGCCAGAGGTTATTTTCCTCATTGCCGAATAAAATTCATAAAATTATTTACAAAGTTAGAAGATGAAATTGAATTATTAAACGAAAAAGTAGTCGAGGCATTTCGAATTGAAAAAAATGGCTTCCTTTTCCAGAAGAAAAAATGTATTCTAATTATGGAAATTCTAGAAATCGTTCGCGGTTTCATCCATGCATATCTAATTTGGATCGTCCTCCTATTTGTACCGACATTAAAAAAGGAGGAGGTTCTATGTTCGATTGAATAGTTTTTTTATATATATTTTTAATCTATTTTCACCGATTTCTCCGTCAATTATTGAAAGATTTTTTTATGACATAGTTGGCAGACGAGCAGACGGATCACCTGATGGTAAGCGATTACCACCGCCCATGGACACCCGCAACACCAGTGGAGTCACAAATGTGCTGGCAACCTTTAACTAAATAAATCTACGAAAAAAAAACAAATTTCAAAAACCAAGAACTAAAAAGTGTAAATTTTTTTTTTTACACTTCATACGCTTCACATTTTATTACACTGCACTCGAAAAAAGGTGTTACTGAAGTTGGCGCTCAACCCCAAGCAAATTCACATATTGAATGTTGTTTAACAAGATTTTCCTTTTTCAAGCGCTATTTTTTTAGAAGCATTTCGCGGGCCAGTTAAGGTGACGGGTAGGGCACACAAGCGACGTCAATCGATTGTAATTTTTAGCTACTAAACTGGATCTATTTTAAACAATTTCGGAGTTACAATCTCTCGGCAAACACTATACTATTTATCATCATCATCATCAGCCCATTTAAGTCCCCACTGCTGGGGCACGGGCCTCCCTCAATCACATGAGGCCATACTCACCACGCTTGGCAGACGGGTTGGCGAGGGTTTTGATATAAATGCAGAGTTTTCCATCTCTGGGTGCTGATGATCATGCAAGCAGCTTTACCTTAGTCGCCTTTTACGACACCTCGGTAAGAGTGAGGGTGGCCTATTCTACTCTGCCGGGGACCACACGGCGGACTATACTATTTATACTATTTATTAAATAATCATGCACAAATGTTGGATCGGTTTTTGTACACGAAAAATTGATCTACGCCCAAAGTGGCCGCTTTTGGCGGTAATCCTAAAATTCCAGACCAAAAGCAGACTAAATAGTAAACTACATGTATTAAATAAATAGTACAGGTGTTTGCCGAGAAATTGTAACCCCGAAATTGTTTAAAATAGATCCGGTTAAGTAACTAACGTAAAAATAACAATTGTTTGGCGTCGCTAGTGTGCCCTACCCGTCGCCTTAATCTGGCTGTGCCAACGGAAGTGGTGTCTTGAGAGCTTGGGCGGCTCTTCTTTTGCTTACTAACAGGCTCACCTATAATCATCGTCATCATCATACAGCTCATGCATGTATTATTGGTGTGTCTTTAATTAATTAATAAAATAAAATAAGGCTGAGGAGAGCCAATATACTGCGTCACTACAAAAAATATATATGTCCTTTTGCAAGACGTAGGCATATAAAAACCGGCCACGTGCGAGTCGGACTCGCCCATGAAGGGTTCCGTAGCAGCAAGTAAGATAAGTGGAAGGTAAATTGCGGTTTACAGTTTATAACGATAACGTATTAAAAAAAGCTACTCACTATATCAAGTTAAAACCAATTTTCGTTGTTAGTTTTCATGACTATGTACATCATATATTTTTTTTAGTTTTATAAGTCATTTATTATAGAAGTTAGAGGGTTAGTTACCACTTTGGGAGCCTCTCTTGCGCAAAGTATTGTGTTTAGAAAAATGATGTTAAAAACCTCAACATCATTTTTAAAGACCTATCTATAGATACCCTACATGTATAGTTGTGATGAAAAAAAAGTTTTGAGTTTCAGTTTCAAGTATGGAGACCCCTCAATTTTTTTAACTTTTCCAATATTTGTGTAAAAAACGTAATACGGTTAACAAAATACATCTATTTACTAAGTTTCAATAGTATAGTTCTTATAGTTTCGGAGAAAAGTGGCTGTGGCATACAGACGGACAGACATAACGAATCTATAAGGGTTTCGATTTTTGCCATTTAGCTACGGAACCCTCAAAACTATGACAAAAATTGAAAAACTATTTGAAGCAAAGGTCAAGTGACATCTGTCATTCAAAACAAACTATATTTTGCCATGAAACTGGAAAAAGCGCTCTTTAAACGGAATGTGCCAGTGTGAATGAGATCCAACTGGGCCTGACGTAGCTTTAAGGTGACGGGTAGGGCATACTAGTGACGCCAATCGATTTTAATGTTTAGCTACCAATCCGAATTTATTTTAAACAATATAGGGGTTACATACTCTCGGCAACGGCGAACGGGCGGACAGACGGACAGACATGACGAATCTATAAGGGTTCCGTTTTTTGCCATTTGGCTACGGAACCCTTAAAAAAGGGATGTACGGGGTATGTTTGGACCATTATCTAGGAAGTCCTCGGGAAAAGGGTGAAACATTTATACGTATTTTTCCTGGTCGTCCTTCTCATAAGTTTCATTGACAACTCAGTCATGATCAATAAGTCCCAACTCGCTCCATAAGTTGGAATCTGATTCCAGGCACTCCATCGTAAAGTAACATTTCATTATAAACTTCCTCCGATTTAGGGATAACATATATTCAGATTTTCCAGGACATTTATTTATTTATCAATATTAGTAAATAACACGTTACAGTCATGTCATATCTTTTGAATTTCTAAGTAGCGACCTTGTCATAAACGCACAGGTTAAAAATATTTTTAAGACATTGCTTTTGAGAATGACGTTGTAGGCAATCAAAAACATTTTATGTGATTGGTGGCAGACGAGCAGACGGATCACCTAATGGTAAGAGATTGCCGCCGCCCAAGGACACCCGCGACACCAGTGGAGTCACAACTGCGCTACCAACGTTTAAACCCTCCTTTCTTGGATTGGGGGAATTCCTTAGAAATCATATGAAAAGCTATTCCGCATTAGGCAAGTGTGGTGATGAAGCCTAATCCCATCATTGCAGCGATAACTTGATTTCTATGATGTAGGCCTTTGCCCTGCACTGGGACAGTATATAGGCTGATGCTTTACGTAGGAAAAATATTTTATTTGGATCAATAATAATATAAAAAAACCCAATTCTAAAACAATAGTTTCCCAAACCGATATTTCGGTCATGGCGGCCAATCTAAGAGATCAGCCAACGACGCAGGACATATTATAGTGCACAAGTGTTTGCGCAGACACAAGTGCACTCTCTATTCCCTTACCCTCACATTTCGATGGGACACCATTTTAACACGACCGAAGAGGGATCAGGCGCAAGACTAACGGCTTAACGTGCTTTCCGAGGCACGGGGGTACAAGACCGCCAACTTCCAGACTCCGGGCTGACACTGAGAATTTCTTAAGGTGACGGGTAGGATACACTAGCGACGCCAATCGATTCTATTTTAAACAATTTCGTGGTTACAACCTCTCGGCAACCACATATACTATTAACACTTAAACGCGGCCACTTTTGGTGTTAATCAATTTTACGCGTACAAAAATGAACCCAACATGTGTGCATGGTTATTTGAAATAGATCCGGTTTGGTAGCTAAAAATTAAAATTGTTTGGCGTCGCTAGTGTGCCCTACCTGTCACCTTAATTGGCGTCTCTGAGTGCGGCAGTAAGTATTTTATAAAAAAGTTTTTACTTCATTGAAGCGATATGAGATTTATTAGGTTACCGATGCCCGAGGGCGTCAGCATGACAGCCTATGCGGATGATATCACGATCGCGATCGAAGCACCAACCAGAGCTAAAATAGAGCGAGATGCACAATATATGCTCCAGGCGGTGTCCGAATGGGGGCATCGGAACCGTCTGACTTTCTCAGCCGCTAAGTCGCAGACGCTTACCTTGAAAGGCAAATTCAAGCGCCCCCCAACGATACGTATGGACAATAAATCGATCGCGCACGTGAGCATGGCAAAGTTACTTGGGGTGGTGATTGACCAAGGGTGCTCCTTCTTGCAGCATGCGAACTTTATCGGCCAGCGGGCTAGTAACTGCTTCGGGAAGATGTCGAGAATATCTTCATCGACCTGGGGCGTGCGGTACAAAGCACTTAAGGTCCTGTATTCAGGGACCTATGCTGCAAGTCTTACTTACGCTGCGGCAGTTTGGTGGCACCGGGCAAGCATCTTCGTGGTGAAGCGAGCTTTGCTGCGCACCCAGCGGCCTGCAATGATTCTGCTCACGAAGGCTTATAGGTCTGTTAGCACATCAGCGCTGCCCGTGCTAGCTGCGGTGTTGCCGGCCGACTTAGAAATCGTTCGTGTGGGACGATTCGCCCAGGAGTGCCCAAAGGAAGCCACAGACAAGGAGCAGACGGCACTTAAACGTAGAATATTCGGAGATGTTGTTGCCCAATGGCAGGAGCGCTGGTCGACCAGCGACAAAGGAAGAGAGTTGTCGCAGTTTTTCCCAGACGTAGAAATGAGATTATCGGCCGGTTGGGTGGAACCAGACTACGCTGTGTCACAAATATTTACAGGACATGGGAGTTTTAACAGCAGACTGCACGCGATGACTCTCTGTGAGTCACCTGTATGTCCCTGTGGAGAAGCTGATGAAACTCGGGACCATGTGCTGTGGGAATGTCAGCTGTATGAAGAAGAGCGGCAACAGATGCTGAATGACTGGAACAGAAACGAGATAGGACCAGTATACCATCAAGAGATGGTCCACTCTGCAGAAGGTTTTCGACGGTTGCGTGCGTTTGCACACAAAAGGCTTAATATTAGGAAGGAGATTGATTGATGTGGAACTGCCCGAGCGCGAGTCGCTTGTGTTGTGGTGTTTCACGCCCCATTTGGGGAGAAGTGACATTGAGATGGGACACAGACACAGATTTTGTAGGGAGTGAAGAATCGCACCGGGGAAAGAGCCCTTAGCAAGTACCTGGTGAGCGTCTCCCAAGATTCGGTCCGTATGCCGAGACGGTAGGAAGGACCATGGGCTGGTGGAGGGACTGTAAGCGATATGAGAGGATTCTGGCGATAGGAGTCAAACACTGCGTGTGGGCGGATGTAATTCATTCAGTGTTTAGTGGTTTTAAGTGTACAAATTTGTTTTTTTTTTATGCAGACTGTCTCGGAGGCGCAATGGTGCATGAATCGCACTTTAAAGCGACGGCTGCGCAAGAGGTCCCGGTTTCGATCCCCGGGTCGGGCCAACAATTTTTGTACCTAAGTTTTCGGTAAGAAATTCTTAGTGTTAGCCCGGAGTCTAGAAGTCGGCGGTCATGTACAGTCAGAGAATAAAAAGGTTCGTCACCTTAAGGTACATTTTCGCTTGCACGGCAAGAATCAGTTATGCCAACATACCGGTTTAAAAAGAGCCAACAACCTTTAAAAAATCCATAATACATTTTGTCTCCAAATACGGCATAGACAAAGAGATTTTGACTTTTAACCTATTATACCTACAAGCTATTCGCGAATGACACACAAGACAGCCAATAGTAAACATTCACATTAAAAACGTCACCGACCATGATTATAAAATTTAACGTCATCGACCTTGACAATATAAAAAAAAAAATATTATAAATTTAATTGCTACGTCAAACCAATGTAGGTTTTACTTCATATGTTTGTTTGAATTTTCTTTACATCAAATGGTTAAGCATAGTTTTCTGTGCAACAAGTATTACTCTGACAAATTTACGAAAGGTAATTAGTGCTCATAGCATATCAAACGAATCAATTTGAAAACTGACGAACCTTTTCGTTCTTTGACTGTACACCCATGTCTCGGAAAGCACGTTAAGTCGTTGGTCCTGCGCCCAATCCCTCTTCGGTCGTGTGACGCTGGTGGCCCATCAAAATAGAGAGTGCACTTGTGTTCGCTCACACATTTGAGCATATATATTTTATAATATATGCGAACGTGGCTGATCGTTAAGATTGGCCGGTAGCCGTAATTGGTTGGATGATATTATTTGTGCAGTGAAGTGACAATAATAATTGTTGAATTGTATCGTTTCTAACACAGCTATTGTGTGTCAAGCGAGTGAGTTGTCACGGACAACTTGCTTGGATCCAATAGAGTCTTAAAACCCGCGATTTATTTTATTTTATTTATTTAATTAAGGAAAATAAAACAGATTACAACCATTGTAATTATACATTAGCTATTCATGATGGAATCGTAGGTACTAGATAATAATCATAAATATGTTTACACGACGATTACATTGTGGCTTAACTTAAATTAAATTAACATACATAATTCTTATTTCTTATTATCTATATCTAATGAACGGGTTCATTGTGTTTAGTGTATTAACAGTAGAATCCGTAGGTAGATAAAACGTAAAACACCGGCGTTTTATTGAGTGTCTGTGACTATAACTGGCCTCGACTGTTGACTGCCCATTTATTCTCAATAAGTTACTTGCCTCGCCGTGGGGGACCACACGACGATGCCTGGTCACTCTTACCTTAAAGATTGTATTGGTCCGGAAAAGCAGACCTTGGCAAGGAGTTCCATACCTTAGCTGTCGGCATTATTATCTTTGTGGATAAAAAAGTGGGCCTTCCAAATTCTAATAATTCACCTGTAGATTTTCAAATCTTTTACGCGCTGTTGGTCTCTTGATTTAAGTACCGGGTCGTGATATCGGGGTCCTGAGTTCGATTCCCGGGTCGAGCGAAAAGTATTTTTCGAATTTTTCGAACATAACTCGGGTTTGTGATCACCAATCCGCATTTGGCAAGCGTAGTGATTTAGCCTAATCCCATCATAATAGCGATGTTTTGATTCCAATGATGGACGCCGTGTGGTCCCCGGCAGAGTAGAATAGGCCACCCTCACTCTTACCGAGGTGTCGTAAAAGGTGACTAAGGTAAAGCTGCTAGCATGATCATCAGCACCCAGAGAAGGAAAACTCTGCATTTATATCTAAACCCTCGCCAACCCGTCTGCCAAGCGTGGTGAGTATGGCAATTACCTCTCATGTGATTGAGGAGGCCCGTGCCCCAGCAGTGGGGACTTGAATGGGCTGATGATGATGATGAAGTTACTTGACATTGGCAAGATAAAAATATATTCGGGTCAAGCCATAATATAAAAAAGGAGCAATGAGAATCACTAACTGACATACAAATACTCGGCCATGGCGACCCTATTCTCAGCACAGTTTGTTTCAGCCTGGAAACTTCCAGACGTGTTCGACATAGGTACTCGGCGATTCCTTTGAACGGCAACTGGAGAATTACATTAGAATTGTTGCAATAGTCTCGGCAAATGAATGGAAGTTTGTAACTACTGGCAGTTGAAGTACGTTACTTGAGTAAGAACGCAGCAAGTTTTTTTTTTTTTATGATGTAGGTGGCAGACGAGCAGACGGATCACCTGATGGTAAGCGATTACCGCCGCCCATGGACGCCTGCAACACCAGTGGTGTCACAAGTGCGCTGCTTACCTTTTAACCCCCCTTCCCCTGGATTGGGCCTCCCGTACCCTCACTCACGCAGCGAAACACAGCGCATGCACTGCTTCACGCCGGTTTTCTGTGAGGACGTGGTATTACTCCGGTCGAGCCGGCCCATTCATGCCGAAGCGTGGCAAGTATTCGATTTCAATTCAATTTATTCAGATAACATATTACAATTAGGTCAGAAATAAGTATAAATGCCTAAACTAGGCGAACCTGTTTTTCAGGCTAAAAGTTATAACATAACTGTAAGTACTCATAAATAATCACAAACATATTATTTAAGAGACAAAAAAAGCAACTTTTATAAATTACCTACTTACTTCTTAGATTAAATCTAAGACTTACTTCAGAACAATGAACAGTTTCTCTGTATCATCATATGACATCAAGGTCGCTCAGCGGGCTATGGAACGAGCAATGCTCGGCGTCTCTCTCCGAGATCGAATCCGAAATGAGGTGATCCGGCAGAGAACCAAAGTTATCGACATTGCTCACCGGATTAGCAAGCTTAAGTGGCAGTGGGCTGGCCATATTAGCCGCAGAACCGACAACCGATGGGGTAAACGGGTTCTGGAGTGGAGACCGCGTCTTGGCAAACGTAATGTAGGGCGCCCTCTGGCTAGGTGGGGGGACGATCTGCGCAGGATGGCTGGCAAGAGCTGGATGCGAGAAACCATGGATAGATCACAGTGGCGAACAATTGGAGAGGCCTACGTCCAGCAGTGGACTGTGATAGGCTGATGATGATGATGATGATCATATGACATGTTAAATGGAGCATCATGGAGGGCACGCTTGCATTTAGCAAAAGTAAAGGGATATAATTCTAAAGTAGTCAACCGTTTACATAGGACTTATAACAAGCTTTTCTACGCTATTGACATATTTCACAGTGGTAAGGTTGCCTTCAAAAGAGGCATCCTTCAACTCCTGGAAGGCACGCAGTGATTTTAAATTACTATTATGAGTATTTTTTAATTTCTTTTAGTCTCTGATTTCTATTATGGTATCCTTCTATTTTAGTTTTCTGTTTTCGCATAAGTTAGTTCAGTGCTAGTAATTACAAGCCAGTGCAGACGGAGTAGTAAATTGACAATAACTATGTGGCTATTTTATACAATATTTTTCTTTTTATTTTTTTTTACTTGTCTTGCTTAAATAAGAATATGAAATTTTTTCATGTTTAAGTAATTACCTAACTTTTTCTTTTGGATATGCAAAGGTGTTGTTAGTGATGGTCGAATTATTTTAAGGGTTTTGTTAGTAAAAAGTAAATCCGTTATTGACTGTATGTTTAGTGTATAAGATAATTATACTAATTTTAAGAGCTGTGGAATTTGTGTTTTTAATAAATAAACGAACGTTCAGAACGTAGTTGAAAAAAATGGAATAATGGCGAACGTTCTGGAAAAATCTACTGATTTCCAGATACCCTAGTCGCAGTATGCGGTTGAAAGTTCCAGAAGCTTTGAATCGAAATTTCTAGTAACAAGAATCTAGAAATTCCGATTTCGAGAAACCTCTTTTCGAGAAAGTTCGCCCCAATGGACAGCGCGAGTATAAAAGCAGGTCGTATTAGCCTATCGAGTCAGTTCCGATTTGGAAAGCCTCAAGACTCTCTTTGTCTCAAGACGAAAGTCTTCAATGCGTGTGTGTTGCCAGTGATGACATACGGAACCGAAACGTGGCCGCTTACAATGTGACGATTAAGGAGGCTCAAAGTCACCCAGAGAGCAATGGAGAGGACTATGCTCGGGGTCTCCCTGCGTGATCGTATCAGAAATGATGAGATCCGCAGGAGAACTAAGGTCACAGACATAGCCCAAAGGATTGCATGCCTCAAGTGGCAATGGGCAGGGCACATAGCGAGGAGAACAGACGGCCGGCCGGGAACGGGTACAGGAAGTCGCAGCCGTGGCAGGCCCCCCACAAGGTGGACCGACGATCTGGTGAAGATCGCGGGAATCCATTGGATGCGGGCGACACAGGACCGATCTGTGTGGAGAACATTGGGGGAGGCCAATGGACGTCTATTGGCTGAAATAATGATAATGTTAATTATGTGAGATTAGTGTGTAATTTTTTCTCGTCAATAAAATTAATTGTCTTTTTGTGACTTTGGAGTCTACTTGAATCTACGTACCCCTTACCCGCAACAATATAATAAAAGTATGAAGGTTAGGAAATAGTTACGTTATTGTAATCTATACTATTTATGACTAGGTATGACTAGGATCCTACAGACAGCGGCAACGCTTATAGGCAATCCGCAAACACGAAACGCTTGCGCAATGCAGTCGACACTTAGCGCCATCTTGGTATATAGTGGAACTATTATCCCGAAACGAAGTGAGGAACTAGAAGACAATTAAAAAGGCTCGACCGGAGTGATACTAAGGGCCGAGTTCGCCAACTTTGAAACGACAGGTAATCACACTTAATCGTCCTTTAACCACTGATTTGTATTGTCAAAGCACGGTTAAAGTCGGCCCTTAGTAGATAGAAGTCAGTCCACGGCCTCACCAAAAAACGGGGTTCTATTCCTCGGAGTGAGGGGAGTAGAGGCCCAATGCAAGGGAACGATAAAACCTTACAATATATTTATATTGTCCATTAATCAAACAAAGCTATTCAATCACTTTTCTATCGTTGCAGACCTGAAGATGAAGAAGACGCATACTTCTGTTATGAAGACCCTCTGGTAAGTTTAATTTTAAGACACCACACATATTCTTCTTCATTATAGTTGCTCGAATCTTCTAGACAAAGTTTCTAGAACTTAGCGACCAAAGATAATATAATCACTACGTAAGAGTCGGCACTTCCATACAGCCCCTGTAGTTGATTACACCTAGTGTCCCTATCTTAAGGACTCTAAAGCACGCCGATTATATAAAAAAAAACTGTGGAAAAAAAACCGCCTTCAAAAACCACGAACTAAAAAGTGTAAAATAATATTTCTAGCACTTTATACACTTCAAATTACATTTTATAACAGTCGGGAAAAGGTGTTACCGAAGTCGGCGCCAAATACTATCTTGTAATGTAATACAACATTCAATTATTCAACAGAGATTAGGCGCCGACTCCTTACCTGTTGAGGAGTTGATCCTTCCATCATCAGCAGAGGCACAAAATTAATTCAGTCAGGCGTAAATACTGGTGCAGTTTTGGAAAAAGATACAAAAACATCAGCGTCCCTTTAAAATTTGAGAGTTGCCGTCAATTTTTTCATCAGTCCGGGTGGCTGCACTAACCATTTATGCTATCCGAACCCCTTGCTAAGGACGACATATAAGAAGATATATATATAATTATGTAATATAAATATATATATATATATAATATATATATATATATATATATATATATATATACATGTCAAATCGAGAATCTCCTTTTTTTTAAGTCGGTTAAAAACCACTTTTTACACTTATTTTCCACACACATAATATTCCAACCACAACTTATAAGCAACTGTTTATAATAATAGGCACCACTTTTGGAAATAATGTTATAAAATTACATTTCTTCGGAGTGTCGAGGGATTGATTGCGACTATGAAATCGGGAGATTTTTACACCATCCTAGGTTTCCTAGAAAGTTCCATTACCATGACCAACGGGAACGTGTATGTTTAGGCGATTTGCGTAAGCGATTTTTTTTATGCTAGAGGCGACAAACGAGCAAGCGAGTCACCTGATAACTCTCAATTATTGCACAACGTAATGTAGACCTTATCTATTACAGATAAACTCTGTTTCCGCTTGCAGGAGCGACATACATAGTCGTGACTATAGGAATCATCATAATTATCTTTATCATAATATGTATACGTTATAGGGTACACGTCCACTGCTGGGCTTTTGACCTTTCGTAATGACAGGTCACTCAACTCGGTTAGAGATTTATAAAGAGATTAAAACATACAGACAGTAAAGGCAGCTTACTTAAGCACCCGTTTTTTTTCCATGGGCGGCGGAATTGCTTGCCATCAGGTGAACCGTCTGCTCGTCTGCCACCTCTCATATAAAAAAAAAATTATGCCAAGAAGGCATAATATAAAAAAATAAAGTTTAAAACTAAAACACTCAACACACACCACAATCGATTAATCAATCAATACAATCGATTATTTGGTTCCCAATTATACATATTACGTCGATTATCGATTATGCAAATCATAATCGATTAATAACCAAAGTCCAATCGATAATCCGGCAACACTAGTCCGAAGCTGTCTCTTAAGCACTTGTTGTGATTCAGTAATTCATCATCATCATCAGCCCATTTAAGTCCCCACTGCTGGGGCACGGGCCTCCCTAAATCACATGAGGGGTAATTGGCATACTCACCACGCTTGGCAGACGGGTTGGCGAGGGTTTAGATATAAATGCAGAGTTTTCCTTCTCTGGGTGCTGATGATCATGCCAGCAGCTTTACCTTAGTCGCCTTTTACGACACCTCGGTAAGAGTGAGGGTGGCTTATTTCTACTCTGCCGGGGACCACACGGATTCAGTAATTATACATATATAATGGCTGACCTGGTCCAATTACCATACTCAACCATATTCACCGCCAATTTCCATACTTCGGGCTGAGAAATTCTTATCGAAAACTTAGGTATTTTATTGGCCCGATCCGGGGATCGAACCCGTGACACCTTGCATAGCCGTCGATTTAAAGTGGGACCCACTACCACTGCACCACGGAGGCAGTCCCATTAATGTACAAGCTTATTTTATATACATCTCATACATAACTTTGTTTTCGTGTGTAATTAATAACTATTGAATCGATGAATGTTCGTCGAGTGAGTTAGTATATACTAACTCACTTACTAACCTCTTATGCTGGCTCAGCGATCCAAAATAAATTAGTAAACGTGCTCAATTGTGCGGTATTAGCTCAGGACCGGATACTAACATTCTTAATCACTATCCTAACTTTTTGGCTCGTCTGTTAGTCGGTGTAAAGTGATGGGAGAATGTAAATGATTCATTCGAATGATTTTTCGAATATACAACTACTCGAATTATTCGATTGTGGGTGAAAGTCATTCGAATTATTCGGATGAAAAAAATACATTCGCATAATTTCTTATCGTTCGGATGAATGTGTACGCGGTTTTTACAAAATTTACACTTGCAAAATTATTATTTGGCTGACAAGCAACTGAATGGGAGAATGTGAATGATTCATTCGAATGTTTTTTCGAATATACAACTACTCGAATTATTCCAATTTGGATGAAAGTCATTCGAATTATTCGCATGAAAAAATACATTCGCATAATTTCTTATCGTTCGGATGAATGTGTACGCGGTTTTTACAAAATTTACACTTTCAAAATTATGATTTGGCTGACAAGCAACTAAATTAACTTCAACAATAAAAATATGGAAAAACCTTATGATCCCCTTACTTATTACAAAACAAAAACCAAGGATCAATTATTAAGTAACCAAAATATCATTCGAATTGTTAAATAACTAGCCTAAGAATGTAAGCATATAATTTAAGACTAATCATTCAATCAGTCAAATAATTCTTTATTTGCATAGGCTTGTACACAGCACTTACAAATCGTCATACATTTGAATGATCTAAGACTATTTATAAGTGCTTATGTAATAATTTACATGTTAATACATATATATGTTGGTACATAAAATATACTAAAAAAAGTAAATAAACATAATGCGATTCTACCACCGGCTCGGAAAGTTGTTTCTGGTTGAGAAGATCCGGCAAGAAACTCGCCAGTTACTCTTTTTAATCGCCAACTTTTTAACAATGGTTTATTATCCTCATACCAAGTCATACAGTCTAATGCAACACAAAATAGAATGAAGCAAATTAAAAGCTAAATATGAGGTAAACCGAAGCGGACCAGTCCCCAAAGGTGGCACCTACTCACAACTATGACGTATGTGTTAGCCATCATTTCACTCAACCATATTAGAGGGAATGTAATGATCCCGCCACATAACGCCATCACCTCAGAGACATTTGAGAGAGCATGACTACTTAGGTTCCCCTCATAGGTCACATACTTAATCCAATACTAATAAACTGCAGGACGAGGTGTAATCAATTTGTATACAATAATAAATGCTGCTAAGCTTAATTTATTAAAATTGATTAATTATATAATAATAATGATTCCAGTAAATATTTATAAAAATATTACACGTGTGCAGGCACGGAGGTCATTATGTCCATGAATCCTTATCATTTAAGTAATCTACAATTTTATAGTATCCTTTACTCATTAAACAGGTTTTCACGTGGGATTTAAATTTATGCGTTGGTAACTCAATATCATTTTGTGGCAACTTATTACATTTTAATACTTTGACCAACAAATGAACTATTAATCTTTTGGAGGCTTGCAGATTTGGAATCGCGAGCTTGTGTTTATTTCTAGTGTTAAAAACCATGACAATCTGATTTTTTAGAAAAAAGATCAATGTTCTTTCGCACGTACAAATACAGTCCAAAATGTATTGGGAAGCTAAAGTTAAAATATCGATGTTCTTAAACAGTTCTTTCAGCGAATCAGCGAGGCCTAAGGTTGTATATGGAGCGGATGGCCCTCTTTCTGCAATACAAAAATAGTCTGCATCTCAGCAGCCGTCCCCCACAACAAAAGACCATATGACATTATACTATGAAAATAACTAAAATAAACCAGTTTTGCGGTTTCAATATCAGTCAGATGTCTGATCTTCTTAACCGCATATGCGGCGGAACTAAGTCTTCCTGCCAAGGCTGCTAATTGTGGATTCCATTGCAATTTGGCATCCAGTGTAATACCTAGGAAAATTGTCGAATTAATAACTTCAATATGTTCATTATTCATAACGCGTTAGTGTTGACCTGCTTTACATTGGGCATAGTGAATTTTACACATTTGGTTTAGCTAAGAAAAAAATATTTGTGCGCGGAGCAACAATTTATATTACAAGGAATTGTTACTAACTAGCAAACAAAGACACGGAGCTAGAGTCTATGGATGTAACCAAACCCAATAAAAAAAACATCCGAATTATAAATTCGACTTCTTTATTCGAATGATTTATTTCGGTTAAAATTCATTTGAATATCGAATTATCATTCGAATGAAAGGGTTTTACGACTATCTATGCTACGCCCATCACTGCGGGTCACTTTCTCGCTAACAGTCTGGTCTTTCGTATGTAAAACCTTCCACAAAATTGCTTAGCTCACTGGCGCTTGCTAACAATACATTTTTATTACCTCGCACAAACAGTATACATATTCAATGGCTGGAATACTAAGGATTTCCACTTTGCTGGAGTTTGTCGGAGCTATATTCTTATGTTAATTAACGTGTTATACAAAAAGGGACGTGTTTTAATAGCTGTTTCACTATATTAAAACCATAAGGCTCGTGGCAGACGACTCATTCATTCATTAATTATGAATGAAATATGGCACTCAACTGTCACGAGTATTTGGCTAAATTGTAACAGTTACTTCCCTTTAGGATTCTGGCGGTGGACTAAAACACTTCGCGTGGGCTTATGCAATTCAAAGTTTTTGAATTCGTTTCCAGTGGGTTTTGGTGTTTATTTGTGTGGTTAGTGATCTGCCGCAAAGTGATCTTAATAATAAGAATCATTGAATTGTATAGTTTTTACTATACACTGCCATTGTGCGTGCAAGTGAATTGTCACGTGACAACTTGCTTGAACCTAATAGAGTCTTAAAACCCGATTGTGTTTAGAATGGTATCGGCAGAAGCCGTAGGTCGATCAAACGTAACACATCATCATCAGCCTATCGCAGTCCACTGCTGGACGTAGGCCTCTCCAATTGTTCGCCACCGTGACCTATCCATGACTTCTCGCATCCAGCTCTTGCCAGCCATCCTGCGCAGATCGTCCCTCCACCTAGCCAGAGGGCGCCCTACATTACGTTTGCCAAGACGCGGTCTCCACTCTAGAACTCGTTTATCCCATCGGTTGTCGGTTCTGCGGCTAATATGGCCAGCCCACTGCCACTTAAGCTTGCTAATCCGGTGAGCAATCTCAATGACTTTGGTTCTCTGCCGGATCACCTCATTTCGGATTCGATCTCGGAGAGAGATGCCGAGTATTGCTCGAGCCATAGCCCGCTGAGCGACCTTTGTCTTGTGGACCAGCCGTATCGTAAGTGTCCACGTTTCGGCTTCGTATGTCATGACGTAGAACGCACTGATTGAAGACATTAGGCACTGCGGTATCGACGAAACGAAGACACCACGTAGTTTTCCAAATGATGCCCAACCTAACTGGATTCTCCTATTCACCTCATCCTCGAAGTTTGCAAAATCTGCCCGTAAGCATAAACGTAATACACAGACGTTTTATTCAGTGACTGTTGACTGTGACTTTGATTGACTTTGACTGACTTTGACTGACTTTGACTGACATTGACTGACTTTGAATTACTTTGACTGACTTTGACTGACTTCAACTGTTGACTACCCACTTATTCTCACTAAGTTACTTGACATTGTCAACATGTCTTCGGGTAGATCCATATTGAAAAAAGTACTTCCCTTTACACCTATTAACTATTTTGAACGACTATACTTTTTTTCATGGTAAAGGCGATAAACGAGCAAACGCGTTACTAGATAGAAAGTATCAACATGGCCCATGAACATCCGCGAAATCAGAGAGATCACTAATGTGTTGCCGGCCTTTTAAAATAAAACTGGCCAAGTGCGAGTCGGACTCGCCCATGAAAGGTTCCGTGGCAGGAAGTAAGATATATATGGAAGGTAAATTGCGGTTTACGGTTTATAACGTATTAAACAATTAAACTACTCACTATATCTAGTTCCAACCAATTTTCGTTGTTAGTTTTCATGATTATGTACATCATATATTTTTTTAGTTTTATAATTCATTTATTATAGAAGTTAGGGGGGGGGGGGGGAGCGCCTCTTACGCAAAGTAGTGTGTTTAGAAAAAAATGATGTTAAAAACCTCAACATCATTTTTAAAGACCTATCTATAGATACCACACACGTATAGGTTTGATGAAAAAAAATGCGTTTCAGTTTCAAGTATGGAGTTTTTAATTATTTCCGATTTTTGTGTAAAATTCGTAATGCTGTTAACAAAATACATCTATTTGCCAAGTTTCAATAGTATAGTTCTTTAGTTTCGGAGAAAAGTGGCTGTGACATACGGACGGATACAGGCGGACAGAAATAACGAATCTATAAGGGTTCCATTTTCCAACGGAACCCTAAAAAGAGTACGCTCTTAATGTTTCTACCGTCTGCCACGAGTCTTTGCGTTTAGTATACCTAATAGTAAATTTGTGATAGGTACATTCGTGAGATTGGTAGTTCAGAGGATAAAAACCGGCCAAATGCGTCAGGGTCGCTTACCGATGCAAGCTTTCTGTGTGTATCCTAAATTCAGGAATTGAATCGATAGGTTTTTACCCAATTCGAAATAATAGTTTCAATTTGTTTCACGTTTTATTTGACTGACCGGATGGCGCAATTGGTAGTGACCCTGCCTCGTACGCCGAAGGTCGTGGGTTCGATCCCCACCCTTAACAAACATTCGTGCGATGAACACTTGTGTTTGTTCGGTGTCTGGGTGTAACATATGTATTTAAGTATATATTTGTGTTCCTCTGTTGTCTGATATCTGTAACACAAGTGCTTAAGCTACTTAGTACGGAATCAGGTCAACGTATAAGATGTTGTGAGAATTATTATTATTTTTATTATTATTATTTACTTACAACAGTTAATCCCCGTATTGTTACATTATAGTTATAATGCAACGCGAAAATCTAAAATACTACTTACAACAGGTTGGGCTGTGCCTCTCTGATTATAGTTTTTAATAAATAAGTTGCAATACTGTGCGTTTCTCCCGGAACTTTCTACCACGTACCTCAGTTCTGTGGAACGGTTTGGCTGCAGGAGTATTTCCGGACGGCTACGACTTAGGGATCTTCAAGAGAAGAGCGTACTCTTTTTTTAAAAAAAAGGCCGGCAACACATTAGCGATCTCTCTGATTTCGCAGATGTTCATGGGCGGCGATGATTACTTTCCATCAGGTGACTCGCTTGCTCGTTTGTCCGCCTCTAGCATAAAAAAAAATCTCAGAAAAAAATATTTGTGAATAATTTCTCATTTTTTATGAAAAAGGGAGGCAAACGAGCAAGCGAGTCACCTGATGGTAAGCGATCACCGCCGCCTATGGACATCCGCCACACCAGAAGGAGTGGAGATGCGTTGCCGGCCTTTTAGAAGGGTAAAGGATTGTTTCTTGAAGACGTCAATGTCGTACCGGTTCGGAAATACCGCTGCGGGAAGTTGATTCCACAATGAGGAGGTGCGTGGCAAAAAGTGACGTGTAAAGCGCACGGTGGTGGACCTCCACCAATCAAGATGGTACTATCCTAGGGTAGAATCCTAGTTTACGGCGTGTAGTAATTCAGAATTTTAATTGTTTTAGCAGCAAATCTTGTCAATATTGCATTGGTAAATAAAAATAAAGTTCAAAAAATAAAACTTGACTACCAAAAATTATTCAACATTGATTTTATTTTATTACTAGCTGCCCCGACAGACTTCGTCCTGTCAAAAAAATTTGTAATGTGGCAACAAATATGAACTTTATATAATAGCAATAAAACTCAAATTGATTCTACGTTTTAGTTAGAAAACGTTTGTATGTGAAAAAGAAAAGGGCTGTTTTTAGGGTTTTCCCGACAATTATTCGATTTTTTGTCGCTGTAAGAACTATCCTTGGACTTCAACGAACATTTTAAAAAAAGAATTGGCCAAATTGGTCCAGGCGCTGTTGACTTATGCGCTTACCAACACATTTTGCGATTCATTTTTATATTATAGATTATAATGAATCTGTTTTGCTACAGTAGGTGACATACGACCACCGTAATACGGCTTAATAATTTCAGCAAAGACAGTTTTCTTGTTTCGTACTTTTTAGAGCGTTTTTTTTTGCAGTCGGGTTTTAGTTTTTAAACTTTATTTTTATTTAACATATTTTAAGTTATGTAAATAAAATTGCATATTTGAAATGTGCTAAAAAGCTCTTTCATTTGATACCCCACACGGTACCGCCAAGAAAAATTTTTTTTTAGTTCCTTACTCTAAGTCCCCTAGAGAGCGTTGTAGTCAATTTAACGTGACTTCATGTAGCCTAAAACCAGAAAACAATCAAGACGCTTCTAACGACATCCCATTTGTTCAAATATGATAACTAGTTTAGAAGTTATGAGGGAGCAGATGAACAACCATACATACATACATATATACAGGTCAAAATCATAACCCTCCTTTTTGCTTCGCCGTAGTCGGGTAAAAATAAGGCATCAATTCTCAAACAAGGTTTCTCAATATCAATTGAAAATTTCTATCTGTACTATGTACAGTCGCCTGCAATAAAATGTAGACATCAACTATTAAGGATCATATTTGAATGAGGGTTTATACTTATTAGTGCACGTGACTGCACTATGTTATCTGCAATGTTCTACTCGAAAATATAAATATAATGTATTCTACATTCTGAAAATTTGAATACGGAACTTAGCCGTGGGCCGTACAGAGCTTTCGCCCACGGTGACATGCCCACTAATCCAGTAATATTATTCACGTCTTTACCTATGAAATTTCCTATTTTTTTATGTACAATGAATTGTGTTATTCGGAATTAATCTACCCTTGTAGTTTCCAAGGGGGAAAGGGTTACCTATAATAATTGTTGGGTAGGGTTGCGAATCGATAGGTTAAACGTTTTCTTTCAAATTAGGTACAGACCGCAGCAAAAATATAATAATAATTCTCACAACATCTCATACGTTGACCTGATTCCGTACTACGTAGCTTAAGCACTTGTGTAACAGAAATCAGACAACAGAGGAACACAAATATATCATCATCATCATCATCATCAGCCCATTTAAGTCCCCACTGCTGGGGCACGGGCCTCCCTCAATCACATGAGGGGTAATTGCCATACTCACCACGCTTGGCAGACGGGTTGGCGAGCAAATATATACCTAAATACATATATTACACCCAGACACCGAACAAACACAAGTGTTCATCGCACGAATGTTTGTCCAGGGTGGGGATCGAACCCACGACCTTTGGCGTAAGAGGCAGGGTCACTACCAATTGCGCCATCCGGTCAGTCATATGTATGCACTTTAATGCCTTGTCAAAATACTATACCTATGTTCCGTGTAAGAATGTAGAAGACAGAGTAACTAGGTTCTGAAATTTTTACATTTTCTTTGCAGCCGACTGTACTAAAGAGAACTGCAGTCAGTTGACGGTTCAAAGCTGTCGCTGGAGCTGACGGTACGCTTGGACCATGATTTACGATTTGAGGAGTCTGGTTAATGAAGCGACTTCTTTCTAATCTTTAATGCGTGTGTGTTGCCAGTGATAATATACGGAACGGAAACGTGGGCGCTTACAATGGGTCGATTGAGGAGGCTCAAAGTCACCCAGAGAGTAATGGAGAGGGCTATGCTTGGAGTCTCCTTGCGTGATCGTATCAGAAATGACTAAGGAGGAGAACTAAGGTCACAGAGATAGCCCAAAGGATTTCATGTCTCAAGTGGCTATGGGCAGGACACATAGCGAGCAGAACAGACGGCCGTTGGGGTGGAAAGGTCCTCTAGTGGAAGCCACGTACAGGAAGTCACAGCCGTGGCAGGCCCCCCACAAGGTGGACCGACGATCTGGTGAAGGTTGCGAGAATCCATTGGATGCGGGCGGCACAGGACCGATCTGTGTAGAGAGCATTGGGGGAGGCCTATGTCCAGCAGTGGACGTTTATTGGCTGAAATGTTGATGATGATGATGATCAATGCTTTCTGACCCACGCAACCAACAACAACAAACAAAGGGCTGATTTAATTACAATGTCTGGAATTTTTCTCTTTAAATTGCTGACAATTTACAATTTTCCTGTTTCCCAGACATGTCGAGACCTGTCTTCTGGTTACCCTATCTCTACATCTGATCCGATAACTTTTTAATGTTTATAGTCTTGGATGCATTGTTTTTGGTGAAATTATTTTTTCTATGTTACTCGACTAAACTGGGTTCTCAACTCCTGTAACAGGGAAATAAATAAATATTTCACAAAATCACATAAGTGCCGTGTGGTCCCCGGCAGAGTAGAATAGGCCACCCTCACTCTTACTGAGGTGTCGTAAAAGGCGACTAAGGTAAAGCTGCTGGCATGATCATCAACACCTAGAGAAGGAAAACTCTGCATTTATACCAAAACCCTCGCCAACCCGTCTGCCAAGCGTGGTGAGTATGGCAATTGCCCCTCATGTGCTTGAGGGAGGCCCGTGCCTCAGCAGTGGGGACTTAAATGGGCTGACGATGATGACGATGACAATACATATAACAATACAATATAAGTACATTGATCTGATTCCGAGATAGGTGGCGCAAGCACGTGTGCTACGGATATCACAACCTACAGCGGAATTACAAATACCTATATATATTTCATACCTTTCTTTTGTAAATACATACTTATAATACATAGATAACACCCAGACCAATACAAACTGATATGTTCAAACGGGCGGACGACGGAAAGGAGGTACATGAAACATTGAAAGGGACATTTTTATTTGGGGTCACATATTATAGTCAAAGGAATAAAACATGGGACCTCAAAAGGTGTATCGCAAAATAAAGGAAGATGTTTTCATTTTCCCAATGGGTAAAAATACTACATCTTATCTCGTTTATCAGTCTGCCATTTACGAAACATGGCTTCCCCATTGTTAAATTACGTTATGTATATTTTACAAGCGTTCGCTTGTAGCTTCGCTCGCGTGGAATTCTGTTTTCCACGTAGCCTGTGGCATTGTTCATCGCTTCAACTATCTCCGCTTAAAAATCACGCTAATTCGTCACTCAGTTTTGCCGTGAAAGACGGACAAACAAACGGACAGACATGTATTTTTTTCATTCGCATAACTCGAATGCCTTTCTTCTGCAATCAAACAACTCCAAAACTTAACCATTCGAATGAATTATTCACTTTCACCCATCAATATTTACATAGGGTACTTAAAAAACGCGAGATGTACGATCGGATCTGGGGGCCAATTCTCATGAAGTCGACATTGAAGTTGAATTTAGAGATTTCATCATCATCATCATCAGCCTATCGCAGTCCACTGCTGGACGTAGGCCTCTCCAATTGTTCGCCACTGTGATCTATCCATGGCTTCTCGCATCCAGCTCTTGCCAGCCATCCTGCGCAGATCGTCCTCCCACCTAGCCAGAGGGCGCCCTACATTACGTTTGCCAAGACGCGGTCTCCACTCCAGAACTCGTTTACCCCATCGGTTGTCGGTTTTCATACATTCATACATTCGTCCATACAAATCTCAAACTGGACTTCAATGACGGGTGTGAGATTGTCCTTCCTTCCAATCTATACTATTTATAAAGAGGCATACGTTTTCGAGGACGTACGGAAGATGTAACTTTGCTAATTTGGTTTGTCGGATATATCTTAAGTCGGTACAAAAATGTTGCATCGCGATGTAGGATCGTATGAGAAATTCGTTTTTGTATGGAACAGTCGGATTAGCGCCATCTGTTGCTGGAGGGTAAATTTGTGAAAATGTGAGAATGTGAAAATATTTTTTGTCTACCGGACGGAAATCATGAAATTTGGACCATAGGTAGTATTTATTATGTAGGTGTGCATTATGAAGGGATTTTTACAAATTGAACCCGTAACTGAATCTAAGGGGCAATTAATGTTCGTATAAAAGTCGTTCACTTTTGATGTTAAAGATTTTAAAATCGGGATTATGTTTATTCATTAAAAATATTTATATTTATTAAATACAACCCATAAAGGGATCAAAATGGGGTAAAAACATTGTATGGAAAATTGTGTTTGGGATCTCTTAACTTAAATAAATTAATTACATCATCTATATTGACGACCCATTTGGAACAGTGGTAGTGAACGCTGCCTTTAGTCCAGGGGTTGCGGGTTCGATCCCCGCACAGTACAAATATTTATGTGCATGAACATGTTTGTTTGTATTGGTCTGGGTGTTTCCTATGTATTATAAGTATGTATTTACAAAAGAAAAGTATTATATGTATATATTTGTAATCCCACTGTTGATTCTGATATCCGTAACACAGGTGCTTGAGCTACCTATCTCGGAGTTAGATCAATGTACCTATGTGATGTTGTGAAATATTTATTTATTTATTTATATTGCCTTGAATCCGTACTAAGTAGCTTAAGAACTTTTGTTACGGATACTACACTAGAGGAATCCTCACCTTTGGCTCATGTTATTGCCTATTGTTCCCCAAAAGAATTCCCGGATTAATATCTAGGAGTATGTAACTTCTATGATAGCGGCACGTGTATTAATTTTACCACAGTGTCAATAAAACCAGTATCAGTCTCTTGTACCTTTGTGACCACTGTTCCCACTTCCGCTCCCCCATCTCTTCCTGGAGAGGGCTATGCTCGGAGTCTCCCTGCGTAATCGTATCAGAAATGATGAGATCCGTAGGAGAACTAAGGTTATAGACATAGCCCAAAGGATTGCATGCCTCAAGTGGCATTGGGCAGGGCACATAGCGAAGAGAACAGACGGCCGTTGGGGCGGAAAGGTCCTCTAGTGGAGGCCACGTACAGGAAGTCGCAGCCGTGGCAGGCTCCCCACAAGGTGGACCGACGACCTGGGGAAGATCGCGGGAATCCATTGAATGCGGGCGGCACAGGACCGATCTGTGAGGAGAACATTGGGGGAGGCCTATGTCCAGCAGTGTACATCTATTGGCTGAAATGATGATGATGATGATCTCTTCCTGTCCTCTGAGAATCATTCGTCTGCTTTGAGATCTATTGTTATTATTTTAGTTGATATATTTAATCATATATATTATATTGTATGTATTAGTATATTCATACTTTTTTTTATTTATGTGTCTTTAAACTTTCTGTGTAAGTATACAAATATTTAAGATTGCACCGCCCGACACCTTCATCAAGCGTCCTTTACCCAAAGGGAGCCTGGAAGAGATCGCTCATAGTGATAAGGCCGCCTTCGTTGTACACACCCTGTAATACCTAGTTTATAAGTTTTCATACTTTATTTTGAGTGCAATATATTCGTTCATTTATATTATGTATAGTAATTACACAGAAACGAAAGCCTCGGACCTTCGCAATTCTAAGAAAGGGAAACCAGACCAACTGAATCATGGTTATAGTTTTCAGAAAGTTGCAGGTTTCATCACGTCGTTTTCCTTTACGCTGAGCTAATGTTACCGAGGTGTCGTAAAAGGCGACTAAGGTAAAGCTGCTGGCATGATCATCAGCACCCAGAGAAGGAAAACTCTGCATTCATATCAAAACCCTCGCCAACCCGTCTGCCAAGCGTGGTGAGTATGGCAATTATCCCTCATGTGATTGAGGGAGGCCTGTGTCCCAGCAGTGGGGACTTAAATGGGCTGATGATGATGATGAGCTAATGTTAGTACAAAACCTGACCTGACCTGAAAATCGATGGTTGAATCTGTGGACGTCTTTTAAAGGAGGAATACGCTCTTTTCTTGAAGATCACCAGGTTGTATATCTTTTTCTGACCTTCTTGCTCACTACCCCTGTACTGTGGTATTGCTGTACCCAAAAGTAATTACCTACCCACTTCTACCGCTTTATTGAGACACACAAAACCATTTTAATCTCAGCACAGATAATAATATGTTTGGCATGTGAATAGGTTTAGGGCGTGTTTAAACTTGCAACTCAAGCTATTTGTAACGTAGATAGCCTAGTTTCGTGTAGGCCTTTGTTTAAGTCGCTGAAAATACTCACTGTCCCTAGCTTACATATATATATATATATATATATATATATATATATATATATATATATATATATATATATATATATATATATATATATATATATATATATAATAAGCAATTTATTTCTGGGGTGCTGAACAGTAAAACTATAACCAAATTGAGTTGCTCTGAAAAGAGAATTTATTTTATTACAAGTACTTATCTAAAACTTTAACATAACATTCTAGCTTAGGTATTACATTATTAACAAACTCACCTGAAAAGAGAAACAACATTTAAAGCTATTGTTTCACCGTTACTACACAATTTAATTCTTCTTATTATAATCAAAGACCTTATAACATAATCTCCATATAATTAATAATCATGTCACCATCCGTCAATATGACTATGACAGTTCCATAGAATCAACGATCCCACAGATAGACTATATCTTCGAGTAAAATAATTATGAGGACACATACGTGGCAAATTCAAAATAAACAAAGTGCAACTAGATGCAATGCACTTTGCTTACATATATATATTATATATATTTATATGTAAGTATATGGTTATGGTTATGTAATAAATAGTACAAGTGTTTGCCGAGAGGTTGTAACCCCGAAATTGTTTAAAATAGATCCGTAGCTAAAAATTAAAATCGATTGGCGTCGCTAGTGTGCCCTACCCGTCACCTTAATAGACTTGCTGCCGGAATTCAAATGTTATGTAATTTACTGCTGATTTGGAATGCCAATTTCTACCGAGAAGATCAACAAGAAGCTCAGTAATTACACTTTTCAAATAATATTGTAATGACAATTTTAATTTTTAATATGATGCAATATTCGACCATGATTTGCTTTTAAAAAAGCTTGCGTTCAATGGAATTCGTGGAAACTTGCTCAGGTGATTCTCCTCATATGTTATAAATAGATCGCAACGCGTTGCTATTAATGGTTTTACCTCTGATATCATACAGGTCTCAACTGGAGTGGCCCAAGGCTCAATACTAGGGCCCCTGCTGTTAGTTATTTTCATTAATGATATTAAAAGCTTTTTAATACGAACATTTTATTATACACCGATGACCTTAACATCTACCGTAAAATCGCAACCATTGATGACTGTAACAGGCTGCAGGAAGACCTAAACCGTTTGTCTAAATACTGTAGATTGAACAAGCTTTATCTTAGTCTGCCCAAATGCAAATCTATTATTATATACTTTCACCAAAATAATTAACGTTATTAATTTTACCTACTCACTTTGCAATGTTCCACTGGAAAAAGTTTCTATCAATAGAGATTTGGGAATATTTATGGACTCTAAACTACATTTCGACGTTCACATACAATATATCATTAACAATGCCTTTAAAATATATGGTTTAGTCATGCGGACTGCAATTCCCTTTAAAAGTCCTAATTCCTATTTCCTATTGCAAAATTCGTTAATACGCTCTCAATTAGAATATGCAACCTCTGTCTGGAACCCTCTTTACAACAACTATCATGATCAGCTAGAATCGGTTCAAAGAAAATTCTTAAAAACAATGAACTATCGTTGTTTTCGATCTAACTGTCCCTACGACGTCCTGTTAAAAAAAAATCTTTAACAACCCTTGAGGCGAGAAGATTGCTCCTTGACAAATTACTTTTATTTAAGATTTATAATGGTAAGTATGATTGCAACCAACTCTTCAATCAAATTCGTATTCGTGTACCATTTCGCTCACAGACGCGTGAGGCCCGACATCGCTACTTGTTCGCACAATTACCTTGTAAAACGAACGCAGGTGAGCGTGCACCATTATATAAAATAACTAAACAGTTTAACCTCTATTTCTCAGACATAGATATATTTGCTACCTCACCTGGCTCGTTCAAGAGAAATCTTGTTCAAATCATTAAGACTCTTTTAATTTAAGTCATCATCGTCATCATCATCAGTTTATCGCAGTCCACTGCTGGACGTAGGCCTCTCCAATTGTTCGCCACTGTGATCTATTCATGGCTTCTGGCATCCAGCTCTTGCCAGCCATCCTGCGCTGATCGTCCTCCCACCTAGCCAGAGGGCGCCCTACATTACGTTTGCCAAGACGCGGTCTCCACTCCAGAACTCGTTTACCCCATCGGTTGTCGGTTCTGCGGCTAATATGGCCAGCCCACTGCCACTTAAGCTTGCCAATCCGGTGAGCAATGTCGATAACTTTGGTTCTCTGCCGGATCACCTCATTTCGGATTCGATCTCGGAGAGAGACGACGAGCATTGCTCGTTCCATAGCCCGCTGAGCGACCTTTAACTTGTGGACCAGCCGTACCGTAAGTGTCCACGTTTCGGCTCCGTATGTCATGACGGGTAGGACGCACTGATTGAAGACTTTCGTCTTTAGGCACTGTGGTATCGACGATACGAAGACACGACGTAGTTTTCCAAATTTTAATTTAAGTATGAATGTATAATTTAACCTCGAATAATTCGTAAATATGTTTAATGTATGTAAGTATGACTGTTCTTTCTCTTGTGTGTATCATTTATAACTTTTATTACTGCCCCCATTTCATAACTTCAATGTGTGGACAACGAGGTTGACTACTGTTGAGATGGCGTGTGTGCTGGGGCTGGGGCAGGTCTATCCAATGAAGAATTATTATTTATCGTTGAAAATTCTTATTTATTTTCGAATAACAAATATTTCATAATATGTACAAGTAAACGATCGTCTTCCAAGGGTGATGTGAGAGAGTGTGCCGCGGCGCACGCGGCTGCTAATTTTTGCGTCCTCCGCTCCCCGCGCCCCTCGGGCGCGCCGTTGAAGGTGTGGTTGCCGCTGTTCGCCGCAGGATGGCGTTAACAACTACACTTTTAAATAATCCGTGTTCTTTGTAATACTATTAAGTAATACTTAGTGTAATTGTTTGTTGTTCCAAATAAATTAAAAAAAAAGTTTCATGTAATATGATAAACATCCCTTCTTATTGTGACTTATCGAGCAAAACAGCCTTATTTCTAAGCACCCACGAATCAATGCGCTGATGTGTGTCGCGCCCTTAAAGGCTCCGCTAACGAAGTGTATTCTCGGCGGTTTAATGAACTGGGGGAGGTAGCACGACGAAATCGTATATAAATTGCTTTCGTCGACGATATACGTATGTATAAGTCGTAGCCATCTGGTTAAATTGGCCATCCAGTTAGATGCTTAGGGCGTTCATAAAACGCCGGCAACCAATCAAATAGCTGAAGAACAAGTAGCCATGTCGTTGACTGCAACGTTTCAGCAGATGGCTGCACGTTTGTCGCTACTATCATTTAACTGGTTGCCTAGGCCGATAAATAAATAATAAATATTTTACAACTTCACATACATTGATCTGACTCCGAGATAGATAGCTCAAGCACCTGTGTAACGGATATCAGAATCAACAGTGGGATTACAAATAATACATAGTCGCTCGTGCTCCATGTCTCATATGCACAGTCGACTGAACATTCTACCCGTTGATTCGATTGGAATGTAGTAGAAAGAAATAGAACAATCTCGAACGTTCTAGAAAAATCTACAGATCTCCAGATACCCTAGTCGCAATATGCAGTCGAAAGTTCGAGAAGCTTTGAGTAGATTTTTCTAGAACGTTCGACATTATTTCTTTTTACTAGGTTTTAGTTCAATTTCGATTCAAAGCTTCTCGAACTTTCGACTTAGGTAACCTTTTCGCGAGTGTACTGTTATAAATTAGCCGCAGAACCGACAACCGATGGGGTAAACGAGTTCTGGAGTGGAGACCGCGTCTTGGCAAACGTAATGTAGGGCGCCCTCTGGCTAGGTGGAGGGACGATCTGCGCAGGATGGCTGGCAAGAGCTGGATGCGAGAAGCCATGGATAGATCACAGTGGCGAACAATTGGAGAGGCCTACGTCCAGCAGTGCACTGCGATAGGCTGTTGATGATGATGATGATGATGACTATTATAAAAGGTTATTTGAAGTGCATAAAGTGTTAGAAATATTATTCTACACTTTTTAGTACGTGGTTTTTGAAGGCGGTTTTTTTACTCATATTTTTTTTTCACCTACAAAAACGGACCCATCATTTGTGCATGGTTATTTAATAAATAGTATAAGTGTTTGCCGAGAGGTTGTAACCCCGAAATTCTTTAAAATAGATCCGAATGCCCCAAGCCCAAAGCGTCCAATTGGATGCCTAATTTAACAAGATGGCTGCGATACATGCACAGTCACGTGCACTAGTGTGCTTACACACTTGTTTAAAAACGTAATCAAAATTGAACTTTAATCCACTGGCTTAAGAATTTAGACGTAGCATATATTTATAGCAGGCCTGTACAGTCCATTGAATTATAAACTAACTCCTTCGACTCTATGTTTTAAGAACTAAGAGCCATTTTACAACAAATTGATAGGTTATTCGCTCGGAGGTGTGTATTCCCATAGCTCATCGAGAAGGAAACTAAGATTTATACGTTTCTCATGTTAAATGTAGGCGGCGTTGAGACAGTTTGCGGTGAGCATAGATAAACGAAAATATGATTTGATATTTAGATTCTTAGCACGTCGCGTTACGGTCTAAAATTGAATATTAAATTAGAGGCATTATTGTTTTAGCTTGCTCTGCATAATTGTTTTAGCAAAGGGGGGAAGAGGGGGTATGGAATAACAAACAAACTGTGTCAATATCCCAAAATAGTGACAATTTCGGTGGATCACGATAGTTCCTACTGTATGTCGGTACTTTTGTCTTGCTAAAGAAGGAGTTATGACAATTTGGACATACCTACATTGGTGAGGTATCTTTTTATACATATTATACAGAATGTTTCATTTAGGATGTCAAGCGGAGGGTCATGGCTTGAACATACCTCGGGGTACCCAAAACATCCCCATGTATATTCTACGTCGTGAAATACATATGTTTTTATTATTTATTTATTATAGATTATTTGGGCCCCATTTGCACAATCGACGAATAGATTATCCGGCAACACTACTATATTCTTTCTGCCCCACTCCCAGATGTAGGTATACGGAAAGCGTCTCAATCTAAGCTAAGGATAACATGAAATAAAACATACAAAGCGCCACAATAGCTTCCAATTTGTCTGTTAAATCACGGAGCTGATTAAGCGGTCGTAATTAACACCTAAAGCTGTACAGGCGCTGTACAAGGGCTGTACAGGGGCGGTAAACACCCGCGGGAATGATCGTTAGGAAGTATAAAGGATTCACTCGGCTGCGCGCTCTTTGTGGACGTACAAAACTATTAGTGATGACAAGAAGATTTGTCGGCAGGTACAAAAGGAAGGAAACGGGGAAACGGTTTTTATGATAAGCTTCTAATTTTATCGCCACAAAGACGACGATCGACTATCTCATGGTTTGCGAACGCGGGGGCGCGGAGTACTCTTAGGGCGGATTTTTTGATCCGTAGTTACCTTTTAGTTATTTTTTTTAAATATGGCTCTACCCGAAGATAATTTGCCAATGTCAAGTAACTTAGTGAGAATAAGGTAGTCAACAGTCGAAGTCAGTCAAAGTCACAGTCACTCAATAAAACGCCGGAATTTTACATTTTATCGACCTACGGATTCAGCGGATATAACTCTAAAAATTTTAAGACTCTATTAGGTCCAAGCAAGTTGTCATGAGACAACTCACTCGACACATAATAGCAGTGTTAAAAACGCTATTATCCAACGATTCTTATTATTAGGATCACTTTGCGGCACTTCACTGCACAAATAAACACCAAATTTGTACATTAAATCCACTATACACAAATGAAAAACCTTTGAATTGGATCAGCATACGCGGCTTGTTTTAGCCCTACCCGCCGAATCTACCTTTTGGTTAAATTTATTTTAGTTAACTGTCTAACCAATGGTCAAAGTGATAGAGTCAAGATCACGTAACTCCTTGTAATATAACAAATAGTTAAGCTAACTATAATATACAGATTTTGGCGATATTCTACCATTGGTTACTTTTTAAACCATTAGTGCTGTTTTAACTACGGATCAAAATTATGGTCCTTAGGCTGCGTGCTGCGTTAAGCGGGTGCACGTCGCGGGCATCCGGTGCGGGCATCCGCGCCGTGCTCCGTCGCGGACAAGTAGCTCTTCGCAGGTATCCGCAACGACCTCCCTCTTACGCAGTGCTGCCAGTCGCCCGCGGGGCGTGCTCCGTCGTCCGCACCATACGACGGGAAACCCGCTTGCTCTGTGGAGATGACATGAAACAGCACGTCGTGTGGATGCCCGCGACGTCATCATCAGCCCATTTAAGTCCCCACTGCTAGGGCAAGGACCTCCCTCAATCACATGAGGGGTAATTGCCATACTCACCACGCTTGGCAGACGGGTTGGCGAGGGTTTTGATATAAATGCAGAGTTTTCCTTCTCTGGGTGCTGATGATCATGCTAGCAGCTTTACCTTAGTCGCCTTTTACGACACCTCGGTAAGAGTGAGGGTGGCCTATTCTACTCTGCCGGGGACCACACAGCCAACCGCTTAACGCAGCACACGGCTTTAACCAATCGAAAAAGTTATTATTCTCTTTGGGCCAATCAACGGGGGTGGAGAGTGCTTGACTAATCGAAAAAGTTCTCTTAGGTACTCATTCAGTGACATGGTTCTAGCTGAGAATTATAAAAATAACAATTTAACATTTTGGGAGCGTCTCTTGCGCAAAGTATTGTGTTTAGAAAAAAAATGATGTTAAAAACCTCAACATCATTTTTAAAGACCTATCCATAGATACCCCACACGTATAGGTTTGATAAAAAAAAATTGAGTTTCAGTTTCAAGTATGGAGCCCCCCCAATTTTTTTTATTTTTCTAATTTTTGAGTAAAATTCGTAATGCGGTTAACAAAATACATATATTTATCAAGTTTCAATAGTATAGTTCTTATAGTTTCGGAGAAAAGTGGCTGTGACATACGGACGGACGGACAGACATGACGAATCTATAAGGGTTCCGTTTTTTGCCATTTGCCTACGGAACCCTAAAAAGGAACAAAGTGAAGTGGTCAATAAGGTCCCAGCTCAGCATGTGCTGCAGCGCTGCCGCGCTGGTTTTCAGTTTGGACCTTGAGTGACGAAATCAATTTTGAATGAGACTAACAGACAATGTGACATAATAACAAAGGCCAATAAAAAGAAAAACAAACCATGTAATGTGAAGAAGTTACATTATACCACGGTACAATTACGTTCTACAAATTACATTAGTACATTACATTCACGAATGGTACAATACACAAATTTTAATGGCGAATGCTCAATCTCCCGTCACGCTCATGGACTCCAAATGCCTGGTTGTTTACACTCTGATAAATGGCTTAACCTCCAAAAACGATAAGAAAATGACTGTACTTTAAAAATAATATTTCAACAGAAAGCCTTCCCATCAGGTGATCGTGTGCTATCATTCACATGACCGTGGGAGAGCTACGCTTCGGCATGAATGGGCCCGACTCGACGGGAGTCATACCATGGCTCTACGGAAAACCGGCGTGAAGCAGCACTGTGCTGTGTTTCGCTGCGTGAGTGAGAGTAAAGGGGGTTTAAAGGTTGGCAGCGCACTTGTGACTCCACTGGTGCCATGGGTGTCCATGGGCGGCGGCAATCGCTTACCGTCAGGTGATCCGTCTGCTCGTCTGCCACCTATCACGTAAAAGAAAAGAAAATCTTTTATAAATTATGTATGTTTGTTTATAGGACAAAGGGTACGACAGCGATGAGGAGAGAAGGAGAGAAGAGGAGAGAGCGAAAAAGAGACAGGTGCACGCTCGAGTGGTAAGTATTATTTTGTATTATAGTTCATTCAGTATCTGAAGGTGAATAGGACTGTTCTATTTTGACATTAAAAGTGAGACGCTCCTTTTAGACCTAACCGATATTTTTAATAAATGAGAATATTTTCATTAGAAATCTAATCGACTTTTTATTTGTTTGATTTTTAATTTTTCAAAAATTTTATCTATGGTTTTATGAGGTTTTGGGCATATGCTTACTGAGTACGTGCCAAAAGATTTTCGGCGAAATGAAGTTTCTGCCATTCGATATTATGCAATTCAATATTATGAAATAAAAAGTTCGGCAATAAAAAGTAGACCCCCGGGTACCCCGTGACGATTTGTGGTGGGCCCTACAGATGAAAGCTGTGCCAATGTAAATACGAAAAGTTGATTCGAACTATATATAGCAGAAGCAGTACACAAGTCCGTTCCACAGTAGGCACTACACCTAGCTTCTTAGCCCTTATCTCTTCCTGATGATAATGGACGCTTTGACGTCGGACATACAGGAGGAGGAGCCCTGGTGTATGCTCTTCACCGACGACATTATGCTAGTTGCGGAAGAGGCACTCAAGGTCCAGAACAAACTGGAGGAATGGCGGCAAAGACTAGAGAACGTTGGCCTGAAAGTCAGCAGAACCAAAACGAAGTATTTGTTCTGTGACTTCGGCGGTCTCTCTAGTCCGATACCTTATAACTCTTGCTGGAATGTCCTTTCTGGTTTGTTCCAACTTCCGGTACCTCAGAGTTTTCGTACAGGGCGACAGTGATATTGACAGGCACGTTAGCATCGAATCAACTCAGCATGGATGAAATGGCGACAGGTCAAGGCAACAACAAGCGATCCACGGCTGCCACTAAAACTAAAGGGCAAAATTTACAAATCCTTCATTAGACCTGTTGCCCTGTATGAATCAGAATGCTGGGCCGTTAAGAAGACGGATGAAAGACGATTGCATGCGACAGAGATGAGAATGTTAAGATGTTTGGTGGCGTGACAAGAATGGACAAGATAAGGAATGAGTATATTAAAGGAAGTTTGAAAGTGGCCCCCATCATTGATAAATTAAAGGCAAATGGTCTTTCCTGGTATGGCCATGTAATGAGACGAGGGGAGAACATGTAACCAAAAGAATGATGAATGTAAATGTTAGTGGGTGGAGGAACAGAAGACGGCCGAAAAAGATATGGATGGATTGTGTGAAGAATGACATGATGGAAAAAGGGGTGGATGATTCAATGACGAATGACAGGGACGAATTTTTCGATCGGTGCCTAGATTTATAAAAAAGTATTACAGTTATCACGACTGTAAGATTGACTGTGTTTCTTTTACAGAGCAGCTACTGGAGCCTGCAATGGCCGTGGGTCAGCAAACGAAGGATCATCTACAGGGAGTCCAACTGCTTCTTGGTGCCCAGCAAATACGAAACGAAACACATGTAAGTAATCTTAGCGACTTTTATTACATTCAACAGATTTCAGATATGACTGATATACGCTGTATAAATTATGTATATTTCTGCCTCGCCTTACCCCATTAACAATACCTCTACCTTAAAGATTATCTGCAAGCGATAAAGCCATAAGTGTTTAGTGCAATAAAGAATGTCTATCTATCTATGCCTCCTAAAATCTTTTATCTATACAGCTTTTATACAGCAGTTTTATACGTACGTACCTACGTTTAGCTTCTAAATACATTGCTAGCTTAAACTAGTAGGACATCTAAATATTTTTAAATAAAGAGCTTAGCTTAATTAAGTTTTCACTCCGCACCATTAACCAAATACAAAAATTACACAAAGTAATAAATCATAATTTGTATAAGAATGAATATTGTAATTACCATATTATTTGAATAGAGTAACTACTGAGTTTCTTGCTGATTCTTCTCGGTAGAAATTGACATTCCGAATCAGCTGTAGATTACATAATATTTGACATTCATAAATGTTCTGTATGGACTTAAATTGAATAAACACATTTTTGATTTTGATTTTGATTGATTTTGCAGAGAGAAATTCCCACCTGTACCATTCCTCAGAGAGGCAGATGATCACGTCCGAGACACTCTCACGAAAACCAATCTAAAAAGCGCAACTAACTCAGAAAACCAACCACAGGAACAAACACCTGAACAAACCGCCAACGGATTAGCAAATGGAGTGGTTAATGGAGTAGAGAACAGTATCAAAGAGGCATCACCAACGCCAAAACTTACTCATAAACCCGCCCCGAAAGGAGAAGAGCCTCCACTTATTGGAGGTATGTCTGATGGCTACCTCCGTCTCATGAACGGTGAAGATGATATTGTTACCAATAAAAATGAAGATATTGCAAAAAATTGGCTAAATGGCATACAAGAGGTAGACGAAGCTAATATTCCAATGACGCCTGAGCCACAAGAACAAAGTATCCAAGAAATTTCTGAGGCGGAATCTGAGATTGTGGCAGAAGTGAGCGTTGCAGAACCGAGCGAAGCAGAAGTGAGCATAGCAGAAGCCAGCGAAGCAGAAGTGAGTGTAGCAGAAGCGAGCGAAGCAGAAGTGAGCGTAGCAGAAGCAAGCGAAGCAGAAGTGAGCGTAGCAGAAGCGAGCGAAGCAGAAGTGAGCGTAGCAGAAGCAAGCGAAGCAGATGTAAGCGAAACTCCAGTTATAGTTCTGCCTGATGAACCAAATGGTGATGTAGAAGCGAAAGATGATGACGTTATTGAGGAATTGTTGAATGGTGACGAGGTCTCAGAATCACACGAGGAGGAGATTCTTGACAGCATTTTAAGTGAAAGTCAGGAGGAAGATACAAGCACGGTTGACGAGAGATAAGTTTTAGATTATTATATAGAAAAATGTGATATTTGCTCAATTAAGGATAGTGATATAAGATGTAAATATGAGGTAGTTTTAAATAAACTGTTATTTAATTGAAATATCAAATATAACATACGAAATTCCTACTGATGGATGTAAAAACTCTAATTAATACGTTCATAAATCATGAGATTTGACATTTAATTATATTTTTTATAATTATTTAGTTTAATAACATGATTGCTGGACAAGATTCCAAAAACACTGTTTTGTTGGAGGTAAAATGGATTAAGATATAACACCCTTAACCTTAATGAACTGAATAGATTTATTTTAGTTCAGTTATAAATTTAGGTATGTTTTAATTTCTATACCTTAAGTTTATTCAATCAGACTTCTAAGTCAAAGACAACTTTGAAGTTAGTTTCAAACATTAATACAAAGTTGTTAATAATCTTTAGTTTATACAAGTAGTCTATTATTTCGTGATTTCAACGATGTCATTACGAATTGTATATTGAAATAAACGATCGAATTTATCATTTGAATAAACACCTATTGCAAATGAAATTATTTTGTTTTACTAATGAGACTGTAAAAGAAAATGAGGCGTCATTAATTTCGCACCCTTTTTGGTAAGGGTATAAAATGGTGCTAATGTAAAAGGTTGAGACTTTCAGAATGGGATTAACAACTCAATTATGTTTATTAATAGAACGTTCATAGGGCTTTCTACTTTCTGATTTTTTGGTGAGTTTCCTCATGTCCTTGGCTTAAATTATATCCCATAATTACAGGGTAAGTCTGGATTATGATCCAGGACTTAACAAGTCTGGTAATTATAACGCCTTCATAGATTTAAGTCTGACTCTCGAAACCCCTTACGCAAGGTAACCAGTCCAAATCACCATGTTTGTTGCGATACCTAAATATTTAAGAGAAGTGTAGTTTTATCTCGATCTTTTACGAGCTCGGCGGAAACGTGTAACCATGATTCAGTTGGTCTGGTTCCCCTGTTGGTCAGGTCTGTTCAGTTGGTCTGGTCCGACTGCCGTCTGACCTGTCAGGTCAGACGGCAGTCGCTTCATTGTAAATACCGGACTCCCCAAACTGCGACATGGTGCAAACATATCCTGGACTCTAAAGCGACAGCTTTGGACGCATAGACGAAATTTTACGAACTCGGCGGTTAGGGCTACCGACGTTTATTCTACATCAAAGTGGATAACTTATACCTTGCATATAACCTATATTTATTTCAAAATGTCGTTGCTGATTTATGGATGGGTGAGTGAAAATTCTACTATTTGCATGCCCAGCGTTGCATTTCATTTTATTCGACAGCTCTCTCTCGAATCAATAATTCAGCATCACGCTTGAAACGCAATTCCATGTTTACGTATCTCTGCAGGCACATGTATCTGGCACAGTATAATGAATAGATAGTATTGAAACTTACTTAAACCGTGGGTGAGCTACGCCCAATAAACAATTTCGCATTGTATGCCTAAAGTATATCTCTGAACAGCTAAGTAAGCGACGTATAAAGTTGTTGGTTGTGCTGGTTTTTGTGTAAAAGCGTTTGACAACACCCTTTGGCTCAATATGCAGCCAAAACGACACCGCTGCAGATGTAAAAAAAAATATATTTATTTGCTTATTAAACGTTAAATATCAAAAGGATTGCACTACCGTCCCCTCTTCTATCAAATGTCCTTTACCTGAAACTTGTCTGGTAGAGATCGCTCCCAGCAATAAGACCGCCTAAATTGTACATTATACCTCTATATACCTAGCTTTTAAGTTTTGTATGTTTTGCAATAAAGAGTATCTATCTATCTAATATGTAATATCCAACCGATTTCGGCTAAGGCGGCCAATCTCAACGATCGGCCACTTACGCAGGTTATATTATAGTGATCAAGTGTGTGCGCATACACAAGTACACTCTCTATTACTTTGCTCTCATAATCCGATATAGACTCACCAGGACACCAGTGTAATACGACCGGAGAGGGATCGGGCGCAGGACCAACTGGCTTAATGTGCTTTCCGAGGCACGGGGGTACAAGACCGCCAACTTCCAGACTCCGGGCTGGCTCTGAGAATTTCTTAACAGAAATACTCAGGTACAAGGAAGTCGCTTGCAAGTGCGACGGACTACCCACTGCACCAACGCGGCTGCATATGTACTTTAAAGCTGAATGGAGATATAATTGCGCCACTTACGGTGGGAGAGCCACTCTTCGGCATGAATGGGCTGGCTCGACCGGAGTGATACCACGGCCTAACAGAAAACCGGCGTGAAGCAGCACTGTGCTGTGTTTCGCTGCGTGAGTGAGGGTATCGGGGGCCTCAATGACGCTGGTTTTCAGTGAGATCAGCTGAGTGAGTGCCACGGACGCTTATCTAGTGTATTTTGTGTACCTAACAGTGTATGTGTGTAATATGGGTACACAATACTTTCATTTGTGTCTAAATATATCTTCTAAGAAGATAATATCAAATAATAATAAATACAACCTGTGCGGATAAAGAATGGGATCAGAAATGGCGGCGCATCTATTCACTTCTCGCTCGCACACTATTTGCGTCTATACTCGCACCCCACGACCAGTAATTTTATGTATGTTCACCGATTTCTCCGCGAGTTATTGACCGATTTGCACAATTCTTATTTTATTTGAAAGAAGACACTTCCAAGTTCGTCTGATTTTAACCATTTCAGGATCTGATGAAGGGATCCCAGAGAAATCGAGAGCAACCCTCAAATTTTATAGGCACATGTATCTACGCTTGATTGTATTATTTTGATGGCTCAGCTGATGATAGAAGGTCAATTCCTCAATGGTTAGGAGTTGAAGGATAACTCTTTAAATACTGTATGAACAGTCAGCGTCAGATCAAATTACCCCCCTGCAGTGGAAAAATAGCACTTGTGCCACAGACATAAGGACGGTCCAAAGGTCAACAAGGGTAACTCGACGTGACGCCGTGTGTACGCTGTTAGTTATTAAGTACAGGGGAAGCTGTCAGGGATGTCATGATATAATGATGGGATCCCAGAGAAATCGCTGCTGATTAATTGAATGTTGTATTACAACATAGTATTGGGCGTCGACTTCGGTAACATCTTTTCTCGAGTGTACCTACTGTTATAAAATGTTATGTGAAGTGTTCAAAATATTATTTAATACTTGTACAATGTATACCTGCGTGAGAAGCGCTGTCGCAGGGGCAGTCTACTTATTTTGTAGTTCGTATTTCTGCCGCACCATCAAGAAATGGAACTCGTTGCCGGCGCATGTATTTCCTCCTTCCTACAATATGGATTCCTTCAAACGAAGCGTGAAGAAGTATCTCGCGGTCCAGTATGGCGGTGTCAACGGAGGTGATGCCTGACATCGCTTCCGTTGTAATTGCAACGTGGGCTCTTCTCTTGCTTACTATCAGGCCGAGGAGAGCCGATTTACTGTGTCACTATAAAAAGAAAAAATGTACCGCGTAACTATATCGTATCTATAGAACATTCTTATTGCTTATTGTATGTGAACTATTTAGCTGTGGAAACTTTGTTGTTATATGTATTGGAAATGTGTGTTATGTAATTTTTCTGATCAGTATGTATGTTTCCCTTGAAAAACAAATAAATGAATACTTTAAAACTAGGGCGAAGTTTCTTCACGGCTTTTATTTTATTGTAATCTGATGTGGGAATGCGCTTGCATTGTTGGGAGAATCTGGTTTTGGTACATATATTATGCTAATATCTTGCACTAAATTCGATATTCATGTATGTAAATGTCAGTATTTGTATATTATGAGGCGCACCGATGTCCTGCACTTGATTGAGCTTCCATATTTATGAATGAATGAATGAAAACATTTATTTAGACCATCATACGTATCATATACAATACAATGTGGAATACAGATATACGAAGAACATTATTAATAAAAAGAAACATAATGTCAATCAATCAAATTACATAAAATCAATTCAATTCATGCAAAGAGGGATAGCCACACTTCCGAATGAATAGGCATGCTCGACTGGAGTGATACCATAGCCTCACAGAAAAAAGTTTCGCCTAGAGTCCTCGCTCACCCTCAGGTACGGAGGCGAAAACCGAAAGAGGAGGTATAGGTTGGCTGCGCTCATGTGACAAATTTTTTTTTATGTCATATGTGGCAGACGAACAGACGGATCACCTGATAGACACTCGCGACACCAGTGGAGTCACAAGTGCGCTGCCACATTTGAACCCCCTTCCCCCGGATTGCGCCTCAGGTACCCTCACTCACGCAGCACAGTGCTGCTTCACGGCGGTTTTCTGTGAGGCCGTGGTATCACTTCGGTGGAGCCGGCCCATTAATGTCGAATTCATGGATTCTATATGTTGTGGCAGAGAACCAAAGTCATCGACATTGCTGATTAGTAAGCTTAAGTGGCAGTGGGCTGGCCATATTAGCCGCAGAACCGACAACCGATGGGGTAAACGAGTTCTAGAGTGGAGACCGCGTCTTGGCAAACGTAATGTAGGGCACCCTCTGGCTAGGTGGGGGGACGATCTGCGCAGGATGGCTGGCAAGAGCTGGATGCGAGAAGCCATGGCTTCTATGGTCTTGTCTAGCCTCTCCAATTGTTCGCCACTGTGATCTATTCATGAATAGATCACAGTGGCGAACAATTGGAGAGGCCTACGTCCAGCAGTGGACTGCGATAGGCTGATGATGATGATGATGATATGTTGTGGATGTCTTAAGGCGGCGGCAATCACTAATACTATCAAGCGATCCATCTGCTTGTCTGCCACCACATGGAAAAAGTGACCTGACCCGAGAATCGAACCCCAGACTGCGCTGCCGAGGCAATAATTCGATATGGTCTTGTCTAGCCACTCACTCTAAATAATTACCAGCATAACAGCCTGTTAAGGTGATACTGTGACGATATAAGCCCAATCCGGTAGACTCGGGGGTTTAAAGGTTGGCAGCGCACTTGTGATTCCACTGGTGTCGCGGGTGTCCCGCAATTTAGAGGCAATCTAAAGCTCCGAACTCTAGAGCTTGCACTAGTGTGTTTTGCTGAGTGAATAAGGATACCGTAGAACTAATCTGGGATGAGGTGTGAACTTGTGAGTCCACTGGTGCTACTGGTTCAGAAAGGTGGCGGCAATCGCTTACCTTTCAGGTGATCCGTCTGCTCTTCTGCCACCTATCACGTATAAAAAAGTTCTAGATCGAGCAGCTGATTTATCATTATCACCTTTCTTGGTTGGTTCTTGGTTGCATCTAAAACCAACGCTTCCAAGTCTGGGGTAAGAAAAAATTAATAAAAAGAAATAAAAGACAATGTTCAAAATCTTGAGGATTCCATTTTTTAACCCCCGACGCAAAAACGACGGGGTGATATAAGTTTGACGTGTCTGTGTGTGGGTGTGTGTGTGTGTGTGTCTGTGTGTCTGTCTATGGCATCGTAGCTCCCGAACAAATGAAACGATTTTGATTTTGGTTTTTTTGTTTAAAAGATGAATAAGGAGGGAGTGTTCTTAGCTATGTTGGATAAAAATTGATCCAAGATGGCCGCCGTCACAAAGATTTGGATTTTATGTTTTAACACAACTCCCACAATATGGGTTACATATAAAAGGGCTTCAGTAGCAGAATATATTAATTGTGAAAAATTTCAAATCCAAGATGGCCGCCGTCAGAAAATGACGAATAACTTATTTCTAGAGCTTAGAAGCATTAGGGCGGATAATGGTTTTGCCAATTTTACAGGAGAGAGTAAAATAAAAATTCAATTTTATCTGCAAATATTTTAATAAGTACAAACAACACATAAATGATTTCTATGTATTTATTTGGCTTAAATAAGTACTTTATTAGCTCTATAATTAAAATTTGAAAACAATGTTCATTAAAAGAGTAAATTACCTTTTTTTAAAAAAAATATGACATCCGCCTTTATGCCACTATAATTACTAAAGTAATTTGTTCTACTCATTCGTATATGCCCATACGGCTTTATGCCTCTAATTTTTGTAATTTTGTGTGAGGGACTTTTTCCAAATATAACGTTATGCCAAAAAAAAAATCAATGTTAACTAAAACTTAACAGGACGTAATTGCAAAAGTGAACTTATTGTGTTCATTTTAACTGTGGAGATTAAGCAAAAAGACGAATTATCTCGTAACAAAAACTATTGTAAAAATAATCAACAATTAAGTTTTCAATTATAATTATAAAAAATTGAGAGAAAATTAAATATTGAATTAACAATAATTTATTAAAGTAAGTAAGTTTAATTGCTGGAAAGTCGGGGATATTTCCGTTATGAGGCAGATTTTTATGATGAAGGCATGAAATTTCGTAGGAACCCATTTCAAAAGAGTAATCAGATCATTATACTTTGCAGTAGATATAGGTTTCTCAGTGTTTCTCACTCGCGGCAAATTTTTAGGGAAGTTGATTTTTTTGGTAAAGTTACGCACCAAAGATCATCATTATCATCTTAGCGTTTAGTCCCGTTTGCGTCCCAAGCCGTCGCTTCGGAGCCCGGGGTCCGCTTTCCTGCTTCTACTCCGCCACTTGGCACGATCGATGTGAACGATGTGCATCCAATTTAGTCAATTTATTGGCACGTCCTGTCCACCCTTACGACGTCAAGTCACACCTTTCTAGGTCTACCCCTTCTGCCGGTGCCCCGTAGGTGTTGCATGGCCAGACGTTTCGAACGTAGCTGTCTGGTTTTCGCAGGACATAGCCGTGCCAACGTAGGCGTACGCACGTATCCTTACCTTATCATTCTTCAGAAAAGTTTTGTTTAAAATACAGCATGCGGAAGATGCGAAGAAGGTAATTTGAAACTGAGATTGCTGAATTTGGTGTTAAAAATTTACCGTTTAGCAATTCTCGTGTTTAGAAATGTTTAGAAAGAGTTATTAAAATTCAAATGTTTAGAAAGAGTTCGTTTTTCATTCATAGCTTCTTGGTATTCTTGGTACATAAATGGAATATTTAAATCAGGCCCCACATATTTTTTGCTACTTTTTTCACGCGAATAGTGTCTCTCATAAGCAGGATATGAATTAATATGATTCTTAACCGATTCAATAATATGATCCTGTGAATTGTTGGCTGGAACATCAAGTTTTTTCCTCAGAAACTTGGTATTCAGAAACATTACTTTACGTACAGTTTGTCTGTTATTGAATCCAGGAGCCCAAAAGCCCAATTCTCGTGCTCGTGACAATTATTTTCATACGATATATATTACTAAAACATAGTTTTTTGTATGGTTTTCAGGTGATATCCGCCATGTTTTCAAAATATCACGAGCACGAGAATTGGGTTCCAATTCTCGTGCTCGTGACATTTATTATCATACGACATATATCACTAAAACATAGTTTTTTTGTATGGAGCCCAGTTTTCTTGCTCGTGACATTTATTTTCATACGACATATATCAATAAAACTATGTATTAGTGATAAATTTCGTATGAAAATAAATATCACGAGGACGAGAACTGGGCTCCAGTTGTAAGATTGTATATAGGTATACGAAAACTTTCGTCTATCTTTCTCTAAATTGCCGCTGGTTGTCATAACCCGTTTAGTGATTTCCACAGAGCTTGCTATGTATTGGCGACGTTTGTTCCCAACACTGACATTTTTTCTAGAATGGGTTAAAGATTTCATGCCTTTTTTCTTCTGAAACTTAAGAACTCGAGCAAAATGACAGATGGCAAGACATTGGATCGCGCAACGACCAATCACAACGCATTTCATTACACTTAAACTCATCTATACCCGAAACAGGGATTCAAGACCAAAAAAGCTACTACAATGTTCCTACTGCAATAAAATGATCGTACAATAGTATATACCTATTTTCTATAAACATGCGCTGACATAATTTATTATTGGTAATTTTGATTCTATAATTTAAAGAACTAGTTTATCGACTTATTTTGACATAAATACAAGACGCTTTAATAAAAACTTGATCATCAATAATGTTTGATAGAAAAGTTGGTAATACGCTTTTGTCCCTTCAGGTGTTAATAACATTTGGTACAACATTTGAACTAACATGTTGTTGTTTCGTGCAGTGAAGTGCCGCAGCGATATTTATATTAAGAATCTTTGAATTACATCGTTTTAAACACTGCTATTATGTAATTAATGAGTTGTCACGTGAACAACTTGCTAGGACCTATGAGAGTCTATAGGCAGAATCCATAGGTCGATAAAACGCTAAACGCCCCTGTTTTATTGAGTAGGTAACTGAGACTTTCGACTGACTTCGACTGTTAACCACCCACTTTGTCAAAACATCAAAAATAAAAAAAGAATTAAGTAAAAACTTTTCCATACTGTCTTAATACTATGCCACATTTTCGTGAGTGTTAATGGGTGATTCAATTTGTTTAAGTTCTTTAAAATATAATTTTATCAATGTTGGTTGACTTGAAAATATAGTATGTAATTTAGTTTCTATTTTTTGAGAAAATCCTCATTATGAATTGTGCCAGCCTATAACTAAGAAAAGAAGCATACATCAAAAAGGTTGACCAAATCTGAAAACTTGATTTGACAATGACATAAGTGACATTGATAGATTTGATAGTGACGTATCTGTCGTAGTTTTTTTGGTCTTGAATTTCAGTTTCGAGTATAGTGGACGCGTCGTGACTAATAGATAATGCCCGTTGTCGGTGACTTTTTGGCGCCATAATTTGAATATTCCACATCCATAACGCTCAATTTTTACATTGGCCCACCAATGCATGTACAAAGTTACTAAAACTAAAGGCATAAAGCCGTTTATTTACAACCGTTTTAATGTTGTGTAAAGGAATCTTAGATGCATAATGTCGGAAATTTAGTTAGGAAGAATATTTTCAATAACTGTTTGGACCATAAAGGCGTGACTTCTGTTACGTAGCCTTTGTGCGAATAAAATGTTTTGGCATAAGGGCCAAACTATCAATCCACCTAAAATAAAATGCAGCATTGAAGACGCAGAGGGGTGTAAGTAAAAATAAAACCTTAAGGTTCTAACAAATTTAAAAAAGCTGTTAGAACCGACATTATGCACTAAATTATCTTTGCCCAGAAAAGAGATAGAAATACTCCTCACAGTGATATAGAATGAGAAAGAAGCGCTTTTCTTTGCTAAGCAATAAAAAAAATTTGCCCGATCTGCATATCCGCCCGTATGCTTCTAAGCTCTAGATTTGTTGTTCCAACTGCAATCAAATGAAAGAGCTTTAGTTGTGTCGGGGGTGTTATAAATTTTGAATTTCTATGCGCTTGAGTAAAGATAATTAAAAAGATTACTTTATTGGCCACAGAACACAAATTTATTCACGAGTGACATAAATACACAAATAGAAAAAAAATTGTAGCCAAACATTGTTGGCAACCTAACCTCAACATTTGCTGCAGTGACTGAAGCCTCTGCAGCGCTGGTTTTCAAGCGGAGCCTTGGCGACTTACGTGCACACATACATACAATAGGAAGTAAGACAAAAAAAAAACAATATAATAAAAAATGTAGTAATAACAAAGTATTATTATGAAAGTCTGCAAGTAACATAAAAACGAAGGAAAACATTGGATATTGTAGGTATATAATAAAATAAAATAAAGACAAAGTAAACATAATACATAATAAAAAATAAAGTATAAAAATTAAAACCCGACTATCCAAAAACACGCTCTAAAAGTATGAAACAAGAAAATTATCTTTGCTGAAATTATTATGCTGTATCGCCGTGGTCGTATGCCACATTGATTTTATTTTATTGTTATAATGAATCTGTTTTTGCTATAGTAGGTGGCATACGACCACGGCGATACGGCAAAATAATTTCAGCACAGACAATTTTCTTGTTTTGTACATTTTAGAGCGTGTTTTTTGGTAGTCGGGTTATAGTTTTTAAACTTTATTTTTAATTACCATATACAAATACGAATACAAATTCATTTATTCGTCATCACAGGTGGTACAAAGTTGACAGAGGTAATGTATGTGGTAACTCCATGATGCGCCTACAATGGCATACGAAATCATTAGATGCGAAAAAAATATATAATAATAATAAAACTTGTCATCATACACAATATTATTAGATGAAAATAATAGGCAAACATTTAAAAACATAGGTATTCATTAGTTAGTGTTAGTACAAAAAACATTACAAATTAGTATGGTAATAGAATTAAATTATTATGGTGATTAAATACATTAATAAAGAGAGAGAAAAAAAAAAATTACAATTCAAATGCAGTATCATCAAAGTATACGTTGACACTATAATAACATTTTTCTATACGAATTCGGGATAGCACATTTCTAAATTTATACAGATAAAATTTTTTAATATATTCAGGGAGTTTATTGTACACTTTCGGAGCCATTTCAGTAACATTTTTGCGCATTAGAGCGGTAGCACAGATATTTTTTTCAATTTTAGTTGGTCTAGGGCGAAGATTAGGCACTTGATCTTGTTTTTTGAACAGATTTGGATTAGATGTAACGAATATACATAGCTCAAATATGTACATGCACGGCAGGGTTAATAATCTAAGCGACTTGAAATAAGGCTTACATGTTTCTATAGGTTTTTGACCACACATAGCTCTAACACATCGCTTTTGGGCCCTTAGTAGTACGTCTCTGTAGGTCGAGTTGCCCCAGAAAATTAGGCCATCGAAGAGTAGAAGCTACAAAACCGTGATAAGCTGTTAACACTGTAGCATGGTTCGTATATTTTTAGTTATGTGAATACAATTACATATTTGAAATCTCCTAAAAAAGCTCTTTCATTTGATACCCACACGGCACCGTCAAACAATTTTTTATTTAGTTACTCTTACTCTAAGTCCTCTAGAGGGCGCTGTAGTCAATTTAACATAACGTGATGTCACCTATAACCAGAAGACAATCAAGACGCTTCTCACGACACCTCATTGTTCAAATATGATATCTAGTTTAGAAGTTATGATGGAACAGATGAACAACTATACATACATATCATAAGCCTCCTTTTTGCTTCGCCGTAGTCGGGTAAAAATAGTACTCATTTGCATAATTATAATTTCACAAATTATGGATAATATTTTAGTAACTATACAATTGTATCAGAAGATATACAGAAACAGTTTATCAGACCTAACAGCAAGATAATAATCCTAATAGCGAAATATGTTATCTCTTTTATCACATCAGCTGCTTTTTCAACGACCATTATAGTTGGTGCATAAGTGTTGCCACAAGTGATTTTTGGCATAACACTCGGAACCTCTGAACTCCTAGTACCCACCTGCTGTCCACTACCGACCCCATAGCACACGTTCCCACGGGATGGTACAATGTAGAGTAATAATATCTTCCAACCGATTACGGCTACGGCGGCCAATCTCAACGTCAGCCACGTATTCAGGATATATTATAGTCCTCAAGTATGTGCGCAAACACAAGTGCACTCTCTGTTCTATATTCCGATGTAAAACAACTGTGACACGACCAGAGAGGGGTCGGGCGCTGGACCAGCCTAACGTGCTTTCCGAGGCACGGGGGTACATGACCGCCAACTTCCAGACTCAGGGCTGACACTAAGAATATCTTACTGAAAACTTAGGTACAAATTTTTGGCCCGACCCGGGGATCGAACCCGGAACCTCTTGTGCAGCCGTCGCTTTTAAAGTGAAACCCACTAATCAATGCGCCATCGATGCAGTCAGAGTCATGTAGAGTACAAACACTTCGAATCACATCTCCAATGCTCCGTATTACCCATAGAATTAGAATGTACGGGCGGCATCCTAAGTCTATGGTATTACCTATTCAGAGACATTCTATGTTCAGAGATGAGCACATTTCTCCAAATCTAAAAACTTATCGCCAATTTTTTCGAAAACCGCCGTGTTTATTACACGAGCAACGTCTTCATTAAACCTCACTTGACTTTTTAAATCTACCTCATTACCATACGAATTCGAAAGTATAATCGGACTATCTGTATGGACTGGACTGTTTAGTAAAATATGACCCAAAGATTTAGGATGAAGTGGAGTATTCAATAACCAGAGAATGTAGGCACACCTTGGAGAGACCTCAAGAATCAGCAGTGGAAGGTTATAAAGGCTGGATCTTCTTCTTGGTGTATTTAGGTTGGTTGCAGTCAAATAGATGTGGCTCTAATAAGGGGAGGCCTACGTACAGCAAAGGATAGCTATAAGCTGGCTTCTCCTTCTTGATTTCTGGGTACAGACTGCACACGGCCGGAGTAGGCACACCTTTGGGAGACCTGCCCCAAGATTCAACAGTGGAAGGTTTTAAAGGCTGGATTTTCTTCTTGGTGTATTTAGGTTGGTTGCAGTCGACTGGAGGTGGCTCTCCTTAGGGGAGGCCTACGTTCAGCAATGGAAGGTGATGTGCTCATTGACAAAGATTTTAATGTTGTACATGATTTCATTTTATAACAGTAAAGTAGGTTTTATAAATTTAAAATAGCATAATAATTATTTCTTATTGTAATTTTTTTATGTGATAGGTGGCAGACGAGCAGACGGATCGCCTGATGGTAAGCGATTGCCACCGTTCCCCCGGATTGGGTATCCGGTACCCTCAGTCACACAGCGAAACACAGCACAGTGCTGCTTCAAGCCGATTAACTGTGAGGCCGTGTCATCATTCCGGTCGAGCCCATTCATGCCGAAGCGTGGCTCTCCCACGGCCAGCGGGAAGTCACGGGAGATCCAATTGCCGGCTATTTATCTGCAGTAATTGTTTTAATTGATGTCTAATTTACTCGTAAGTAAATCTACCTTCTGCTCAGGGGCTTGTATATCAACCAATCGCAAGACTTTCGCAGGGCTAAGCAAAACGGAGTGCTTACAAAAAAATATATATACATACACGTGTACGTACATTATATGCACACACATACACACTCACACAAGCATACTCACATGTACACATTTTACTACAGAACCTTAAAAAACAACAGAAACCTTCTTATCTATATATACCTCAGTTCTGTGGAACAGTTTACCTACGGGAGTATTTCCCGACGGCTACGACTTATGGCCCTTCAAGAGAAGAGCGTACCTCCTTTTTAATAAAAAGGCCCGCAACGCATTAGCGATCTGTCTGATTTCACGGATGTTAATGGGCGGCGATGATTGCTTTCCATCACGTGCCGGTTCCATCGCTTGCGTCGTTTGTCGCCTATAGCATAAAAAAAAACCCAAATCCCGGAATTTTGTACGTATTCGCCTAGTACTTAAGCGGTTCTTGCTATATCCAAAAATATGTTAAGAAAGAAGGCTTACTTCTGTCACGGGTGCATTCCGCGCTCAAAAGAAGTCCACCATTGTTAATATTGAAAGAATCTGTTTACAAATCAATATTTTTATTTTTTTTTCCATTTTCATTTCATTTCATTCTAAGTGCGCCTCGTAACACCAGTAGGTTGACATGTTTCCGTATCAGTTTTATCTTTACTTTAAACAGTCTAATAGTTCTTGTAATCAACTACTATTATCACTAGATAGATAGATAGATTGCCAGCAATGGGTGATTGGTGACCTTTCGTCACCTATGATACGTATAGACGTATCATAGATGACGAAGAGGTCGCCAACACTCTTGAACCTCTTCAACTAAGCAGACACATCGGGTCGCTAAGCGTGTTTTACTGTCTGTATCACAGTGAGTGGTGAGAAGAGCTTTTCATCCTCATCCCCGTGCAATGATCTTTGGGCCGTGTCAATCAAACAAGTGATGCGTTATAACTGTCTTATTTATTACATACAAATAACTTAATATACTTAAGGGCGAGGTGCGTCACACACTACACCCGTCACCCGTTTCCGTCACTGCACTAGACGTGCGTAACTCTCTTTACTGAAATGACTCAGTGATCCGACTTAGCCAAATGATACACTCTTCTGAATCTACAAATGTTCGCTCCGAATGTATCATTCGACTTAATGGATCTCGTGGTCAAGTCGGTACGAGGAAGTAATCTCGCTCACTGATACGGATGAGTCGAATGATTGGAGTGAGCCTAATGAGCTGAATGATCCGAGTGAGCTGAATGAGATGAATAATCTGAGTGAGCCGAATGATCCGATTGAGCGGAATGATCCGAGTGAGTCCGAATGAGCGGAAGAGTCAATGTTCCACATGATGCATTTTCACTGTTCCGCATCTTTGCTCTGATCCAGATGCAAATGTTCCAATGTTTTGAAAGATACGCTTTTGCCAGGTCTATACAGAACTACATGCGCCGGACAACGCTGTCACCGCTAAATAAAATAATGTTTTTTTTTAGATTTTTACGTTACATTATAACTATAATTAAACATCGATTAAGAACATACCTAATAAACTACTTAATAGGTAAGAATCGTCGCGATAATATCTATATCTATAATAATAGATTAAAAGATTGTGACTGAGTACCTACTGATTTTCATACTGATGCCGATTTTTTAGGCCCAATAAAGGATTAAGATTCTGCCGATAATTAATTCATATATGTAGACGTAATAAGTATAGTCACCTTATGGTAGAAAGATTTGTTTGTTTGTCGTTTAATGTATATTTGTGTTGATTTGTTTGTTGTATTTTTTTTATTTCTCCTCAATCCTCCTCATCGTAGTATGTAGTTTCCGTGTTCCCAGGAGCCCAGGGTACGCTTAGACCATGACTCATGGTCAGGGGGCACGGTGGTGCCCCCGCCAAGTCGAGCGCGAAGCAAACACGGCCGTACCATCCTTTACTGGAACACTCATGATCGTCCTTAAATAAAGTTTTAAAACTAAAACCCGTCTACCAAAAAACATGCTCTAAAAAGTCCGAAACAAGAAAATAGTGTCTGCTGAAATTATTATGCCGTATGGCCGTGGTCATATGTGACAATTTTTTTTTTGCCTTTATCTGCCTAACCTTTAATATTTTTATAGATGTAATAATGTTTTGTAATTTTGTTACTTTCTTTGTGTCACTAAATAAATATTATTTCTTTCTTTCTTATTTGAAATGTGCTAAAAAAGCTCTTTCTTTTAATACCCCACACGGTACCGCCAGGCAAACATTTTTTTTAGGTCCTTACTTTAAGTCCCCTAGAGGGCGCTGTAGTCAATTTAACGTGACGTCATGTCGCCTATAACCAGAAGACAATCAAGACTTCTAACGACACTCATTTGTTCAAATATGATCATAAATTTAGAAGTTATGAGGGAACAGATGAACAATCATACATACATACAAACATAAAGGTCAAAATCATAACCCTCCTTTTTGCTTCGCCGTAGTTGGATGGGAATAGAACTAGTACTTCCCATTATCCGAGAGAGCTGAAATTTGGCACAGAGGCACACACACACACACACACACACACACACACACACACACACACACACACGCACACGCACACGCACACGCACACGCACACGCACACGCACGCGCACGCGCACGCGCACGCACACGCACACGCACACGCACACGCACACGCACACGCACACGCACACGCACACGCACACGCACACGCACACACATACAGACACTATAATCCTTGTTAATTGTACCTAGCATGAGGTTTCTTTTGATTAGGCTAGCGATATTATTCGTTATTTATGTAAGAGCGGAGCTTCTTAACACAGGCTTAAGCTTAAAGAGAAGCTCCAGCGCAATTATTCTCAAGTGTAAAACATTGCTGAACACAATAGACAATTTTTTTTAATGCCTCAAGGAAAACTATAAAAACTAGGATAATCGAAGATCTGGAGTAGTATTATTACTTAAGGTGACGGGAAGGGCACACTAGCGACGCCAATCGATTTCAATTTTTAGCTACTCAACCGGATCTATTTTAAACATTTTATTAAGTTATATTTACAGTCCTCCTATACATAAAAAAAATCTTATACGATTTATACCCGACTTGTTAAAGTATCGATTGATTTTTAATATATTAGTATACTTTTTAAATATTTAGAGAGAAATCGACATTCCGAACCAGCGGTAGATATTATGTTCTGTGTGGACCTAAATTGAATAAATATTTTTTTATCTTTATGTTTATCTTTATCTACACGCATTGTCATTACTCTATCACTTTATCTCAATACAAAAATGTTAAAAATATTCGAACAATTAACTTTATTCTACTCGAACATTCTCACAATTCTCACAACATCTCATACGTTGACCTGATTCCGTACTAAGTAGCTTAAGCACTTGTGTTACAGATATCAGACAACAGAGGAACACAAATATATACTTAAATACATATATTACACCCAGACACTGAACAAGCACAAGTGTTCATCGCACGAATGTTTGTCCAGGGTGGGGATCGAACCCACGACCTTTGGCGTAAGAGGCAGGGTCACTACCAATTGCGCCATCCGGTCAGTCGAACATTACATACATTTAATGAATAAATTACACCAAAATATTAATTTCGCTCAAAACTTGGTCAAATTATAATGCATTTTGTACTAAGAGTGGCGGTGATACCCGCACATGTCGCTAGATGACGCTGACTGTCTTTTAAAACGCGTTTACGAACACACTTAGGCGTAAATATCGCGCCGATTTATCAGAAACCAAACTGTCTAAACCGAAAAGATTTTTTTTAACGCGAAAGTCAAAAAGTGCCCCGCCGGAGAACCGCCGCACAACCCGCGCGGGCGGAGCCGGATACAGCCACCCCAACTGGACCCCCAGTCTGACAACAAACAGGCGCGTTTGGCGACCAGTTTCGCGAAGGTACCGGCCCGGCCCACGCCACTGCGCCCGAGACCGGGTGACCAAGAAGCCAGACTCCTTTCCCGGCCCTATTGCGACTCTGTCGCCAAAAGAAACACCGGTCGTCAGACCCTCTGTGAGACAAATGATTTTTTGTATAATACCTCAGTGTACCTTTTCCAGTAATTTTTATTTATTTGAATACCTAAGAATCGAGCCTTCTCTACTTCACTAATTATTTTGCCTTTATATGACACTTCAATATTGGACGGGACTTCACTTCTTTGACTGAAATGCATTTCATGCATTTTGTCGACATTAACTTTTAAATTATTTTTATTTTACCATGTAATTATAGATTCTAAAGGTTTATTTATGTCAAATTGATAAGATTTTATGTGAATACATTTAATAGTAATAGTGCTGTTGTTAGCAATTAATGTAATTTGCATTTATTTCTCTCATCATCATCATCATCAGCCCATTTAAGTCCCCACTGCTGGGGCACGGGCCTCCCTCAATCACATGAGGGGTAATTGCCATACTCACCACGCTTGGCAGACGGGTTGGCGAGGGTTTTGAAATGCAGAGTTTTCCTTCTCTGGGTGCTAATGATCATGTCAGCAGCTTTACCTTAGTCGCCTTTTACGACACTTCGGTAAGAGTGAGGGTGGCCTATTCTACTCTGCCGGGGACCACACGGCATTCTACTCTGCCGGGGACCACACGGCACACATTTATTTCTCTATATCTATCTATCTATCTATTTTTATTTATATCTCTGCAATTATATCAAAACCCTCGCCAACCCGTCTGCCAAGCGTGGTGAGTATGGCAATTACTCCTAATGTGATTGAGGGAGGCCCGTGCCCCAGCAGTGGGGACTTAAATGGGCTGACGATGAATGTAATTTGTGGTCAACTTAAACTTATGTACCGGTAAATCATTTTTTTTGAGGTAAAATCTTAAAAATTCTAATGCTCAATTCTACAAATCAGTCCTAACTCGATCGAATGAAAGCGAAACTCTAACACTTCAGTCTTACACTTGACAAGAATGGTCAGTTATTTGATGGCCAGCCGCAAGTTATGGTTTAATGAGAAGCACTCCAGTTCAAAGGTTACATTATTTTTCTTTAAAATATCAATACAATATAATCTTGATCTGTACCTACTATCTCTATTTTATCTAATGATAGCGTAATTTTTAATATAAATATTCTTGGCTTACCCAAATAGTTCTAATTGACAAAGGTCTACTTCTAGGTCTACTCTTATTTATATAAAATGTTGTAATATTTGCTTTTTTTTCTTTACGTGCTAATTTCACGACTTAGAACAAAATGGAAGCGGCAATCCTTTCACAGTTTACAACTATACAAACCGCTTTTAATGTGATTAGTTTATTACAACTTACATCTTATAGATATCCTGTGCAAGATTCAGTTCAAGGTATGTTAAATAACATTTAGTTGTATTTTTTTTATCTAATCTTGGTTAATGAGAAACTCCCACACCAGTTTTCCTTCGCCGCGAAGTCCTCACATAGCAAGTTGCCACCAGGGTCTTTAATGCAGCGGTATTGTGAGATACCCTGTGCTGCTTTAAACCGAGAGCAGCAACTTGAAGATAAGTTTCTGCACCTCAGAAAATTCCAACTTGTCATATAGCGGTTGCAAGTGGTCTCGTCTGGATCTGGCTACAGCTCTTTTAGTGATCCACTTTGCAGACCAGTACGCGGCGCGGTCTTCAGGAGATTTGGTCGCTTGCGACTTTTTAAATAGGGGTTTTCTTCACCCTTACCTCCCTGGACTGTGTCGTACCACCACTAGGTCCCCTTGTCACATTTACGACCGCTTTCCGACAAACTAAGCACCGCTTTTGCCTCACCAGTGATGAAAACTTGAGCGCACTTTATCAACGATAGTTAAGACGAATTTGAGACGTAATCTGATCAGGCTTTTGCCACCTGATTTGGCGTCGGCACTGCTCTACGCACTTGTCTTTCGGCCAGATGCAGAGGTCCATGACAAGTAGACTGTGCTGCGACGAACGTTGTTGTATCAGTCTGTGCAAATATATCCTTTCTTCCTTCATATTAGCGTGTAATTCCGGTTTAGGTCCGAAGCTGTCGCGTTGAAGCCGTTGGAGTACGTCTAAACCATGATTCAGATTGGGGAGGCTGACAATAACAATAAAGCAACTGCTGTCTGACTTTCGCAACCCTTTACCAGGGGAACCAGACCTACTGAGTCATGGTTACATGTTTCAGAAACTATCTGAAAAGTTCGACTGGTTCCATGTGACTCAACGAGTCACATGGAACCAGTCCCGCTGTCACTCGTTGAGAATAAAAATCCCAACCTGTCACACTTTAACACGTTGGGAAAAAAATGGAGTAGCTAAATGGTAAATTTTTAATACAAAAATGTTGGGTAAATATTTGGCCTGTAACGAATTAAAGGCGGGCCACTAGAAAGAAATATAATATTTTCAGATGGAGATATTTTTGACTACATAGTAGTGGGTGCCGGGTCGGCAGGCAGCGTGATGGCTAACAGACTAACTGAGGATCCAGATGTGTCAGTGCTTCTCATAGAAGCAGGGGGAGATCCTCCAATACAATCTAATGTACGTATAAATGTCAGCTAGGTATTCCACAATTTGAAAGTAAAAAGAAACGGGGAGTTCTCTGAGAAACTATTTGATCTACTCCCTGCTAAGTTCCTCCCTGCTAAATCATTCTTACATCGAACTACACACAAGCGATTGTTATTCCATCCCCATCATCTCGATGGATGGCGGTCCAATACTGTGCGTTTCTCGCGGAACTTTCTGCCACATAGGTACCTCAGTTCTGTGAAACGGTTTGGCTGCAGGAGTATTTCCTGACGGCTACGACTAAGAGACCTTATGAGAGAAGAGTGTACTCTTTTTTAAAAAGGCTGGCAGCACATTAGCGATCTCTCTGATTTCGCGGATGTTAATGGCGGTGTTGATTACTTTCCATCAGGTGACTTGCCTGCTCGTTTGATGCCTTTAGCATAAAAAAATGTTCCTTTCACATCTTCATAAGTGGCTTACATTTGACACCCGCAACACCAAAGGAGTCACGTGCCCTGAAAAACTTTAAACTCCCCTTTACCCTGTATTTGGCCTCCGGTATGCTCACTCACTCGGCACAGCGCAGAAGCTAATTCACACCCGTTTTTTTCTGACGCCGTGATATCACTCCGGTACTTTCATGCCGAAGCGTGACTTTTCCACGGACAAAAACACTAAACTCTTTAGTCGCCAGTGTATATTTAAATTTGTCCAATACTAATAAGTATTTTTAAAGTTATAATTGAACAGATAAACATTCACATCCACCTGCATACATTTTACTTGTTAACTAAAATGTTAGAATTTTTTAAATAAATCGTCTGCTAATTGCTTATTGCAAGAACTCAAATCTTATCAAATAAAGTTCAAAGGGTAAGGGTTGATTAATTGTAAGACGTTTTATAAGTTATCCATGTAAACTTATGTAATCAGGTGCTCTAGCACGCCAATTGATTTAAATTATTAGCTACTAAATAAAACCGGAGCTATTTTAAACAATTTCAGAGCTCCATTCCCTACTACATACTTTTAAACATTAATTTGCTTTTTGATCTGCTTCGCACACGAAATTTGGATCAACGCTATAAGTGGCAGCGTTTGACGGCTAACCAAATTTCAAATGCAAAAGTAGACCTAGATAGTTAATTCATTCAAATCATTTATTTACATGAAAAGTGGTATTTGTATCCAGCTTTTAACAACATATTAATATTTACAGATTCCTGGAACATTCTTTTTCGGCCTGAGATCAAACATTGACTGGAACTATACTACTGCTGAATCTAATTATTACTGCCAGAAAGATAATATAAATAGATTAAGCAGAGGAAAAGTCTTAGGAGGTTGTAGTAGCCTCAATACGTTTAACTATGTACGAGGATCTCCCCATGACTTCAACACCTGGGCTGATATAGCAAAAGATAAATCGTGGAGATACGAAAATGTCCTCCCTTTCTTTATAAAAAGTGAAAGGCTAGAGAACAAAGTAATTTTGGATTCGCCAACAGGAATATTCCATGGAACAAAAGGACCTCTACGCGTCACGGTTTCAAATCGAACAGAAACTAAAGAACATCTAGAAGCTTATAAAGAGCTTGGTAACGACATTGAAATCGACTTAAATGGAAGAAAAACTTTGGGTTACACTCAACCTCAGAACACTATAGCTGATGGTATCAGACAAAGCACCGCCAACAATTTTCTATCAAACGTCAAAGATCGTCCAAATCTCTTCGTGCTCAAAAACCATTTGGCATCGAAAATCAATTTTGAGAAAAAGGTTGCTAAAAGTGTTAATGTTATTAATAATGAAAATGGGCAAACCTTGACTGTTAAAGCAAGAAAAGAAATAATAGTATCAGCTGGAGGTATAAACAGTCCACAATTGCTCATGCTCTCAGGGATCGGTCCCAAAAAGCATTTGGAAAGTTTGGGGATAAACGTAATAGCTGACCTTCCAGTAGGACAAAACCTTCAAGATCATACGAACACTTTTGTCTTGTACACACTTGGTGACGCCGGACCGGCACAACCAACTAATAACTTCATATATCCCTTTTCCTGGAATATTAGGATTCGTTGCAATGAATAAATCACAAGATTATCCTGACTACCAAACCACAACTCTGCTTATGGATGCCGGTACTCTTGCACAAGTTTGTACCGCTTTCTATTTGTTTAATGACGATATTTGTAAAAGTATAAACGCCAGGGCCGCGGGTAAAACTATTTCTTATACTTTAGTTATTCCTCTTCATCCCAAGTCTCGAGGTAAAATTTTATTGAACAGCACCAATCCTCACGATCATCCATTAATATATACAAATGTTTACGGTGACAAAAGAGATTTGCAAGACATAGTGACATTTGCTAAGGATTTATCAAGGCTAGAAAAAACTAAATACTTCAAGAGTGTAGGTGCAAAATTTTTGCACTTAGAACAATGTGCCCAGTTTGGAATTGGAAGTACAAAGTACTGGGAATGTCATTCTCGATGCTTAGTTAACACGGTGTGGCACTATTCTGGAACTTGTGCGATGGGTTCGGTGGTGGACAGCCGACTGCGCGTGCGCAACGTCAAAGGTCTTCGCGTAGTGGATGCCAGTATCATGCCCACCATCACTAGCGGAAATACCAATGCTCCCAGTATCATGATCGGTGAGAAAGGAGCAGATATGGTGAAGAAAGATAATAGGAAATAAATCATCACCGTTATCATCTCAGTGTGTCATTCGCAGTTGCGTCCAAAGTCCTACGCAGCCCGGGGTACGCTTGGACTAGTGATCCAGAATTGAAGAGTTAAGTAATTACAATGAAGCGACAGCCATCTGATTTTCACAGCTTTTAAACAGGGAAACCGGATCAATTGGATCAAATCATCACCTTCATCATTTCACCATGTCTATCCCAGTTGCGTCCAAAGTCCTTCGGAGCCCGGGGACTATGATTGAAGATTTTAATAATTACAATAAAGCGACAGCCATCTGATTTTCAAATCCCTTATCATGTCATCCCTCACCTAATTGGATCAAATCATCACCATCATCTTAGCATATATTTACAGTCGTGTCCCAAGCTGACGCTTCGGAGCCCGAGGTCCAGATATACAGATACACCTCTTAAGAATGCAGTAAGAAACAAATACCAAATCCTAAGTCAACAAGCAGCTGCATACCCCCTTATTACAAATCGGGAACTAAGTATATAGACCGTAGGTAATAACTTTAGATCGCGATTTATGAAAAGGTGGTACTTGTTCACTGCTTAATTCATTATTTATATTTCTAGTATTTTTTTTTATTTATATGGATCTTGGTCAATTATTTTTCTAGTATAGGTATAAAATGAAAAATGTAACAAAAAAAAATTGAAATCTTGTTTTTATTTTTACGTTTCCAAACCCTGTTAAATAAAATGACTGTTATTTCCCGAACAACTGTTACAAAGTGTACCCCAACTTAAATCTAATAACAGACTATGAAATTGTGTTGGGAAAAGCCCAAACGCCCTTTTACAAATGTCACCATTCCCCTTCTGATTGCTGCCGATATATTGTAGGGCCGCGCCATGAAAACTCGCGGCAAAACAAGGAACTACAATTTTGTATTCCTTGTGGTTATGTACTTAAAGCTCGAATTTGAATGTTAATGGGGCCTGAAGCGCGTCGGCGCGGCACGCGTCGCGGGAGCAATACAGGAAAATGTGATATGTTGAAAAAAATAAAATACAGCCGAACATAATTATTACCCCTCCTATTCTGAAGTCGATGAGAAATGTAACATCGTTGACGCTTTCGGTATGCCTTATTATTATCAGGGTCATTTCTCTTAGTATAAGAACAAATAGTTCAGCGTTTTCCGTTAGACGGAGCTTGAATAAAGCAATCAAGCAGGCGGTTCGGCGTTCATTCGGTAGACGTCACTATGCACTTTTACATCGCGCTAGTAAAGCGTGCTACTTACGTGACGGATTCTCGAATGTGCATGTGTGTTGTACATAACCGTTGTATACGGTCGTTTTCCTCTAAATGTCGCTAGCACTGGCTGACCGACTGATGTCTCAATCTCAGTATCGCTATCACAAAGTAATTTCATGTTCGGAGAGAACACTTCTATAATGCACACTCAAGGTCATTACCGTATCTATTCACTTAAATTTAAGGGATTGCATGAGAACTGTATCAGCTCGGCACGCACGGTAAGGATTATCTCCAAGACCTTCTGTTATCTCTGTCACGTACGCTATTTCAGAAGATCTGACCACGTATGTGAAACGATATGACGTCAGTCATCTGTAGTATATAAGCCTAGGAGATGTTCTCACATCATGCCATTTGCATTATCAATAATAAACCAGTTACGTATTCAAGACCTGGTGCATCATTTCTTCCGGGCCACCAGCTGCCTCCCGGTGGACTGGTGGCCTACCAACTATATCTTACGGTCCCCGGCATAAGAACCGACCTGACCGTGGGAGCGCAACGCTTCGACATGAACCGGCCGGGTCGTCCGGAGTGATACCACGGCCTCACAGAAAACCGACGTGAAGCAGCACTGTGTTGTGTTTCGCTGAGTGAGTGAGGGTACCGTAGGCCCAATCTGGGGGAAAGGGGGGTTTTAAGGTTGGCACTTGTAACTCCATGGGTGTCGCGGATGACTATAGGAGGCGGCAATCGCTTACTATCAGGCGATCCGTCAGCTTGTCTGTCATCTTTCAAAAAATAAAAACAGCCATCCATGAGGGGTGCTGCGTCATAATTCGGGCGTCTCACCACGTCAAAGCGAGGACTGATAAACACTTTCTGGTCACTTCACACAATTTGTTTGCTCAGTAATCCCTGGGGAAGCGTACTTAATTATTGTGAAATGGGGAAAGGTAGGGTAAACTTTTTCATTGGAACCGTTACTAGGAACCCCGTTTTTGTAAGGACTGTACCGCTTTTTGCCTAAAATCAGATGTTCCGCATGGGACTTATCAATATTTTAAAAATGCAAAAAAATTACAAAATTATCTCGAAAGGAGAATTTCGGCCGCTCTTTTTTAGTTTGATAGGGGACTTGACAAGACAAGGTCTAAAATTGGCAGATTTATTCAATGCAAGGTGGACCGACGATCTGGTGAAGGTCGCGGGAATCCCTTGGATGCAGGCGACACAGGACCGATCTGTGTAGAAATCATAGAGTAACTTATAAAAATCACCGCCGAGCTTATGGTAGAAATACGCACATAGTTTTGAAAAATCCAGAGGACGCATGCTCGGATCCAACCCGGTACCCTCGTATCGAAGGCGCGTTCTGAACCAATGAACTACCATTTCTTTTCACTTTTCACAATCTATATTCGATAATAGAGAACATAAATAGTGTTAGTGATAATTAATATTATGTATTTACATATCTATTAATCTGGGCTCTAATACTTATATTATATGACAGTATATGTCTTTACATTGTACCTACTTATATATATAGGACCTACATATAGCACCGTATCAATTATTATTTGCTTCATAGGTTACGAGTTGATTCTGATATCCGTAACACAGGTGCTTGAGCTACCTATCTCGGAGTGAGATCAATGTATGTGATGTTGTGAAATATTTATTTATTATTATTATTAATTTAAAAATAAAATCGTTGAATTAAATTCAAAATAAGTGACCTGAACATTCATTGACTTTCACGTTTAATGTTCCGACATGCAGATTACAACGCTTTCAAAAGAAAAATTGCGTTTTCCTTATTTAATTAAAACAAGAGCCTGTATTGATTGCGTTTCGTAAAAATATTTAATTAAATAAGTTTCTTTGTAAAATACGTAATTGAATTTTTTTACGTTTCTCCCTCCCTCCTTTTCACATAAAAACATTTACGATGTTTCAACAACAATTTCTATCCCACCACATTCTGTAAAATACTATCCAAGTCTCGATGGAGCTGATTGTTTATGTATAGACAATGTAGAGATGCAATGGTATGCAGTCTCTTCACACATCCAGGGGATTCCCGCGATCTTCACCAGATCGTCGGTCCACCTCGAGGGGGGCTTGCCATGGCTTCGGTCGACCTATTATATGCGACCTCCACTCGATCGAGATCGAGATTGGCATGCGCAAGCGCAATCGTCTGAAGGATTTTTTCAGATGCTTACAAAGTGACTCTTGTCACTTACACCGTTGAGCTTTTAAAAGTGACTATAGTCCCTCTTTAGGGTTCCGTAGCCAAATGGCCAAAAACGGACCCCTATTAGATTCGTCATATCTGTCTGTCTGTGCGTCTGTCCGTATGTCTAGAACTAAACTATTGAAACTTGGTAAATATATGTATTTTGTTAACCGCATTTCGTTTTAAAAATTTTGGGAAGGTCCCCATAATTAGAACTGAAACTCAATTTTTTTTCATCAAACACGCACGCACGCACGCACGCACGCATGCACGCACGCACGCACGCACGCATGCACGCACGCACGCACGTACCCACGCGTCACGCACGCACGCACTCACGCACTCACGCACACACACACACACACACACACACAAAGTCCATTAATTTAACGCTCATTAATAATTTCATTCTAAGTATTTAGTGTTGACTGACGAAAGTCGCGTATATATAGAATCCTGATAACTGACGGCTATAGATTCTCTATAGGACAGGCCTAGCCTAGTGTAGTACCTTATCTATGTAATTTAAAAGGATGCGTCTGTCGGCGCAACTTTAGCACTATCCATAGCTTTTATGTAAGTACATTATAGCGCTGTGAGAAAATATTGTACTAAATGTGTTGAAGTTGTCTAATTTTTTTTTATTTGGATTCTGTCAAAGAGTTAGGATATAGTGTTTTGGGTATAAATGGCAATTTTACTTAGGTTTTAGCCAGTTGGAGGTGACGGCTGCAGATGGCATGCGTCAAGCTTCTGCTAATGCGTTTTTGACTCTTAAAAAAGTAACTGAAAATCTACATATCATGAAAAAATCATTGACTACAAAGATTGTGATAGACGATAGAGGTGTGATTGTCACCGGTAAGAACGAACAAATTGTCACAGTAAAAGCAAACAAAGAAGTAATTGTGTCAGCTGGAGCTATCAATACTCCTAAATTGTCTAAGCTTAAATTTGATGTTAAAGCTGACTTATCTTTTGGAAAAAACTAGCAAAATCTAATTTTACAGATTTACCTACAAGTTCTTATGAATATCCATTGTCTACGGTAGTTGGGTTTGTAGCACTGAATAAATCTAAAAACTTTCCTGATTATCAAGTGATAACATTAAATGCACGAGAAGAGGCTATGGCCACAATGTGTGCTGAGTTATATTCTTTTAAGAACGACATTTGCCAGCACCTTTATGAAGAAACTAAAGGAAAAAACGCATTCTCTGTTAAAATATACAACGCTGATCCGAAATAAAGTGGTCATATTTCTTTAAAAAGTGTGGACCCAGAAGATTCCCCATTAATTTCTATGAATGCTTTTCCTGATGAAAGGGATTTCGAAAGTTATTTAAATTTGTACATGATTTCTCTCGTATAGTAGATACTAAGTATTTTAAAAGTAAAGGGGCTAAATTGGGGCTAATTTTTTGAGCACAGGCAGTGTTTGAGTTGCACTTCTTTCCACTACGCGAGCACATACGCGATGGGCTCGGTGGTAGACAGCCGGCTGCGCGTGCGCGGCGTACGCGGCCTGCGCGTGGCGGGACTCCAGCATCATGCCCGTAATTACCAGCGGGAAGACCATAACTCCAACTATAATGATTGGCGAAAAAGCTGCTGACATGATTAAAAAAGATCCCAAATAAAAATTATACCTGCAATCAAATGCTGAAATTGTATTTTTCTAACGCCCCTAAATAGGTATTCAAACGCGTGTAGCTCAAATAGACTAAATTATAATATATCGACATATTAAAGTACATTCATTCATTGTTGGTTTAGTAACCTTATTAGTTATTATTAGTTAGTTAACTTTTGGGAGTAATGGATTTGGTGGCGAGAAGAAAAGAGGATCGCCAGCAAATGACGGAGGCATGGACGGCCTCTCTCCAAGTGGAGAAGTACGGCCGTCCCACGCTCGCGGCGCTCGCCCCGGTCTTGGACCGGTGGCTCGAGCGCCCCCACGGGTTTTTGTCCTTCCGGACGGTGCAGGTACTTACCGGGCATGGTTGCTTCGGTAACTACCTGCACCGAATTCAACTGGAGGACACTCCTATGTGCCACCAGTGCGGCGCTGCGGAGGACTCGGCGCACCACACTTTGGTGGTGTGCCCGTCCTTCGACCAACAGCGGTCCGCGCTGGTCGCGGAGGTCGGACATGACCTCTCATTGCCCAGCATAGTTGAAGCTATGCTGGATAATCAGGGGGCGTGGTCGGCCTTCGCCCACTTCTGTGAAGAAGTGGTGGCGCAGAAGGAGGCGGCGGAGCGGGAGCGCGAGATTAACCCCCTCGCAGGCCCGCTTCGAGCAAGGAGAGGACGAGTTCGGCGGAGAACTCTTCGTCCTCTCCGTGGAGGTGGCCAGCCGGCAACAGGGACGGGGGTCCCTGTGCCGGCACTGCCATTGGCACCTCCACCGCTCGTTGGGGACGGCTCAGCTCTTCCGGCTGTCCCCAACCCCCCTCCTCCTAGTCTGAGGAGGGGCGTGGCCGCACACCCCGTGTAGGGGCCTGTGGGGGAGTGGGGTTGCGGGGAATAGCCTAGTGCAGTTCCCGTGACCCCATTCTATACCCACGGGTGGTTAAGCCCCGGGAGTTTTAGTGGGTATGCCCTCAGGCCGCTTCTTGTTAGAAGAAGCGGCCCGGAGGGTGAGTCCCACAGTACCCTGTCGCCCCCCGGCGGCAGGGTCTGCGTAATGCATTTCTCCCGGGAAAACAAAAAAAAAAAAAAAGTAATGGATTTGGTACGTTATACGTGCATAGGACATACACGAGTATGTAGGCAAACGTATGTAATTACTTAAACTAACTGTTACTTATTATTAAATTATGTTCACCCGCTGAACTGAACATAAACATTATTAAAATAAAAGATTTGGTTTTGTTTACATGATTTCTATATTTTATTCTCGTCAGATACAATCTTTTTACAGGCATATTTTTTACATTGGCTTTATGCGTTGAAAACAGCCATCTAAGCAAAATGACTAAGTTATTTATTTTATAACCCATTATCCTGTTTAATCATATCAGCTGCCTTTTCAGCTATCATTATAATAGCAGGATTAGGATTAGCTCTTACTAATTTAGGCATTACACTGGCATCTACAACTCTTAATCTATTGACACCAAAAACTCTAAGTCGGCTGTCCAAAACAGATCCCATGGCACATGTACCACTGTAGTGAAATATACTTGTTGATAAACACAAGGAGAGTTTCGTCAAGTTGTCTTTGCTGCCTGTCCACTGACCCTTAACACAATCTGGTTTGAACAATTTGGCATTATTTATCCTGAAATACGATGAATTCTCAATTTTTAAGAAGTCCTTTATATATCTCACAGTATTATCCAAATCAATAACTTTTGAATATGCTCGTAAATCAATCACAGGGCTCATTTCTGGATCTCGACTTTTCAGTGAAACTTGACCTCTCGATTTTCCTTCCAAATCAACAACTAAAGTAAATAATACTTCTTTTCCTTCGGTCTGTTCGTAAATTTGTTGACACATATTGTAATCGTAAGCAAAAGAGCTGCTACAAAATTGCATAGCTTCATCAGCGGTCAGAATAAGATGAAGCGTTTGGTAATTTGGGTAAGTCGTATTGTCTACTGTTACAAAGCCGTTCATCATTGGGACTGGGAGTTCATGTGGGTTTGGAGGACGAGATGATTTTTTTGTCTCTCCCAGACTATGTATCAGCATAACACATATGTGGTCTTGTAAGTTTTGTCCAACAGGCAAGTCTGCTAATAACGGAATTTTATGATTACGCAGATGTTGCCTTGGACCAATTCCAGACAACATCAGTAATTGCGGCGAGTTTATCGCTCCTGCTGATACTATAACTTCTGTTTTTGCCATAACTTTCATATTTTTATTATTTTCATCTATCAGCTGTACACCAATAGCATTTTTGAACTTATCAAAAAGTATTTTTGTAGCTAATGCACGTTTGAGAACGTACAAATTTGGACGTCCAGTTATTGGAGATAGAAATGATTGAGCAGTGCTTTGACGTACTCCATTAAGTTTTGTAAACGTATGTTCTCCATAACCCAATATGTTGTCAGTATTCATATCTAGGCGAATTTTATGTCCTACTTCACGGAACGATTGCAGGTATGGAATCGTCTCTTCATTAGTTGGTCTAGTTACTCCTAGGTACCCATTAGTACCATGGAAATATCTAGTCGGTGAATTTAAAATTTCATCGTCTTCTAAATTTTCGCTCTTGATGAAGTATGGTAGGACATTTTTATAGCTCCAAGATTCATCGCCAGTGATTCTGGCCCAGGAGTTGAAGTCCTCGGGGTCTCCTCGCAAATAGGCCATATAGTTGATGCTGCTGGAGCCACCGAGCATTTTTCCCCGGGTGGCTTTGTAAACATTATTCATATGGCACTGGGTTGATCTGCTACTGGTAGTTGTATAGTTCCAGTCCACCGGAGTGTCGGGCAAAAATCCCATTAACCCTGGCAGCTAAAAGAAGGAGAAAACGTTATATCACGTACAGCTCAAACATTGAGTCCTAGCAGATTTTATTGCTTCGGAAAAAAGTAAATAATTTAAAGGTAAAATAGTTCCTTTTTTTTTGTCTCATTTTCATCATCATCGTCAGCCCATTTAAGTCCCCATTGCTGGGGCACAGACCTCCCTCAATCACATGAGGGGTAATTGCTATACTCACCACGCTTGGCAGACGGGTTGGCGAGGGTTTTGACATAAATGCAGAGTTTTCCTTCTCTGAGTGCTGCGAAACAGTGGAATCAGCTGCCTGAGGAGGTGTTCTCTAGAGGCTACAATTTGGGGGTTTTCAAAGCGCGAGTGAATAGGTATCTTCTAGGTAATCCTGCTACATCTAGACCATATTATCACTTACCATCAGGTGAAATATGGTGAAACGCTTACCTATCTACAGTAAAAAAAAAAATTCTTTATTGCAAAAAAACTAAATACAGGTATGATACAACAACAACAGACAGTATAATAAGGCGGTCTTATCGCTTGTAGTGATTTCTTCCAGACAACCTTTGGGTAGAGGAAAGAAATAACGTATTCGTAATGGGGGGTGGGAGTGCAAAGCAGTTTAACAAATGACATTGAAAATGACAGAAATATACATTCTTATATATTAATAATATTACATTATAGATACGTATAAATGACAAGACAACAGACCACATTAAATAGGAAGAAGAGACAAAGAAAGACAGTTGATTTATAGAGATAGGAGCTTTGACACGAGACTTGAATATAGGAAGGGATTGTGACTTTCTGATTTGAAGGAGTAAGGAGTTCCAGAGACGAATGGATTGAACAGTAAAGGATTGTGAATAGGATTCTGAGGTATGCGATGGGAAGCTAAGATAAAGTTTGCGGCATTACCGCATTTCTCGACCGTCGGCGGGTTGCAAGAATTGGAATCGCTTTTTGAAATTTGGAGCCAGAGGATTAAGACGGTATATAACAGAGAGAGGACATGAAGTTCGCGACGCCGACGAATGGAGAGCCAGTTAAGCTGTGTACGGAACTCAGAGATATGAATATAGATTTTATTGGATCGGAAAAAAAGTTATTATTTTAAAGGTAAATAGTTCCACTCTCTACTGTCTAATTCTTTAGTATGATATATATATCGTACGTTGTATCACTTAATTTTGTCTGATATTTTTTCCTTCCTTTGGTAGTTATGAAAAAAATAATTGAATAATTACAACTGATTCAAGAGGAGGATCTCCCCCAGCTTCTATTAGCAGAACATTGACGTTAGGGTTCTCCGTTAGCCTGTTTGCCACCACACTCCCGGCAGACCCCGCACCCACTACGATAGCATCAAAAATATCGCCATCTGGAAACATGAAAATCGCGATATTCTGATTGGTAATAAAAGGACTTCTCAATGATAAAACTATCGGTGAAGGAATGAAGCCAGCGAGATTTTACAATATTCACAAATTTTACATAACTATGAGCTCTTGAGCGTGATTCAAATCCGTACCTCTGGATTTTTCAAATCTATGTGCGTATTTCTACCATTACCTCGGCGGTGAGTGAAAACATCTGAAACGTGTAGCCATGATTCAGTTGGTCTGGTTCTCCTGTTAAAGGGTTGCGAAGGTCAGACGGCAGTCGCTTCATTGTAACTACCAGGCTCCCCAAATCCTGAATCATGATCCAAGCGTAGACTGAGCTCCAGAGCGACAGCATTGGAATCACACGCTAAGATGAGGAATCATGAGCTCTGACGTCGATTAGTTTTTTTTTTTATAGAAAGGCCAATTAGGATGACCTCACTCCGCCTGCAATTAATAGCAATAATATTTAATAAATGTGTCGACGAAGGTCACTTTCACGATATGATGAAATACAGTAAAATAATACCATTATTCAAGTCGGGAGAGAAAAGTGACCCGTCTAACTTCAGACCTATTTCTATACTGCCTGCTCTCAGTTTTGAAAAAGTAAAATTCAGTTATTGTCTCATATAAACCTGAATAAAATATTGCACAGTAATCAATTTGGATTCACAAAAGGAAAATCCACTACTGATGCTGGAGTGGCGCTTATTAAACATGTATTTAATGCGTGGGAAAAAAGCGAGATGCTATTGGAATATTCTGTGATTTGTCTAAAGCATTCGATTGCGTCAATCATGAAACACTGCTAATTTTTTTTTTATATGAGAGGTGGCAGACGAGCAGACCGATCACCTGATGGTAAGCAATTCCGCCGCCCATGGTCACCCGCAACACCAGTGGAGTCTACAAGTGCGATGCCAACCTTTTCCCCTTCCCCCCAATGGGCCTCCGGTAGCCTCACTCACATGGCGAAACACAGCGCAGGCGCTGTTTCACGCCGGTCTTCTGTGAGGCAGTGGTATCACTCCGGTCGAGCCGGCCCATTCATGACTAAGTGTGGCTCTCCCACATTTAAAAACAATAATGTACTTTACTTTTGTATGTAATTAACTTGCATTAGGCAGTTTTTTACATGCAACTTAAACTTAGGTACAAAGTTTAAGTTGCATGTAAAAAACTGCCTAATGCAGAAAGGCTACTTATAAAGTAGATGATTATTTGAATGATAAGGATTCCTGGACATGTTGATCTTTTCGCCTGTCCTCTAATGTATAATTCATTTCATAATTTTTCTTTGACATTCATAAATGTTCTGTATGGACTTAAATTGAATAAAGACATTTTTAATTTTTTGATTTGATGGTAAACGGCCGTGAAATCCAAATATGAGGTTGACAGCCACAAAAGATCTAACAAAGTACCCATTGAGTCTGCCATCCTCACCCTGATGGCCTGCTGAGATGCTTCACGCGCCACCTAAAAGACCCCGGATTGTATGAAAGAACATTGGATTGTAGTTCTAGAAGTTTGCTCTAACTTCGTATGGCGGTTATAAAAGTATCGCGTCTTTAAAAATGAGTGTATAAAAAGGAAGTTGTGTTTTAACCTTTAACATCAGCTTGTTGGGGAAATAAATGCGCAGTCATCTGCAACATAGTGATCACTTGTAACGCACCCTGTATCGTCCTGATCCCCGCGATAGAATTTTGGACGTCCATGATGGTAACTGAAATGTAAGAGAAACAATCATCAGCATCAATTAAACCAATAAACGTCCACTGGTTGACACAGGCCCCCCTCAATGATTCCACACAGAATGTAAAGAATATAAATTAATATCAGACAACATTAAACGCTCTGTTGGTTTAATGGATTAAGTACCGGGCGTGATCTAAGGGTTTTTGGTTCGATTTCCGAGTAGAGCTAAATAGTATCTTTCGAATTTTTTGAACATACCTCGGGTTTGTGACTACCAATCCGCATTAGGCAAGCGTGTTGATTATACCTAATCCCAGTATAGTAGCGATGACTTGATTTCTATTATGGAGGCCATTGCCCTGCAGTGAGACAGTTAATAGGCTGATATTGTACTTTACTTTTTTTTTCTTCAACAATCGTTTCAATAAATCGATCACTGCACAAAATTAGTAGGATACAGATAAGGTAGGAAATTTAAACTTAGGGATTCAGGTGCATCTACCTCCACGAGTGGTCCTGATGGTAATCAGTTCTGCCCTGATTCCAACTTCGGTTGGTATTAGGCAGAAACGGTTACCGCGGGGCACGGTTTTTCCTGGGCAATGACGGCTTAAAAGAAATTCATTCGTGGATTGCTACCTGTTAGCCGAAGGATGCACACCCGACGGACCAGCCCTGGCGTGCGACCGCGCCGAAGCGCACTTCGCTACTGGGCCTACATTGTCGCGCTGAGGACCGGCGTCTTTGCGTCGTTCCCTGACGGTGCACTAGGGCCCGTGAGAGCAGATTAAACCATCGCACAGCGGGTTTGCAGGCGCTATTTTTGTCTTCAGACCTGGGGATGCTGTGTCCGGCTCCGCCCACGCGGGTTGTGTGGCGGTTTACCGGCGGAGCGCTTTGACGTCGGCATTCCCCATAGAGTGGAGCGCCTTCGGGCGCAGTGGCCGCAAGGCCCACGTTTTGGGACCTGTGCTGCAAGGTCGCAGCCAACGGATTGCGGTGGCAGGTCGGAGTTTTTTTTTCTGCGTCGCGGATTTTCCCGTCTCCGCAGCCAGCGGAGTCGGTTTCTGCAACGCGTTATTATGCTGGAAGTCTGCGGGTTTGTCCTTAATTCGCACTGCACTGCAACCAGCAGTGTATGTGCGGGGAGGGGTGCCCGCAGTCCTCCTCCCGGTGGTGCTTGCACTGCAGCCATTAGTGTGGGTGCTACCCGGGAGGCTGAGTGGGAGAGAGGCCGAGCTGGCGAGCCTCTTCGCCCTGAGACCGGGCGACGGATGAAGCCTCCGTGGCAGTCCTCACCCTGGTCTGAGTGTTTCCTGGGCGAGGGATGAAAACGCCCCAGTGTTTTTATTGGGTATGCCTCCGGACGGTCTCTGATTAGCAGAGACCTAACCCGGAGGAGAGCCCCTCTCAGCGTACGTAAGGTGCATTTTCACTGGGTCATCAAATAAAAAAGGAAATTTAAACTTGGGGACTCAGGTGCATCTACCTCCACGAGTGGCCCTGCTGGTAATCAGTTCAGATTGTGTTGGAAGCCTGCATGTTTGTCCCTAACTCACACTGAACTGCAACCAGCAGTGTATGTGCGGGGAGGAGTGCCCGCAGTCTTCCTCCCGGTGGTGCTTGCACTGCAGCCAGCAATGTGGGTGCTACTCTGGAGGTTGAGTGGGAGAGAGGCCGAGCTGGCGAGTTTGGCTCTTAGCGTGCATAAGGTGCATTTTCACTGGGTCATAAAAAAAACAAAAAAAAAGATAACTTAAACTTAAAATTAGTTGCGCGTTGGAAAGATATTGTTACAATTGATATGACAAGGGTTCCCAAACTAGGCAATGCCTGTATCTTCATCCCACATCCCACTCCCCTAATGCACGCCACTGCTACCGATTTTCGGCCACTCTCATTCAGCCCACACCACCAGCCTTCGAACGTCATCATCCCATCTTGTCGCAGGGCGTCCAACACTACGCTTACCGAGTCGCGGTCTCCACTCAAGGACTTTATCAAATTATTTAGAACCTCCGCACATTCCCCGAAATGCATATGGTAGAAGACCGAGAGGCATGACACATATCGACGGTGGTCCAGGCTCTGCAGGCCAGTTTCGGAGCGTGATCACCGATGAGCCTCTTCGCACGTCGTTGTATTGAGTCCAGAGCGTCTAACTGATACCGGGCAGAACCATCCCAGACGTGACAGCAGTACTCCAAACCCAGAGGCTGGTTGACGCTACGGGTGACAGGAGAGCTAGCGTATTTCTGGGCCAACGTATAAGTTTGGCCATTCAAAAAGGCAATACGCTAAGTCCACTGGCCACGATGCCTGTGGGCAGCGATTTGGGGTTTATATTTTCTATGTAAATATTTATGTATATACTTTAATCATAGATTGTAAAATATAGATTGTAATTAATTACATTAATGTGTACTACCTATCTTATTACTCTATGTTAATATCCAGTGACTCTGTAATAATGAATAAAATCATAATAACTTACGTTTCGTTTGAAGCCCTTGAGTTTAATTACAAACAGATTTTGAATTAATCATCAAATAATATCACTGAAACTATTAAAAGTACGAATTATAGTACTTATAAGACCTCGCGTCAAGAAAAATAAGACTGCACGCAAAAGCCACAAGATCACACGACTCAGGAAGCCAAAAGATGGGGCTTATATGTTCAAGAATGCATAGCAACGCTAAAAAAATTCATGATGGAAGTAATTACGCTTCTGCTTACCCCAAAAAAATATTCTTATCTAATAGAAGTAACCCTAATATCGACTGTATTGGTCAAAATGACCTCGCTTACTATACCTATACCGGTTTTTTACCGTTTTAAAAACTTCTCAAGGTTTTTTTTATGTGATAGGTGGCAGACGTGCAGACGGATGACCTGATGGTAAGTGGTTGCGGCCGCCCATGGACACCCGCGACACCAGTGGCCCCGGATTGGGCCTCCGGTACCCTCACTCACGCAGCACCAAAAAAATGAATCCATAGAGGGGGTCGTGGTTTGGATCATGCCTTCTGTTGATTTTACACAGGATCGATTTGTGTGGAGAACACTAGGAAAGGCCTATGTCCAGCAGTGGACTTCTATTGCTTAAATGATGATGCACTTGAGTTGATGGTAGATTAACTCGGCGGTGAGTGTAAGCATCGTTAGAAAACCTGCACGTCTCGGTTAGTTTCTCAAAATTAAATATACCGTCTTAATTGAGATAATGATTCTGAACGCGTAACTGTGATCCAGTTGATATGGTTTCCCTGAATGAAACGACTGCTCACTGGCCTTTGCAACTGGATATTCAACCATGGTAGGTATTAAGAGTGGGGGTGGAACCACCAGGCCCGCCGTCTAAGGCGGGCACCGCCCTGGAAAGCTCGCCCGGGGAAGGTGTGAGGGTCCGCCCTTCTGAACCCATAAGCTTTCCCATTTGAGAGCGATGAGGGAAAACCGCTGGGGTTTAGTCGGTATGCCTCTGGCCAGGTTCTCTTTAGGAGAAGCCCCCGCCAGAGGAGAGCCCGACTGAAAGGCAGCGACGTCGGCCATTGCACACGGGCCGGCGGCATTCCCCAACGACAAAAAAAAGGTATCAAAAAAGGTATTAGAGAAACTTACCGAGACGTGTACGAACTTCCTCACGATATTTTCCCTCACTTACAAGTTAATGGTAGGAAAACTCAAAACTGTCATTGTTATTGCTCTCAGTAGTAAATATAATAAAGTAATATTGTTCAGTTAAGTATCAACTTCAATTCCCATAAATAACAAAACTTGTCAAAAAATCAAAGTCTCGCACTTAGTTGTTTTACTGTGAAAAGTTGTGAGATCTAATTGTTACCAAGTCTGTTATTAACTGGGCAATCGGTTACTGAATATTTGACTCGGCCATTGCATGAAAACACAACCGATTGCCGAGTTAATAACCGACGTTTTAACATCCGGCAAGCAACTCGCCAGTTATTCTTTTTAATTGCCAATAATTTTAAAACACTGTTATTATTACTATATACTCGCATAAATAAGTCGATTTCATGTCCAACAATAAATATATCCATTAGAATGTCTAAAGTGTAGGCGAACAGTTTATCATTTCCACAAATTGTCTCATGCTTGCTCCTTTTACCATTGGGTATTGGAACGAGACGGCTTGAGCTTTAGTAAAGTAATAAACTTAAGCCTGCGATTTATAATAAGGTGGTGTAGGGTTAAATACGTAACTCAAGACAATGTATGTACATACAGACACGGTTGTACCTATCTACAGAACACACAATTTTACGCATTATTCATTAGATGTTCACCGGCTAAAACCATTTATAGTTAGATGACTCAAATGAACTTGAAACAATCAATTAGTTAATGATGAGATAGGTACATACATTAACGGAACGTAATCAAGCGTAACTAAAAGAAATACTTCGTCCTAAATTTGCCATGTATAGCACCCCTTATCTATAACAAGCTTCCTGAATATTTAAAATTACTAAATAAAAATATCTTTAAAAAGAAACTTAAGCAAATTCTTACTGAGAAATGCTATTACAGTGTAGATGATTTTTTTAATGATAAAATTTTGACTGAATCCTATGGACGCTTGTATGTACCTAATTTAGTTTATAATTTGAACAATTAAGTAACAATATCGGAAATTTAATTTTATGATTTGAAGTACTAATTCATTAGTTATCTATGTTTAATTTAAATTTTACACGCCAAAGTTAGCAGGACATGTTGAAACTAAAAAATTTTTACCAACCCATATTATGCTCTGTTGTAATATGTCTTTACACATGTTTTGGTAAATAAATATCTTTTATCTTTTTATCTTTATCTTTAAATACTATTCTACAAAATCCGAAACTGATCGTGATCAATATCTAAATTACAAGAAATTACTTTAAAAGTGCTTTCATTTCTCTAAGCAAAAGCTAAGAAAAAAATTATAGCTAGAAGTAAAAACATGGGTAGGGCCACTTAGAAAGTAATTACAACGGAAACTAACGAGACCGTAACGAGAAAATACATAGAAAAAATAAAAGTCAATGGGGAGGAAATTACCGAGTCTTTAAATATATGTATCGGCTTTTTACAAATATTTCGTCAATATACCAAAACCTTATAATAATAAAATAGAAAACACTTGCGTAAATAAATCTCTGTCCAATTCAATTTTCATAAGCCCAGTTAGTGAAAACTATATCTCTAATATAATTACAAATTTAAATAATACAACTCAGACATTCAGAAAGCTTTGATTCCATATCTACAAAATTACTGAAATATTGTAAAGATAAGCTTACTCCAGTAATGACTCATTTGATATTTTTTTCATTACAATCAGGAAGCTTCCCTGAAATGCTCAAAATATCATTGGTTAAGCCACTATACAAAAAAGATTATATTTGCGAGATGGGTAACTATCGCCCAGTTACATTAATATCTGGTTTTTCAAAAATCTTCGAAAAGTTATGTATGATCAACTAAATATTTTATTTTAAAAGCATCTAGTTAACAAACCAAACCAATATGGCTTTCAAAAACCAAAATCCACCACACACGCAGTATCAGATATTTAGTATCAGATATTTTGAAAAATGTTAATGTTAAAAAATTCACTGCAGTATTTTTATTTTTTATTTATTTATTCTTTATTGCACAAAGTAAAAAAAGTACAATTGGCGGACTTAATGCCTTACAGCATTCTCTACCAGTCAACCATTGGGCGAAGCAGTATTATTTATAGATATATCAAAAGCCTTTGACCTTGTGTCTAATGATCTTGAAATAGATACAGATAGTGCAATATCATGTATACGCGTAGATTGTTATCAGAAATACTATAATTGCACTTTAAAAGACAGTAACTTAATGCTACGTTATTATACTGGAGAAACTGTTAAACCAATTGGTAAACTTACGCCTTTAGTTACATATGATAATTAAAGTGAGATTTTAGATTTATACACATAGGGAAAACTAGTCTTTTGGACAGACAATGGTTGTCAGAACTACAAATCAATGTACCGGTTTCTTCGGTCCATAAAATTAAGGACGAGAATGTTGAGTTCAATTTTAAGGAATTCAGTTCCAGATACTGTGAGGTGTTCGCTGACGGGCTCGGGCGGTCTGGTGGGACGGTCGGGTTCCACCTGAGGCCGGGCGCGCGGCCGATGTTCCTGCGCGTGCGCCCCCTGGCGTACGCGCTGCGCGAGCTCGACGCGCTGGTGAAGGACGGGGTGATCTCGCCGGTGAGCACTTCGGACTGGGCTACGCCTATCGTGCCAGTGATGAAGAAGGATGGCACTATTCGGATATGTGGAGATTTTAAAATAACAATTGAATAAATGTTTGGAAGTAGACCGTTTCCCGTAACCGAGGGTGGAGGATTTACTAACTAAATTACACAGGGGAGTGAAGTTCACCAAAATCGTTAAATACACTTCATGAGGTTTTCAAACGATTAGATACATACGGTTTAAAAATAAGGTAAGATAAATGTAATTTTTTTGCCGATTCGGTGACGTATTTGGGATTCGTTATTAGTAAACAAGGGGTACATACATGCCCGGAGAAATTGGAAGTTATAAAAAAGGTTAAAACACCTAACAATATTTCAGAGTTACGGTCATTTCTAGGGTTGGATATGTATTATGCGAGTGTTATTCCTAACATAAGTTCGTTATAATCGCCATTACATACACTGCTTAAAATACGAATGGAACGACCAGTGTAAATAGCATTAAGAATACGTGTACCTGCGTGTACCAATTAAGGGTGAAGGTTATATTATCAGACAGATAGAGGGTAGCGAGAGGCCATCGTCAATAATTTTATTATAGGGTACTTTTGTAAGCCGACAGACGTCTTTTCCTTGGCTCCTGTAGATACCGAGACTGGGTGTTGTGGAATCTCCAAATATCATAAAATCATGGAATTAAAAAATATGCTTACATATTTTTAAAAAAGTGAAAAACCTGAAGGTACCCCTATTCTGAATTCACCTACAGCTAAGTTTCATGGCGTAAACGGAAGTGATCGAGTTACTATGCTGGATTACGAAATATCGAGGCTATATTTGGATTTTGTCAAAGAGTTAGGTAATTGTGTTTTAGATGTAAATGGCAATTTCACTTTAGGTTTTAGCCAGTTGATGGTGACGGCTGCAGGTGGCATGCGTCAAGCTTCTGCTAATGAGTTTTTGATTCCTAAAAAGTAAGTAAAAATCTACATATCTCATGATATTGGCTACAAAAATTGTGATATTCGATAGTAAAACAACTAGAGGTGTGATTGTCACCAATAAGAACAAAAAAGTGTCACAATGAAAGCAAACAAAGAAGCCATTGTGTCAGTTGGAGCTATCAATACTCCTAAAATTCTTATGTTATCTAGAATAGGACCAAAAGATAAATTGTTTAAGCTTAAATTTGATGTTAAAGCTGTTGGAAAAAACTTACAAACCCATGTTCCATTAATTTTAACTATCATCATTTCAGCAAAAACACGTCAACTGCTGGACATAGGCCTCCCCCAATGTTCTCCACTTCTTTCCACTATGCGAGCACATGCGAGATGGGCTCGGTGGTGGACAGCCGGCTAGGCGTGCGCGGCCTGCGCGTGGCGGACGCCAGCATCATGCCAGCGGAAACACCAAGACTCCCACTATAATGATTGGTCAAAAAGCTGCTGACATGATTAAAAAAGATATAAAAAAAGTATACCTGCAATCAAATATTGAAAATGTTTTTCTTTTTAACGCCCCTAAATAGGTACTCAAACGCGTGTAGCTCAAATAGACTAAATTATAATATATCGACATATTAAACTGCATTCATTCATTGTTGGTTTAGTAACCTTATTAGTACAGTAATATGTGCAATCATAAGCACCTGCGATAATTAATTCACTTTTGGGAGTAATGGATTTGGTACGTCATTTGCATAGGACATACTCGTAGGCAGATGTAGTTAATTACCTAAACTTACTGTTGCTTATTATTAAATTAGCAACAGTAAGTTTAGGTTGTCTGGTAGAGATCGCTCCCAGCGATAAGACCGCCTAAATTGTACATTGTATCTCTGTATACCTAGCTTTTAAGTTTTGTATGTTGTGCAATAAAGAGTATCTATCTATCTATCTATCTATCTATCTAAATTATTATTAACAGCTGATCTGAACGTGAACATTTTTAAATAAAAGATTTTGTTTTGTTTACATATTTTATTCTTATCAGATACAATATTTTAACAGGCATATTTTTTGTATTAGCTTTATACGTTGGAAACAGCCAGCTAAGCGAAAGTACTAAGTTATTTATTTTAAAACCCATTATCCTGTTTAATCATATCAGCTGCCTTCTCTGCTATCATTATAATAGCAGGATTAGGATTAGCTCTTACTAATTTAGGCATTACACTGGCATCTACAACTCTTAATCTATTGACACCAAGAACTCTAAGTCGGCTGTCTAAAACGGATCCCATGGCACATGTACCACTGTAGTGAAATATACTTGTCGATAAACACAAGGAGAGTTTCGTCAAATTGTCTTTGCTGCCCCTCCACTGACCGTTAACACAATCTGGTTTGAACAATTTGGCATTATTTATCCTGAAATACGATGAATTCTCAATTTTTAAGAAGTCCTTTATATATCTCACAGTGTTATCCAAGTCAATAACTTTTGAATATGCTCGTAAATCAATCGCAGGGCTCATTTCTGGATCTCGACTTTGCAGTGAAACTTGACCTCTCGATTTTCCTTCCAAATCAACAACTAAAGTAAATAATACTTCTTTTCCTTTGGTCTGTTCGTAAATTTGTTGACACATATTGTAATCGTAAGCAAAAGAAGCTGCTACAAAATTGCATAGCTTCATCAGCGGTCAGAATAAGATGAAGAGTTTGGTAATTTGGGTAAGTTGTATTGTCTACTGTTACAAAGCCGTTCATCATGGGCACTGGGATTTCATGTGGGTTTGGAGGACGAGATGATTTTTTTGCCTCTCCCAGACTATGTATCAGCATAACACAAATGTGGTCTTGTAAGTTTTGTCCAACAGGCAAGTCTGCTAATAACGGAATTTTATGATTACGCAGATGTTGCCTTGGACCAATTCCAGACAACATCAGTAATTGCGGCGAGTTTATCGCTCCTGCTGATACTATAACTTCTGTTTTTGCCATAACTTTCATATTTTTATTATTTTCATCTATCAGCTGTACACCAATAGCATTTTTGAACTTATCAAAAAGTATTTTTGTAGCTAATGCACGTTTGAGAACGTACAAATTTGGACGTCCAGTTATTGGAGATAGAAATGATTGAGCAGTGCTTTGACGTACTCCATTAAGTTTTGTAAACATATGTTCTCCATAACCCAATATGTTGTCAGTATTCATATCTAGGCGAATTTTATGTCCTACTTCACGGAACGATTGCAGGTATGGAATCGTCTCTTTATTGGTTGATCTAGTAACTCCTAGGTACCCATCAGTACCATGGAAATATCTAGTCGGTGAATTTAAAATTTCATCGTCTTCTAAATTTTCGCTCTTGATGAAGTATGGTAGGACATTTTTGTAGCTCCAAGATTTATCGCCAGTGATTCTGGCCCAGGAGTTGAAGTCCTCGGGGTCTCCTCGCAAATAGGCCATATAGTTGATGCTGCTGGAGCCACCGAGCATTTTGCCCCGGGTGGCTTTGTAAACATTATTGACATGGCACTGGGTTGATCTGCTACTGGTAGTTGTATAGTTCCAATCCACCGGAGTGTCGGGCAAAAATCCCATTAACCCTGGCAGCTAAAAGAAGGAGAAAATGTTATATCACGTACAGCTCAAACATAGAGTCCTCTAGAAGATTTCATTGCTTCGGAAAAAAGTATATAATTTTAAGATAAAATAGTTCCTTTTTTATTGTCTAATTCTTTTTTTTTTTTGTTTTCCCGGGAGAAATGCATTACGCAGACCCTGCCGCCGGGGGGCGACAGGGTACTGAGGCACTCACCCTCTGGGCCGCTTCTTCTAACAATAAGCGACCGTGAGGGCATACCCACTAAAACTCCCGGGGCTCAACCACCCGTGGGTATGAAATGGAGTCACGGGAACTGCACGAGGCTATTCCCCGTAACCCCACTCCCCCACAGGCCCCTACACGGGGTGTGCGGCCACGCCCCTCCTCGGGTTGGGAGGAGGGGGGTTGGGGACCTTCGGAAGAGCTGAGCCGTCCCCAACGAGCGGTGGAGGTGCCAATGACAGTGCCGGCACAAGGACCCCCGTCCCTGTTGCCGGCTGGCCACCTCCACGGAGAGGACGAAGAGTTCTCCGCCGAAATCGTCCTCTCCTTGCTCGAAGCGGGCCTGCGAGGGGGTTGGTCTCGCGCTCCCGCTCCGCCGCCTCCTTCTGCGCCACCACTTCTTCGCAGAAGTGGGCGAAAGCCGACCAGGCTCTCTCATCATCCAGCATAGCTGCAACTATGCTGGACAAAGAGAGGTCATGTCTGACCTCCGCGACCAGTGCGGACCGCTGTTGGTCGAAGGACGGGCACACCATCAACGTGTGGTGCGCCGAGTCCTCCGCAGCGCCGCACTGGTGGCACGAAGGAGTGTCCTCCCGCTGAATACGGTGCAGGTAGTTACCGAAGCAACCATGCCCGGTAAGTACCTGCACCATCCGGAAGGACATTGTCTAATTCTTACATCATCATCGTCAGCCCATTTAAGTCCCCACTGCTGGGGCACGGACCTCCCTCAATCACATGAGGGGTAATTGCTACACTCACCACGCTTGGCAGATGGGTTGGCGAGGGTTTTGATATAAATGCAGAGTTTGCCTTCTCTGAGTGCTGATGATCATGCCAGCAGCTTTACCTTAGTCGCTTTTTACGACACCTCGGTAAGAGTGAGGGTGGCCTATTCTATTCTGCCGGGGACCACACGGCGCCTATTTCTTTAGTATGAAATAAACCTTACGTTGTATACATTAATTCAGTGGTTTGAGGACCAGAAAAAAAAGGCGGTAGAGTTAAAAAAATCTGATAGTTTTTTTCATTCCTGCAAGTAGTTATGAAAATAAATAAATTGAATATTTACAACTGATTCAAGAGGAGGATCTCCCCCAGCTTCTATTAGCAGAACATTCACGTTAGGGTTCTCCGTTAGCCTGTTTGCCACCACGCTCCCGGCAGACCCCGCACCCACTACGATAGCGTCAAAAATATCGCCATCTGGAAACATAAAATTGGGATGTTGCCATATTTTCTGATTGGTAGTGAAAGGACTCAGTGATAAAACTATCGGTGAAGGAATAAACCCTCCGAGATTTTACAATACTCACAAATTTTACATAACTATGAGCTCTTGAGCGATGGTAGCTCAATGGTTCAGAAAGCGTCTTCCATAAGGGGGGCGTGATTCAAATCCGAGGAGGCACCTCTAGAATTTTCATACCTATGTGCATATTTCTACCAATAGCTCGGCGGTGAGGAAACCTGCACGTTTCGGATAGTTTCTGAAACGTGTAACCATGATTCTGTTGGTCTGGTTCAACAGACGGCAGTCGCTTCATTGTAACTACCAGACTCCCCAAATCCTGAATCATGATTCAAGCGTAGCCTGAGCTCCAGAGCCACAGCTTTGGATGCAACCGGGAATCACACGCTAAGATGAGGAACTCTGAGCTCTGACGTCGACTAGTTCTAGAAGTTTGCTCTAACTTCGTATGGCGGTAATAAAAGTATTGCCTTTGAAAATGGGTTTATAACAAGGAAGGTGTATTTTACCTTTAACATCAGCTTGTTGGGGAAATAAGTACGCAGTCATCTGCAACATTGTGATGACTTGTAACGCCCCTTGTATCGTCTTGATGCCGGCGATAGAATTTTGGACGTCCATGATGGTAACTGAAACGTAAGAGAAACAATCATCAGCATCAATTAAGCCAATAAATGTCCATTGCTGGAAATAAGCCTCTCCTAATGATATTCCACACAGATCGGCCCATTTTTTTTTCTTTATCGTAGTGGAAATGCCGTCAGCCCACAGTGCTAAGGGCTGACGTCGCAGCCTTTCAGCGGCGCCTTATGCACACTCGTCCGTTGGGAGATGGACGGGTAGTGTAGGGCTCTCCCAAAACTGGGGCTTCACCTAACGTGAGGCCGGTCAATGGGCCTACCGCCTAAAACCACTGGGACTGTTCCCGGCATATCCAGGGCCACGGGATGTGATACGGGCTCGACGGACGAACCCTGGCAGCGCATCCCATCCATGGACAGCAAAGTACGCCAGCACGGCCTCTTTCTTCAACCGGGAGGCTCAGCTCTCACTGCCTTCCAAGTTGGTTTATAATGGTTTAAGTACCGGGCGTGATCTCGGGGTTTTTGGTTCGATTTTCGGGTAGAGCTAAAAAGTATTGTTCAAGTCAATATAAAACTGTTAGTTTAGTTTAGTTTATCCGTGGTTCAAGAGATGGCGCTGTGCCATATTACATCGCGCTAGCGTTTCGTTTTTACTGACCTATATAAGGTATGCGGTGTCAATAGAATAAAAAATTTAGATATTCAACCGAAAGTGGCTTTTATTTAATTACTCCACTAGGAAGCGATCCTCATTTGTTCATTTGAGCTAAAAAGTATGTTTCGAATTTTTCGAACATACCTCGGGTTTGTGAGACAGTTAATAGGCTGATACTTTACTTTACTTTTTTTTTTGGTCATTAGGCTAACGCTTGACCACAATCGCACCTGATGGAAAGCGACGATGAGGCCTAGGATGATACGCGTTTGCCTAAAAGATGTCCAGATTATAGTGGTCAGGAAAAACAGACCTCGGCAGGGAGTTCCATTCCTTAGCCGTCCGCATTATAAATGTGGAAGCGAATCGCTTCGTGCTGATAAGGGTTAGTTCTACCACATAAGGATGAAAGCCCTCGCCGCGCCTTGTCGTCTGATGAGGATTGGGCTGGGGGGGATCAAATTATGTAGAACCTCCACACAATCCCCGAAAGTAACTGTTCTGTCTATTATAGACAGTTTCCAAGGGGTTCGTGAAAAATGTTACTTCGACATGGTACTAAAGTGTTAAGCTACTTTTGATGCTGACCGCACCATTCCGGGGCTATCTACTTTCTAACTAAAAAAGAAACATCTAAGTCGGTTCATAAATGGAAAAGTAATCGGCGAACAAACCGAAGTCGGCGCATAATCCCTGTTGAATAATTGAAAATTGTATTAAATTACTCGGTAACACCTTTTCTCGAGTGTAATGTTATAAATGTTATTTGAAGTGTATAAAGTGTTAAAAATATTATTTTACACTTTTTAATTCGTGGTTTTTGAAGGCGGTCTTTTTTTTCAGTTTTTTTTTTTGAGATTAAAATAACCTATTCATCTGTATTTGCTATCGAAGTGTGGGTACCTAAACCCTAACCAAACGCCTGAAGGTTCTACCTGTCTTTGTAACTGTCCCTTTTCAAAAGAAAACTGAGCAATCGAAGTAGGCAAGTAAGTCACTACAGATATACCCACTAGTGTATCTAGATACAACTGGATGTCCAGTAAGAGATTCAAAAATGGTATGTTGTTAAAATAACCTGTTTTTTGTTTTTTTTTCTAGCTTATATTTATTACATAGTCTCGCATAATGACGTTTTTTCGGACGTGTTTCTCGGCGTGGTGAACAGTCCATAGAGCTTCTTGTCATCCAAGGAAAAAAACCGGCCAAGTGCGAGTCGGACTCGACCAGGAAGGGTTCCGTAGCAGCAAGTAAGATATATGGAAGGTAAATTGCGGTTTACAGTTCATAAGGTATTAAAAAGAAAACTACTCACTATATCTAGTTCAAACCAATTTTCGTTGTTAGTTTTCATCATTATGTACATCATATATTTTTTTTAGTTTTATAATTCATTTATTATAGAAGTTAAAGGGGGACGACGACACAATATACCACTTTGGGAGCGTCTCTTGCGCCAAGTATTATGTTTAGAAAAAAATGATGTTAAAAACCTCAACATCATTTTTAAAGACCTATCCATAGATACCTTTTTTTAGTCCCTTACTCTAAGTCCCCTAGAGGGCGCTGTAATCAATTTAACGTAACGTCATGTAGCCTATAACCAAAAGACAATCAAGACGCTTCTAACAACATCTCATTTGTTTAAATATGATAACTAGTTTAGAAGTTATGAGGGAACAGATAAACAACCATACATAGAGACACACAGGTCAAAATCATAACCCTCCTTTTTTGCTTCGCCGTAGTCGGGTAAAATGTAAAAGGCACTACCCACACGTTGGACTGACTAAATGAAGTTCGCCTTTGGAGACTCAGTCAACGAGTGCAGCAGGATGACCTCGAGCAGGCAGCGGTGGCGGCGCCTGGTGAAGCGCATCACAACTGCTCCTACCCACACTATGAGTAAATGACGATCACGACCACTCTGCCAAGAGTGTACCGGATAAGAACAAGAAGATGTATTATATTTTGTGGTTTAAGGTGAAGGGTATACACCAGTAGCGACGCGAATTGATTTTAATTCATCATCATTTCAGCCAATAGACGTCCACTGCTGGACATAGGCCTCCCCCAATGTTCTCCACACAGATCACAGATTTTAATTATTAGCTACTAAACCAGATCTGCCTGTCAATGTCTGATGCGGCCAAATAAATAGTTATAAAATGTTTTATGTATGACGATTTGAAAGTGCTGTATGCACCTATACAAGCCTTTGCAAATAAATATATTTTTGAATTGAAATAAGGTGAAGTTCCTGATAAATTCAATTATTAAATTCTGGTGAAAGTAAATTATTACTAATCCATATGTTTTTTTATGTGACAGGTGGCAGACGAGCAGACGGATCGCCTGATGGTAAGCGATTGCCGCCGCCCAATGACACCAGCGACACCAGTGGAGTCACAAGTGCGCTGCCAACCTTTAAACCATTTTTCCCCCGGTAAGGGCCGCCGGTACCCTACCTCACGCAGCGAAACGCATCACACTGCTGTTTCACGCCTGTTTCTGTGAGGCCGTGGTATCACTCCGGTCGAGTAGGCCCATTCATGCCGAAGCATGGCTCTCCCACGGTCAATTATAATCTGGGCTTATCATTATCCCCCTTATTACAAAACGCGGTCTAAGAAAATTTCCGGAACTAAGCCCGTGCCCTTTTGCCATTGCGTATTGGAACGAGACGGCTTAAGTTTTAGTAAGGTAATAACATAAGCCTTCGATGTATAATAAGGTGGTACAGAGTTAAATACGTTACTCTAGATAATGTATGTACATACAGCCGCGGTAGGTCCACAGAACACACAATTTTACGCATTATTCATTAGATTTTCACCGGCAAAACCATTTATAGTTAAATGACTCAAATGAACTTGAAACAATCAATTGGTTAATGATGAGATAGCTACATATATTTAACAGAACGACACTGTAAACGCTAGGACACGCGGCATATTTCATCTGATGGTAAGTGATAATATGGTCGAAGATGTAGCACAATTATTATACATAAATATAAAAAATGGAACTCACTGTGCACTGGACATTCCTTACATCAAAATTGTGTTCCTATATCCTCTAATCGATTGCAGCTACGGCCAATCTCAACGATCAGCCACGTACGCAGGATATGTTACAGTGCTCAAGTGTGTGCGCAAACGCAAGTGCACTCTCTATTCCCTTACACTCATAATCCGATGGGACACCAGCGTGACACGACCGGAGAGCGATTGGGTGCAGGACCAACGGCTTAACGTGCTTTTTGAGGCACGGGGGTACAAGACCGCCAACTTGCAGACTCCGGGCTGCACTAAGCACTAATTTCGAACCGTAAACTTAGGTACAAATTTTTGGCCCGACCCGGGAATCGAACCCGGGACCTCTTGCGCAGCCATCGCTTTAAAGTGCGATCCACTAAGCACTGCGCAATCAAGGCAGTCATTTATCTCTCCCTTATCTATTCCAATGTAAACAAACATTTTTCCCGAAGAAAAAACATAGGGACTAATTTCTAAAACAAAATCGTCATCTGATACAAATTGTACCAATCAGCTGCTTACTTTTGTATGGAAAGGCGTTGGTTTACATTAACACAGTGCTCTCCCTTATCTAGGGAGTAAAACGAAAAAAGCACGGTGTATATGTGAAAATTTAAGAATTTCAAATATTATGTAATCTACCGCTGATTCGGACTACTATTACTATAAACTACTAGCTTTTACCCGCGGTATCGCTTGCGTAAGAAAGAGACAAAAAGTAGGCTATATTACTCTCCATCCCTTCAACTATCTCCACTAAATAAATAAATCACGTTAACCCTTTGCTCCGTTTTGCCGCGAAAGACGGACAAACAAACAGACATACACACACACTTTCATATTTATAATATTAGTGATAGTCACACCTAGTGTCCCTAAGACACGCCAATTAAATAAAACCACTTTTCACACTTATTTACACAACATATATTCCAACAACAACTCATAGGCAACTGTTTTTGTAATAGACCATATGGAGATAGTATCAAAAGTAAAGAAATATAAAACATAGACACTATCAAAAAGGACGGTTGTGGCCGGCGCCAACAATTTGTATTCGCTACATCGTAGGTTTCCTCTCAAAGTTCAGTGTGATCCAAGAGAAAACCCATCTTCAATTAATAAAAATAAACTAAATAGTACACATGGATAACGTCAATATTTAATTTGACGATCCGTTTAGGGCAGAGGTTTGAGCTTCAGTTGAGGCGCAAGAGCCATGGGTTCGAATCCCGTACTAAGACGCAATTTATGTTTGTTAATGATTAGTGTGGTCCCCGGCAGAGTAGAATAGGCCACCCTCACTCTTACCGAGGTGTCGTAAAAGGCGACTAAGGTAAAGCTGCTGGCATGATCATCAGCACCCAGAGAAGGAAAACTCTGCATATATATCTAAACCCTCGCCAACCCGTCAGCCAAGCGTGGTGAGTATGGCAATTACCCCTCATGTGATTAAGGGAGGCCCGTGTCCCAGCAGTGGGGACTTAAATGGGCTGATGATGATGATCAAACAATTGTGTTGGGTCTGAGTGTTTCTGGTACCTTTGTTCCTCATTTCCATAGTACAAGGGTAAACCTTAATTTGGTACCAAAAATATAATAGTTATAGTTATAGTGTTATAGTTTTTCTGTAGATGTTTTTGTTCTCTGGAGATTGTCCTCTATTGGTATTATTTTCTCCACTTTTGAAGGTCGTGAATTTAAAACATGCACTATGTTTACACTTTTAATTAGTTGACGACTTATTTGTTCATAAACGCATCTACCTTGTTTTTCTTATTAAATGCTATGAAGGAAATATTGTACCTGGGATCAGTACTTCATTCGTGCGGAGACATCGATTATGACGTCAAAGCGCGCATTGCTGCCGCGTGGGCCAAATGGCATGAGGTAACAGGCGTCATCTGTGACCCCAAAATGCCGGTTAAGTTGAAAGGACAGGTCTATAAGTCCATAATTAGACCGGTTCTTCTGTATGGCAGTGAGACTTGGCCTGTATTTGAGCGACACAAGCAGGAGCTGCATGTCGAAAGATGAACATGCTGCGGTGGATGTGTGGAGTCACGCGGAAAGACCGCGTGAGAAATTCACGCACGCGTGGAAGCCTCCACGTGACATAGCAGAGAAACTGCAGGAGAGTCGCCTACGTTGGTACGGCCATGTTTTTTTTTATTGGTCAATAGACTAACGCTTGACCACAATCGCACCTGATGGAAAGCGACGATGAGGCCTAGGATGCCGCGTTTGCCTAAAAGATGCCTGTTCACTCTTGCCTTAAAGATGTCCAGATTATAGTGGTCAGGAAAAACAGACCTCGACAGAGAGTTCCATTCCTTAGCCGTCCGCATTATAAATGTGGAAGCGAATCGCTTCGTACGGATAGTGATAGGGGTAGTTCTACCACATAAGGATGAAAGCCCTCGCCGCGCCTTGTCGTCCGGTGATGGAATGGGCTGGGGGGGATTAAATTATGTAGAACCTCCGCACACTTCCCGAAATTAATCCGGTAGAAGACCGAGAGGCATGCTACTCGTCAACGGTGGTTCAGGCTCTGCAGGCCAGCTTCGGAGAGTGCGTCATCGTCGATGAGCCTCTTCGCACGTCGCTCTATTGAGTCCAGAGCGTCTAACTGATACCGGGCAGATCCGTCCCAGAGGTGACAGCAGTACTCCAAGCAGGAGCGAACCTGCGAAACCACACCGCTACATGGGATACAAATGTTTGGCCATGCAACCACCATCGGGTCCCGGCAGAAGGGGTAGACCTAGAAAGTTGTGGCTTGACGTCGTAAGGGAAGACATGCGTGCCAAAAAATTGACTACATTGGATGCACAAGATCGTGCGAAGTGGAGGAGTAGAAGCAGGAAAGCGGACTCCGGGCTCCGAAGCGACGGCTTGGGACACAACCGGGACTAAACGCTAAGATGATGAAGGAAATTTTGATAAATTGAGGTAGAAGTTTCAAGGTAATTGGTTTACATGCAGCTGCAAAAAAGTTCTTTGGGCGTGCACTGTTTGGAAGGAGTACGTTTTCATCCACTGAGTTACCATAGATATACCTACGCCGTTATTTTTTTATCGTTTATATCGATTGTATCGTGAATAAAGTCTATTTAGCATGTTAGATCAACAAAATAAGCGCAAAAAATTTCAGCTGTTCCATACAAAATAGAAAATCCACCTGGCAACAATGTACCCAGCATCTTTTTTTTTTGGAACTTAAATGGACTTTATTCACGATACGGTTTGCAGGATGTGAACAATAAAATAATAACTGTGGTTAGATATTATGTATTTCACAGAAACAGCCCCTACCGCCATACAGCTACAAATAGTATACTATCGCTTAAAATAAAAAAAACTAAAACCCAACTACGACAAAAAACGTCGCTGAAAAAGTATAAAACAAGCCTTCGTTGTCAATTTATGCAATATTCACTATGTAGAGATAAAATTTCATGTTTGGAAATCCGCAGTCACACGTTGTCAAAGGGTAGTATATTTAACGTGTGACTACGCCTTTCCAAACATGAAATTTTATCTCTACATAGTGAATATTGCATAAATTGACAACGAAGGCTTGTTTTATACTTTTTCAGCGACGTTTTTTGTCGTAGTTGGGTTTTAGTTTTTTTACTTTTATTTTATTTGTACTATTTTGGTGTCCAAGTGCTAGTAATATATATTCAAAATGTACAAGTCAAGCGCTTTCAAATGATAGCAAACACGGCATTTTATCATAACTTTATTTTTTTACTCTGTATGTTTTGTCCGCTAGAGGGCGCCACATTAGATTTTGTGAAACTTCATATAGCCTATAACCAGCGGACGATCAAGACGCTTATAATGATATGTCATTTGTCGAATTCTGATAAGTAGTTAAGAAGTTACGTGGAAACAGATGAACATACATACATACATACATACATACATACATACATACATACATACATACATAGCCTGTCAAAATCATAACCCTCCTTTTGCTTTGCCGTAGTCGGGTAATAACTGTCAACTCATCATTAGCCTGTAGCAGTCCACAGCTGGACATAGGCCTCTCATAATGATCGCCACGATTTTTTTTATGTAATAGGTTGCAGACGAGGAGACGGATCACCTGATGATAAGTGATTACCGCCGCCCATAGACATCTGCTACACACGGGGCATCAGAGATGCGTTGCCAGCTCTTAAAGGAATAATTAGCTCTTTTCTTGAAGATCACCAGGTCGTATCTGTTCGGAAACACCATCGTTGGTAGATGATTCCATAGTTTTACTACGCGCGGTAGGAAGTGGCGTGAGGAGCGCACTGTGTTGGAATAAAATCCATCCAAGTGAAATTTGGAGTTCTGGCGTGATGTACGATGGTAAAAATTTGCAGCTGGAATAAGGCCGAACAGCTCCTTGGAACACTCCCCATTGTAGATGCGATAGAAGACACATAGCGATGCTACATATCTACGCAATGACAAAGGATCAAGCGTGTCGGAAAGGGCCTGGTCGTTGCTCATACTTAGGAGCTCCAAATCAGAGGTAAGAGCAATATTCCACATGAGGACGTACCTGCGCCTTTTAAAGTTGCAAGAGGTGCCTCGGCATGAAATACCCCCTCGACCTATTGAGCACACCAAGTATTTTGCAAGCCAATTTCACCTATACCATCACATATTTCATGATAGTATGGTGGGGTGTCGTGTGCCGTAGTATGGCGGGTGGTCGTATGAAAGAAAGAGTCTATGTACAAATGTTTATTTACAATCCGACCAAATATTTACACCACTCATATATAAGAAAGAAGGAGAACTTTAAAGCAGGAAAATTAAGTAGAGATAATAAGAAGAATAACGGCTAAATTAATTTGTACAATAATTCACAGTAAAATCAGTCTGTTGAAATTCAATGACGTTTTTTGATTGTCAACTGACGGACGAACAGTATGACCAGAGCCTGCGCGCGCCGCTGACACGTCATGCGCGCTGCGTGAAATACACCTTAAACTATATACATATAAAAGGGTCATACTGTCCGTGCGTTGGTTGATGCACAAAATATATACAAAATAATTTACACATTAATTCTATTTACAAAAGCGTGGCGCATCGCCACAATAGTAACAGTAATAAATTAAAATAAAAAAACTGTCAACTCATCGTTAGCCTCTAGCAGTCCACAGCTGGACATAGGCCTCTCCTATTGTCCGCCGTCGATCTCTGGCTACTCGCATTCAGCTCCTGCCAGCCAATCTGCTAAGATCGTCACTACGTCTGGCCTGAGAGTGTTCTGGTTACATTTACTGTCTTCACTCTGGAGCTCGTTTACCCTGCGGTTTTCAGTACTACGTCCTGACATAGCCTACTAAACTCAAAGGTCTTGTTTATACCGCGTTGAAGTGATTTAACGCTAACGAAAATTTGAAAATGTTAAATCGTCCATTATTTGATAAAAAATGTATCCAGTCGCCATGTACTGGATAAAAGTTTCTATTATTATTAAGCTTTTATTGCAGATAAATAAATCCATACAAATTCGTTAGTAATATTTTGGTGCTTAAAAACTATGTTAGTATATCCAATTATTGAGGACCTCCAGTGTCCCAAAAATGGACCATCTATCTGGTCCGCTATAACAACGAGGAGGCTGTTGCCGCTGGCCCGTGTCCGCCGCGCCATCGAGGCAGCCATTTTGCGCATAATCGTACGGAAGCAGTCCGTACGCGCCTCCGCGAACATCTGCGACGCACTGCAGAAGCGAGGCAGCCGCAACAGCGCCCTGTATGCGTTATTATATTGGACGCGAAGGGAATCCAGCGCTCTTGTCGTATGCCTAACCTACAGGCTGCACGTGTAAAAGGAGGTACAAAAAGCCCTGAAGAGAGTAATTTTTACATTATATGAACAACGTGAAAACCTGCGGGCTATCATATTCGCTCTTACCGACAGCGCCCTCCTCTCGCGTTCAATATCAACATCGTCTTTTACAACACTATAATATTCATGAATTTACTGTGTAATTGTCCAACCATTTTATAAAATATTTACATGCCAACACATTTGCAAAACACGTGAAACTATTTCTTAAGAATTTTATTGTAAACACCATTTTATGTACCGCGTTTCGAGTGAATAAATTGAATTGAAATGAACGTGTTATAAACAAAAGCTTTGAATTTTCCTTAGCTCTTGTTATTTATTTATTAAAGACACACCAATAATATATGCATGATCTGTTCGCTAAATATATTACAATTCTCACTAAAATTCTGATATAGTAATGATAATAATAATATCCCAACCGATTACGGCTACGGCGGCCAATCTCAACGATCAGCCACGTGCGCAGGATATATTATAGTGCTCAAGAGTGTGCGCAAACACAAGTGCAATCTCTATTCCTTTACCCTCATATTCCGATGGGACACTACTGTGACACGACCGGAGAGGGATCGGGCGCAGTACCAACAGCTTAACGTGCTTTCCGAGGCACGGGGGTACAAGACCGCCAACTTCCTCCGGGCTGCCACTAAGAATTTCTTAGGTACAATTTTTTTGCCCGACCCGGGGATTGAACCCGAGACCTTTTGCGCATCCGAGGCGACCCACTAACCACTGCGCCACCAAGCAGTATAATATAGTATACATTATAGGTGAGTTTGATTATTTGATAGAAATGGGGTGAGCCCTGCGTCTCATAGCCACTGCGACCAGTAGATGATCTATTGTGGCAGCCCCGTAACCTATTACAGCACCTCATGTAGCTCCAGTTCCAGGATAAACCCGAGAATGGAGCTGATGGGGGAGCTCTTGATCTCGTCAGCTGAGATCATGTGTGCTCCCAGGTGCCGGCTTCTGCAGCGGTGCAGCGCTATGCACTCGCCGAGGACGTGGATAATCGTTTCCTCGTCCTCGCGACAGAACCTGCAGATTTTGGTATCTGTAAGGCCCATGTTGTGCAGGTGCTTATTTAATTTGCAGTGCCCTGTGAGGGTCCGAGTGAGTGCCCTAACATGTCCTCTACTCAGTTTTGTTATTTCTACAGCTCGTTTCTGATCGAACGCCTGTATCAACGCCTTAGACTGTTCTAGTCGAGGTAGTCTTTTCCAGAATTCAGTGCTTTGTTTTTTCTCCCACTCTTTTAACTCGAACCTGACCATGCATGCTGGAACGCCACTTATTGGTTCCGGTCCGAGTAGTGGGCTCTCTGCCCCGGCCTTTGCTAGCACGTCAGCGACTTCGTTGCCTCTGATATTGCAGTGTCCCGGTACCCAAATCAGATTTACAATGTTGGCATTGCCAAGCTGGTTTAGGAGCAGGACACACTCGCTAGTGAGTTTGGAGTCCAGTTCACAGGATGTTAACGCCTTGAGGGCAGCTTGACTATCTGAGAAGATGAATATCTTCTTATTCTGGAGATTCATTTGTAGACTCTCTTGGACACAGCCAATTATTGCGAAGACTTCCGCTTGGTACACTGTGGTATAGCGACCCAGGTTGGCGAATTTGCGTATTCCGCAGCGATCATTACAAAATCCCGCCCCAGATATGCCCTGCTTCCTGGAGCCATCTGTATACCAAACGATGTCATTCTGCTTAACATTTCCGGGAGTTCCAGCCTCCCAGTCTTGTCTACTTGGTAACAAGACTGTAAACCGCTTATCGAAGCGGTGTTCACGGACCATGGAGTCAGAGGGCATATCCATGACCGGAATTTTCATTAGTTCATTGTAGAGGCCTCTCATGACCCTAGAATGCCATCTCGTCCTCCCTCTGATTTTCGCTCTCGTGATAGCCATCCTCGCTTCCATCTGCACGTGAATGTGCAGAGGTGGAATGTTCAGGAGGGCATCCAGTGCTGCAGAGGGAGAGGACGAAAGCGCGCCAGTGGCTATAAGGCAGGCAGTTCTTTGAACTTTGCTGAGGTTCTCTACGCAGTTAAGTTGGTGCGTCTTCTTATACCACACACAGCAGCCATAAGTGACGATCGGCCTCACTATGGTTTTATAAATCCAGAGTGCGGCCATGGGCCGTAGCCCCCATTTTAGCCCCACCAACCTACTGCTTGCCCCCATCGCAATTTTTGCCTTTCTAGTGATGTAGTCGAGATGCTTGTTCCATGTTAGTTTTTGGTCTAAAAAGACTCCGAGATATTTGACCTCGTTGGACAAGCATAGCTTCGTACCAAGAAGTGTTGGGGTGTGTAGCGCCTCTAGTTTCCTTCTTTTGGTAAACGGGATTAAGACCGTCTTACGTGCATTGACTGTTAGCACGTGTCTCGTGCACCAGTTTTCTACTATTCGTAGGGCCCTTTGCATAAGATTAGAAATGGTGCTAGGGCATTTTCCTATGACCATTATTACTATGTCATCTGCGTAACCCTGAGTCAGAAATCTGGCTTCATTGAGCTCGCAGATGAGACTGTCAACAACCAATGACCATTGAAGGGGTGATAGGACTCCGCCCTGTGGACATCCTCTGGTCACTCTATAATGTAGGGTTTTATTCATCAACGTTGTTGTTGCAGTCCGATTTTGTAGCATGGATCCCATCCATCTGGTGGTGGTGTCGTCGATTCCACGATTCACCATACTACGTGTTATAACATCGAAGTTGGTGTTGTCAAACGCCCCTTCGATGTCAAGAAAGGCACAGAGTGCAATTTCTTTGTCTTCTATGGCTTTCTCAATTCTGTCCACCAGGTCAATAAGCGCCGTTTCCGTGGACTTGCCTGTTTGGTAGGCATGTTGTCTTGCACTCAGGGGTTTTTCAACGAGGTATGTTGCCCTGATGTGACTGTTCAACACCTTTTCCATCGTTTTTAGTAGGAATGATGAGACTTATCGGTCTGTAGGACTTGGGCTGCGATTTGTCTTTGTCCCCTCCCTTGGGAATGTAAGTGACCCTCGCCCGAGTCCACGCTGATGGCAGATAACTCCAAGCAAAGCTTGCACGGTATAATTTTATCAGCGTAGAGATGATGATATCTTCGCCCCGCTGCAACAAAGCCGGGAAGATACCATCGACCCCACCAGATTTGTAAGGCTTGAAACTCCTAATGGCCCAAATTATCTGCTGGGGACGAAAAATAACGGAAGCTCTCCTCCAGTCTTCATTCCTCGGTCTCCTGTCCGGAGACTTACTGACCTGGAGTTCTCTTTCGTTATTAATGTACACGGATTCCGGAAAGTGCGTTTGAGCAAGCAGTCTCAGTGTTTCCTCCGGAGATTCTGTGAAAGATCCATCCGCTATAGGTGAGTACAGGTTTTCTTAATATAAATGTGTTAGTTTATTTATTATTAAAATCTTAAGACGACTTAAGAATTTAATTGAAATTAGAATTTCTTTTGTTTATATTCATTTGTTAGTAATAATTAATTTGTTGGTCTAAGTATTAAAATGTACAATAAGTTGCCTCAAAATGTTATGGAGTTACCAACGCATATTTAAATCTCACGTGAAAGCCTGTTTAATAAGCAAAGGATACTATAAAATTGTAGACTACTTAAATGATAAGGATTCATGGACATAATGACCTCCATGCCTGCACACTTGTAGCATTTTCATATATATTAACTGAAATTATTAATATTATATAATTACTCAATTTTAATAAATGAGGCTTATCAGCATTTATTATTGTATAAAATTGTTTATATTGATTATTCAATAATTCATCGTCGTCATCGTCCGCCCATTTAAGTCCCCACTGCTGGGGCACGGACCTCCCTCAATCACATGAGGGGTAATTGCCATACTCTTCACGCTTGGCAGACGGGTTAGCGAGGGTTTAGATATAAATGCAGAGTTTTCCTTCTCTGGGTGCTGATGATCATGCCAGCAGCTTTACCTTAGTCGCCTTTTACGACACCTCGGCAAGAATGAGGGTGGCCTATTCTACTCTACCGGGGACCACACGGCAACGACACCTCGGTAGGAGTGAGGGTGGATTCAATAATTGACAAGATGCTAACCACCTACTATTGTACACCTTCTGTTTATTAGTATTGGATTAAGTAAGTACTACTCTTTCAAGTGCCCTGCCAACCTTTAAACCCCCCTTTCCCCTGGATTGGGCTTCCGTAATTTTTTTTTTTTTTTTTTTTGGTGAAAACATTCAATATTACCTATGAACTACGCGGATGACTACAAATAAATCTTTATTTTTCCTACTGTCAAATAGCCTATTACAAAAATCATGGTTACTTGTGAAGAATTCATTTATTTGCTTTTGAGTAGGGTATATAGAAGATGACAAAAATATATTATATAGACCATAAATATGTCTCAAAGAATCTTCATCATCATCATCACCATCATAAGCAACCCACACTCGTCCACTGCTGGACATAGGTCTCCCCTAATGCACGCCACTGCTCCCGATTTCCGGCCACTCTCATCCAGCCCACACCAGCCAGCCTTCGAATGTCATCATCCCATCTTGTCGCAGGACGTCCTACACTACGCTTACCGAGTAGCGGTCTCCACTCAAGGACTTTACGGCTCCAACGGCTGTCAGTTCTGCGGCTAATATGACCAGCCCACTGCCACTTCAGTTTGCTAATTCGGTGGGCTATGTCGGTGACTCTGGTTCTCTGTCGGATTACATCATTTCTGATGCGGTCCTCCAGAGATACTCCGAGCATAGCCCTTTCCATAGCTCTTTGAGCGACTTTGAACCGGTGGACTAGTCCAGCCGTGAGTGTCCACGTCTCGGTACCGTAAGTCATGACCGGAAGGACGCACTGGTCGAAGACTTTCGACTTAAGACTTTGAGGGATGGGTGACGAGAAGACTTGACGAAGTTTACCAAATGCTGCCCAGCCTAGCTGAATTCTTCTATTGGCTTCTCTCTCAGTTGTTTCTGCTTAATTGGAGCGTTTGTCCTAGATAGACATATTCCTGAACAACCTCGAGAGGTACTCCATTAACAGCGACCGGCCCCGGATCAACGAGCTCGTTGAACATGACCTTGGTTTTATCCAAGTTCATCCGAAGATCGATGTGTTTGTAAGATTCAGCCAGGATGCTCACCATCTCCTGTAAAGTATCTTAATTATTATTTATTTATTTACTTAAACAAACAACATTTACATTAAAGTACAGTAGTCCCGCAAAGCTATTTGCATAGCTTGTCTGCGGGATCACGAGTCTCTAACTTAAAAACATAAAAATACTTAAGTATATGCTACTCTAAATTAGCTAAAAATTTGTTTTAAGTTTTCTTTAAATTTATTTTTATCTTGTTCCCCGGCGTATGTCCTCGGGCAAACTATTCAATAGGTATGGTAACCGTTTCTTTAATGTTCTGTCACCAAAGTAATACTTAAAGTAATATTTTTCAATTATCGATCTACCGATGTACTTTTTTTTTAATGTCTCATAATCGGCACAATTAATATAAATCTACTGGCGACGCTAGTTTCGTGACGCGTCACCTTTTATACGTCTAATTGTTTGTACAGAAATAACATTTTGCGATGCAAAAATTGATGTGATCGATCGAAATCGAGAAAAACAAATTAAAAGATAGAAATGTATTTTCTCTTTATTTGTTATTCTCGATTTTATATAAAAATGAGAGTTATTCAAATAATATTCAGTTCTTTTGACGGTAGGGTCGAACGAAACACTGGGTTTGGAAAATATTTGTAAATGTTTGTATAAAATTTTGGGGTAGAAATTTGTAGTCAGTATGCCTGCCTCAATCATATCAGAGAGCTTTCAGACTATGCAAGGTGCTTTTAATGTGATTTTCACCCTGAAATTGTTTAGTAATGTTTGGCCTGAGCAGTGTTTCTGTAACGGTAAGCAAATTTCTTCTATTTATAATAATGTCTTATTTTTTGCCTGTTAGTAGCCGTAGGTTGAACCGTGGGAGAGCTACGCTTCGGCATGAATGGGCCGACTCGACCGGAGTAATACCTACGGTCTTACAGAAAACCGGCGTAAAGCAGCACAGCACAGCACAGTCTGTGCTGTGTTTCGCTGCGTGAGTAAGGGTACCGGAGGCGCAATCCAGGGGAAAGGGGGTTTTAAAGGTTGGCAGCGCATTTGTGACTCCACTGGTGTCACGGGTGTCACCACTATCAGGTGATCCGTCTGCTCGTCTGCCACCTATCACATAAAAAAAGAAATAAAAGCCATAATTTTTGCAATTGCTTAAAGCATATAAAATATGTATATTTCTGCCATTCTCAATTTCATTTGTGTGCCTAAAGCAACCAGCTTTAGGCAATATTAAAAATTATGTTAAATTGTACGAAGATAATATTACACAAGTCAATCTAAAAAAATGTAAATACTTTTCTTTATGGATTTACCGCTGTCCTTTTCTTAATGTCTCATAATCGCCAGAATTAATACAAATCTATTGGTGGTGCTAGTTTCTTTTTTTTTACATTATGGCAGACAAACGAGCAGACGGCTCACCTGAAGGTAAGTGATTACCGCCGCCCATGGACATCTGCGACACACGGGGCATCACAGATGCCTTGACGGCTCTTAAGGGAGGAATAAGCTCTTTTCTTGAAGGTCGTATCTGCACGACAACACCATCGTTGGTAGCTGATTCCATAGTTTTAACTGCGCGCGGTAGGAAGTGGAGTGAGAAGCGCACTGTGGTGGAATAAAATATACGAGTGGCGAATGGCGAGTACATGACGCACCTTCGATTCGCTGATGATATCGTAGTCATGGCTGAGACCTTGGAAGACTTAGGCAAAATGCTCGACGACCTCAATAGAGTCTCCCAACAAGTGGGTCTGAAAATGAACATGGACAAGACGAAAATTATGTCGAATTCCCATGTCGTACCCACTGTTGTAAAGGTTGGAAGCTCTACACTGGAAGTTGAAGACGAGTACATCTACCTCGGACAAAAAGTCCAGCTTGGTAAGTCCAACTTCCAAAAAGAGGTCGATCGACGAATCTAACTCGGCTGGGCAGCGTTCGGGAAGCTACGCAGCATATTTTCGGCAGATCTACCGCAGTGTCTCAAGACGAAATTCTTTAATACGTGTGTGTTGCCAGTGATGACATACGGAACCGAAACGTGGCCGCTTACAATGTGCAGATTAAGGAGGCTCAAAGTCACCCAGAGAGCAATGAAGAGGGCTATGCTCGGAGTATCCCTACGTGATCGTATCAGAAATGATGCGATCCGCAGGAGAACTAAGGTCACAGACGTAGCCCAAAGGATTGCATGCCTCAAGTGGCAATGGGCAGGGCATGGCTAGAGCCAGAGGAATAAGACGAACCACCGAACAGTTTCGTCGATGAGTCATCTTAAACTGCGATTTTTTTTAGAAAAATTCAAAAGCTCCTGTGACTTCATCGTGGTGGGTGCTGGGTCGGCTGGCAGCGTGGTGGCCAGTAGACTGACAGAAGATCCTGATGTCACTGTGTGCTTGCTGGAGGCAGGCGGCACTCCTACACTTGTGAGCCAAGTATGTTTTATAATAAATAAATAGATATAACGTAGTCTTCGCCGACCGAGTCTACTTGTCTTGCCTAGGATATGAACAAATCTTGCAAAAAAAAGCATCACCTTTGAGAGAGCACAATATTATAATAATCTACCAGATAAAATCAAAGATATAAAGTTGTATAATAGCTTTAATACTCGATACTCAATTTTATTGCTTTCCATAATTTGTAGCTACAACTCCAGACTGTCTTAATATATAATTGAAAATAACGTACTTTATAATTAATCACATGTAATGCGTACACGTACTATTGTATTTTCATCATCATCATCATCATCAACCCACACTCGTCCACTGCTGGACATAGGTCTCCCCTAATGCACGCCACTGCTTCCTATTTTCGGCTACTCTCATCCAGCCCACACCAGCAAAAGAATTGAATTGAATTTTTGCCAATAAAAAAAGAATTGAATATTACTTATATTTCTATTCGATTGAGATCCATTCGACTCAAATGGATCTCAATCGTAACGCGGTAGTAAACTCGCTCACTGATATGGATGAGCCGAATGATCTAAATGATTCGAGTGAGCCGAATGAGCTGAATGATCTGAGTGAGCTAAATGAGCGGAATGATCCGAGTGAGCCGAATGAGCGGAAGAGTCGATGTTCCAAATGATGACAACTGTTCCAAACTAACCACAAGTCCTTGTAGTAGGGGAGCCCAAGAGGGCATTTCATACATACAAACGAAATACATTTGCGTTAATTATAAGTGTAGGTACAATAAGATCTTACAGTTGGTAGCAGTAATGATCCTCATACGAGGTGTTTCGTTCAGTATAGATACTTTTATATTCATTGTTATTTTTCTTCAGCTCCCAGGTTTCATGCTGTATGCAAAAAACAGCGGGATGGACTGGAACTACACGACGCCTGCAGAAAAAGGCTGCTGCGTCAAAAAAAATCAGGACTTAACGCGAGGGAAGTGCCTCGGCGGTACCTCCAGTATCAACTATATGTACTACGTCCGAGGGCAAAAGACTGACCAGGACAAATGGGCCCAAATGTGCCACGACGAGTCGTGGAATTACGAAAATACCCTACATTACTTCAAAAAAAGTGAAAGATGCCTCATTCCGGAGTTTAATTCATCCATATATCACAGTTCCGATGGCTATCTAGCTGTCACTAGTCAGGGAGGTGTCGACGTTTTGGAAGACTATTTAAAAGGTTTCGAAGAACAAGGCTACGAAATTATTCCTGATGGAAATTCTGCCAATCCACTTGGATATAGTATCCCACAAGTAAATATTGCTGAAGGTGTACGCTACAGCACTGCGATGTCTCACCTCGTGCCCGCAAAAAATAGAAACAATCTTTGCGTAATGATAAACACATTGGTGACGAAAATAATTATTGATGAAAACAATTGTGCAAAGGGTGTTGAAGCGATAGATTCAAAAGGAAACCAAATAACAATATATGCTAAGAAAGAAGTTATTCTATCAGCTGGCGCCATTAACTCTCCTCAATTGCTCTTGCTTTCTGGAGTCGGACCTAAAAAGCATTTGGAAGAAATGAATATACCAGTCAAACGTGATCTTCCTGTTGGTGAAAATTTCCAAGATCACAAAGCTGTATTTGCGCCGTTTACCGTCAGAAACTCACCAGCCATGCCGAGTATATTAGATCCCCGCATTCACCCCGCATATGCAATTAGTGGTTACGTATCAATGAACAAAACAAAAAGTGATCCTGACTTTATGCATTATAATCTCTATATGGATGATATTTCATATTTGACGTTTATAAATTACATATTTGGAATCGACGAAGAGTCATCGTTAGCAATGTTCGATCAAATCCAGGGATTTCCTGTAATTTTTGGCGTGATTTTCAAAACTCAGGACAAATCTCGCGGCAAAATTACTTTGGCAAGTACAGATCCAACTGTGCAGCCGAATGTTTGGACACCACCGTTTCAAGATCCAGAGGATTTAGATGACTGCACTGCTTATTTGGAAAAAATTGCCGAAGTCGCAGATACACCGACTTACAAGAGGTTGGGTGTAAAGTTGGTGGAGCTGCCTAAGTGTTCCTCGGTCCACGGTTTTAGAACCACAGGGTATTATAGGTGTGTTTGTCAGTGTTTAGTTACGACGCTGTATCATTACTGTGGGTCGTGTGCTATGGGTTCTGTGACGGACAGCCGGCTGAAGGTGCTCGGCGTGTCAGGCCTCCGTGTGGTGGATGCCAGCGTGATGCCGTTGATATCCAGTGGCAACACAAATGCACCGACGATAATGATCGCTGAGAAAGCAGCAGATATGATAAAGGAAACATATAGGTGTGGTTCATGTTCTGGACGCGTATGTTATAGGGGTTAGAGTATGAATGTGACGTTTTTTTAAACACCACCAGATTGATTAGGTATTTCTATAATAACCAAAAAGTTACTGTAGTAAATTTTTATTTTGATTACAAAGGTTTTGTAATGTGCAGATCAGATGATATTGTATTTGTGATGTAGAAAAAAATCTTAGCTGTGACTCTTTTTTTTTAGATTAGGCAGAATAGAAGTTTTCACCATTCATATTTTTTTAAATTAACAATGCTTTTTTTGAAAACCCATATTCTAAATGTATCTGAACTCCTTCCATTAAAGCACAGGTAAATATAAAACAATAGCACCCGTTTGGATCAGTGGTGGTGAACGCTACCTCCGGTGCAAGGGTTGCGGGTTTTGATCTCCGACATTTAATCTGTTTTGTTAAGGGGCACTATTATGTGAAATTGGTGAAAAAAACAATTTAATTTCTGTTTTGATTTTTCCTTTTTTTTTTGCACTTGTGTCTCCTTTGGTGTTGCAGGTGGCCATGGGCGGCGGTGATCACTCACAATCAGGTGATACGTCTACTCGTCTGCCCTCTATTTTATAAAAATAGATTTTAAAAATATAAATATTTTCAGACCATGGATCCATAGATTGTTAGTAACAACACAAGACAATCTATCACACATTACACTTCCTAACTATTTATGATTATGTTTAAGATCTTAAATATTAACTGTACTGTTAGAATACTAACTGTACCGATATAGAAGAGCGGTCTCTCCTAACACAAGCAAGTATTTGCTTAAAAGGAGAGTCCAACTTAGTTATAAGTATTGTACAAAGGGCTGGATGGATTGAAATAAATTATTTTGTATCTTTTTTGGACTGATGATGATGTGGACTATGAGAAAGCCTTCGACTCTGTCGAGACCTGGGCCATGCTACAGTCTGTCCAAAGGTGCCGAATAGACTACCGATACATACAAGTGTTGCAGTCATTGTACGAAAACGCCATAATGTCAGTCCGTCTTCAGGACCAGGAATCAAAACCCATACCTCTCCGGCGAAGTGTGAGACAGGGCGACGTTATATCGCCGAACCTGTTCACCACTCTGTTGGAGGACGTGTTTAAACTTCTGGACTGGGATGGACTTGGCATCAATATAAATGGCGAGTACATGACGCACCTTCGATTCGCTGATGATATCGTAGTCATGGCTGAGACCTTGGAAGACTTAGGCAAAATGCTCGACGACCTCAATAGAGTCTCCCAACAAGTAGGTCTGAAAATGAACATGGATAAGACGAAAATTATGTCGAATTCCCATGTCGTACCCACTCTTGTAAAGGTTGGAAGCTCTACACTGGAAGTTGTAGACGAGTACATCTACCTCGGACAAAAAGTCCAGCTTGGTAAGTCCAACTTCCAGAAAGAGGTCGATCGACGAATCCAACTCGGCTGGGCAGCGTTCGGGAAGCTACGCAGCATATTTTCGGCAGATCTACCGCAGTGTCTCAAGACGAAATTCTTTAATGCGTGTGTGTTGCCAGTGATGACATACGGAACCGAAACGTGTCCGCTTACAATGTGCCGATTAAGGAGGCTAAAAGCCACCCAGAGAGCAATGGAGAGGGCTATGTTCGGAGTCTCCCTGCGTGATCGTATCAGAAATGATGAGATCCGCAGGATAACTAAGGTCACAGACGTAACCCAAAGGATTGCATGCCTCAAGTGGCAATGGGCAGGGCACATAGCGAGGAGAACAGACGGCCGTTGGGCGGAAAGGTCCTCGAGTGGAGGCCACGTACAGGAAGTCGCAGCCGTGGCAGGCCTCCTACAAGGTGAACCGACAATCTGGTGAAGATCGCGGGAATCCATTGGATGGGGGAGACCTATGTCCAGCAATGGACGTCTATTGGCTGAAATGATGATGATGATGATGATGTATCTTTTTTGTCATCATCATCATCATCATCAGCCTATCGAAGTCCACTGCTGGACGTAGGCCTCTCCAATTGTTCGCCACTGTGATCTATCCATGGCTTCTCGCATCCAGCTCTTGCTAGCCATCCTGCGCAGATCGTCCCCTCTGGCTAGAGGGCGCCCTACATTACGTTTGCCAAAGACGCGGCGGATCTTTTTTGTATTTTTTTAAATATAACTTATAAAATTTATTAGTATGACAAGAAACGCAATATAGGATAAACTTATAAAAATTAAATTAAATTAAATAAAATTAATTTATTTTAGTTCAGCCACAGGCTTAGATTTGACTTAATCTAAGGACATAGGTCATAAAAACCCTATCTTATCACACCCTTGCCACATGGAGCTCGGTGAACCTGCTAACCAGCTCGGTAACCTGTTGATCCACTCAACTCAGGAGTCGAGTCGATCCCCCTATGAGTTTTTTTTTAATTATGGCTCTACCCGAAGATATTATCTTGCAATGTCGAGTAACTTATTGAGAATAATTGGGTAGACAACAGTCGAACGCCGGTGTATTACGTTTTATCGGTTCTGCTGATACCACTCTAAACACAATCGCTGGTTTTTCTAAGACTCTATTAGGTCCAAGCAAATTGTCCGTGACAACTCACTCGACACACAATGGCAGTGTTAAAAACGAAACACTTCAACGGTTTAAAGGTTGGCAGTGAACTTGTGACTCCACTGGTGCCGCGGGTGTCCATGGGCGATGGCAATCGCTTACCATCAGGTGATCCATCTGCTCGTCTGCCACCTATCACATTTAAAAAAACATTGTTAAAATGATTTACTACGGGATTACTATAGGAAACCACACCGGTCAATCTTCCAAAAAACGCGTTTCTCTCTAATCACTCGACATTTGCAAAATTATAGATGTGTCGCAAGACATACTATGTCAGCCAATAATAATAAAAAAATACGAATAGGAAAACATCAATAACGTATTCCATGCAGAAATTGTTCAGAGCGAGAAAAAAGAAAAATGGTTTGCATTTCAATTTCATATTTTTTATTTTAATGGAACATAAATGTTTTGTAAATGGTACAGAGTAAATACTTTGTTGTTAACACGGCGAAATGAAAACAATGTTAGCAAACAGAACACTTTTCCAATCATATTCAGTCGTGTGTACCTACCTGCAATGGATGCTTTTCCGTTATCCACGCGAACACGACACGGCAAGTAGACAGTAAACATTATTTTACACTAAAGCCTGATTATCTGATTACATTTTGCTTAAGGGGTATTCCTTACTAGCGACACCAATTGTTAGCTACTAAACCAGATCTATTTTAAACAATTTCGGAGCGGCAGTCTTTAAGCAAACATATATACTATTTATTTAATAACACTACTTTTGATCTGTTTTTGCTCTCAAAATTTGGACTAACGCCTTAAAGCTTTCGGCGGTAATTCAGATTTCGAGTACAAAGTGGACCCAAAAGTTAAGTATAAGTATTAAATAAAGAGTATATTATGTGTTTTCCGAGAGGCTGCATCTTCGATATTGTTAAACAGATATCCGGTTTAGTTGCTAATAATTTAAATCCATTGGCGTCGCTAGTGTTCCCTACCAATTACCTTAAATTTACTTTAGCTAACTGTCTAAACAATAGTCAAAATGACGTAATTCCTTATAATATAACTATTGGTTAAGCTATTTCTCAACACACATTTGGCGATATTTGACCTTTGGTGGCTTTTGTAAACCATTAGTTCAGTTTTAAGTATGGATCAAAAAGCCCTAAATCGCTGACATACAAGCATGCGCCTTATTGAAAGGGACGTTTGGCAATGTGTGTCTGTATGCGTACATACAGCATAACTGATGACTACTGATGATGATTACTGATGGTAAAAGTACGTATACTTTTACCATCAGTACGTTCAGCATCAAAAGTAGCTTAACGCATTAGTACCGTGTCGAAGTAACATTTTGTGCGTACCCCTTAGACTTAGGACTTACATTCCCGACATACTTAAAGATAAAGATTTTAAGAATAAATTACAAAAAGATTATGAAAATCTATTTGGTTACTGTAAAATTCTTCCGGTAGATCTACATCTTAGACCTTATTGTCACTTTCCATCAGGTGAAATGAGGTCAAGTGCAAACCCATTTAATATAAAAAAGTGAAATTCGCAATATTAGTAGAACAGCATGAAATTTATATGTACAAAGAGAAAACAGTCCATACGTATCCAACCAGATTATCAAAGAAAAATAAATTAGTTGTCCCTAAGGTTTAAACTTTTTAATTGTATTTCCTCCTAAATCAATATTGGAAATCATGGTTATGGTCCTTCACTTAAGTTAATGTTCGCCTGTCTTAGTGTACCTTATTGTTACCGCTTAGCTTTAAGTAAATAAACAGTTTTTTATTTAATTTTTATTTATTTATAGGCTATGGTAAAAGAAAGCGTAGGTGGCTTGTCTACTTTGATAAATAAATTACCACAACATTTGTTAGATAATGTTTCATCGAAAAACAGGATTAAACAGAGGCTAACAAAACATTAATTGTCCCTTTGTCCTTGACTGTTAATACAGGTCTTTTTAAAGTGTATTTATGGTGTTAATTAACATAGTTTAAGCTATAGCCATATAATTTTATATATATATAAGAAAAATGTGAACGAGAACACCTGCCGACAAACTGCGTGCGCAGTTTGGCAGACAACATTATTATGGTAACAAATATTTTCTTTATGAAAATTAACTATAATAGGCAGAACGGTTACTTTGACATGGTACTAGTGTTAATCTACTTTTGATGCTGACCGTACCCATTTAAGGCAATAATAATAAAAACCTGTACATTTCGGTTGTATCTTAAACTCAACAATTCATTTCATAATTTTTCTTTGACGATTTAACTAAAATATATTAATTATAAGCATTGTATATCATACTGTCACTAATTATAATTTGTATAAGAATGAAAATTTTAATTACTATATTACTTGAAAAGAGTAACTACTGAGTTTCTTGCTGATTCTTCTCGGTAGAAATTGACATTCTGAATCAGCGGTAGAGTACATAATATTTGACATTCATAAATGTTCTGTATGGACTTTATTTGAATAAAGACATTGTTGATTTGATTTTAAATTTTTTTTTTTGACTTTCATGTTCCATTGACTTTGATTTTAACCTTGACTTTTTTTTATTTTTTATTTTTTGTTGTCAATTTTCCATTTTCCTCTGACTTTTACTTTTTTCATTTTCCAATGTCCATTTTTCATTATCATTTTCTATTTTTCATTTTCCTTTAGACTTTGACTTCGATTTTGACTTTGACTTTCTCTTTTTCATTTAATAATTTTATTTTCTATTTTCTATTGTACAATTTTTATTTTCCATTTTATATTGACCCTTTTTCTTTGACTTTGACTTTTTTTCATTATCCATTGTGCATTTCCCATTCCCAATTTTCCATTTTCCATTCGACTTTGACTTTGACATTAGAAAAAGATTATGAAAAACTATTTGGTTACTGTAAAATTCTTCCGGTAGATAAAAAATTAAAATTAGCAATATTAGTAGAACAGCATGAAATATATATGTACAAAGAGAAAAGAGTCTATACGTATCCAACCAGATTATCAAAGAAAAATAAATTAGTTGTCCCTAAAGGTTACCAACTGCTATGGTTAAAGAGAGCGTAGGTGGCTTGTCTACTTTGGTTAACGAATTACCTCAAAATTGGTGAGATAATGTTTCATTGAAAAACAGTCTAAAAGGCTAACAAAACATTATTTGTCCCTTTGTCAAGAACAAAAGTCAATAGAGGTATTTTTAAACAGTATTTATGGTGTAAATTAAAATAGTTTAAGCTATTGCCATATAATTGTATATACGAGTATATATAAGAAAAATGTGAACGAGAAAACCTGCCAACAAACTGCGTGCGCAGTTTGGCAGACAACATTATATGGTAACAAATATTTTCTTTATGAAAATTAACTATAATAGACAGAACGGTTACTTTGACATGATACTAGTGTTAAGCTATTTTTGATGCCGACCGTACCCGTTTGAGGCAGGAATGATAAAAAACTGTACATTTCGGTTGTACCTTAAACTCAACAATTAATTTCATAATTTTTTTTTGGCGATTTACCTCATCATCATCATCATCAGCAACCCACACTCGTCCACTGCTGGACATAGGTCTCCCCTAATGCACGCCACTGCTCCCGATTTTCGGCCACTCTCATCCAGCCCACACCAGCCAGCCTTCGAATGTCATCATCCCATCTTGTCGCAGGGCGTCCTATACTACGCTTACCGAGTCGTGGTCTCCACTCAAGGATTTTACGGCTCCAACGGCTGTCAGTTCTGCGGCTAATATGACCAGCCCACTGCCACTTCAGTTTGCTAATTCGGTTGGCTATGTCGGTGACGATTTACCTAAAATATATTAATTAAAAGCATTGTATATCATACTGTCACTGTAATCATCATTTGTATAAGAATGAAAATTGTAATTACCATATTATTTGAAAAGAGTAACTATTGAGTTTCTTGCAGATTCTTCTAGGTAGAAATTGACATTCCAAATCAGCGGTAGAGTACATAATATTTGACATTCATAAATGTTCTGTATGGACTTAAATTCATGTTGTGTTCATGTCCTTAACATTGTTGATTTGATTTTGAATTTTGTTTTTTGATTTTCATTTACCAGTTTTCATTTTCCATTTTTCAATGTCCATTGTTCATTGTCCATTTTCCTTTTACTTTGTTTTTTTTTGTATGGACTTAAATTGAATTAAGACATTTTTTATTTGATTTGTAATTTTGATTTTGATTTTCATTTTCCATTTCCTATTTTACCACTTTCCATTTTCTCTTGCTATTTTCATTTTCTAGTACAGTTTTCCATTTTCCAATGTCCATTTTCCATTTTCCTTTGACATTGACTTTATTTCATTTTAATAAGGTTTGAAGTGGTGCGCATGTCACGACCTTCCCTAGGTAGGTATATATTCAGCCCAGAAATAATAAGTCGCTATCGAAAAATGTAGGTATATTGATATTGATTTAGCGCACTATACGATTGAGCGTTTATTTAATAAGTAATACACATTTATACGGAATTTTTGGGATAAATTACTAGTTTTCCTAAGTCATTAATCATTACACAATGTAAAAAAATATATATTTACTAACCTTCATCATCCGATGAGTCCGATGAATAGCGGTCGAGACGTCTTTCTAAACGTCTTATTTTTCGCTTAATACTGCCGTTTTTTCTCTTTCTTCCTTTTTGGCATGTTGTTGCACTAAAACTTCTTAAAAACGTATGGGTTTGACTAGATACACGATAACTGACGAGAAAATATTTTTTGAAGTTACGTTGCCTGCACAAAGTAAGCGAATGACGCCCTGGTCCCACTCGGGCGCAGGGCTGGCGAGGACTGGGGTGAGGGGGAAAACTAGTCGTTCGTTTCATTACTTTTATAATACGTATTTAATTTTAATTTATAGCTTTATACATGATAGCGACATGATTCCAAGGCAACAATATTTCTTAGATTTATAATTAAAATATAAATAAAAAAATAAAAAGAATAATTTTGAATGCAAACGTATTAATAATCAGAAATCATGATTTATTGATATGTATACTGCAATCATCTAAAATTTTAATTGTAAT